>JABACO010000010.1:3308750-3328052 GCA_013339895.1 Ephydatia muelleri
TTTGAGGTTTTTCAAACCATCAGTAACTTCAAAGGGATTCTCATTATGTAAAGCTAAGTCACCTTTCTTAGACACATGTACCTATATCACACACACACAACACACACACACACACACACACACCACACACACAACACACACACACACACACACCACACACACACACACACACACACACACACACACACACACACACACAGCACACCACACACACCCACACACACCCACACACACCCAACACCCACACACACAGAGGCTAGACTCAATCTCTTCAATACCAGAATACTGGCCAATATCAGCTACCAAGTGTTAAACAAACAGACCTCAATGATAAGCATCACATGGAGCAACCACACCCCCTTAGGGCCCAACAATTTGAGGTTTAGACCATCATTAACTCAAAGGGATATCATTATGTAAATCTGTCTCCTGTCTGTAGACACAATTACCTATATAACACACAAACACACACAAACACACACACACACACACACACACACACACACACACACAACACACACACACAAACATACACATACAAACACACATGCACACACACTGCACAAACGCACACACACAAACACACATGCACACATACATTGCACGCACACACACACACACAGAAGGGTAAGCTTGAAAAGGTACTATGCCGTTGTCTGCCCACACGCAAACAAAACAAAACATACACTCCACCACACATATTGTGTACCACACACACTCACATAAGCTCACAACACACAGACCACTCCCCTTAGGGCCCAAAGGTTTCATCAGTAACTTCAAAGGGATATCATTATCTAAAACTCATGTACATGCATAAAAAAACATACACACAACACACACATACACACACGAACATCACACAGGGTAGCTTGCTGTCTGCAGAAGTAGTGTACAGCAGAGCTGGTATATGCCCACACTGCAAGCACACCACAACACATAGTACCACACACATACCTGCATCACATACTGATAGTGCGCCTATTGCATATTGTGAACTGGTTTATATACATCTGTAGTATTGATTTTCATAACATAATGTGCTGTCATAACACGATTGGTCAAATGCAGGGTTTCATTGATACATGTTTGGGGGCAAGGGCAGAGGAAGTAGCCCATCTAAGTTGCATTTAAAATACATCACAGTAACTCACACATATAATTATACATAATTGCTAACATCATGTTATATTTACAGTTACTCTTAGTTTCATCTTAGATGAGTGTTAGCCCTAAAGATACAGTTGAAACGGTTATAGTTATATAGAGTACATTACATTAATTTGGGAACATGGCATCTTCACTTATCATTGTTGAATCCATTTATTCAACTGTAATGGTTTTTGGTGGCTGCTTAAGCAAAATCAGCTAATTCAAGGGTACATAAATCAAACTATAATATCAACCATGTACACAGTCACAAATTATGGTATTTGTTAATTTGGAGATCATTGCACGTTTGAAGTGGATGCTTAATTCAATGATTTGAATATAATAAGACAGTACTTCAGGTAATTAAGTACATAAAATCACAACAATAACTGGAATCTTATATTTTAGATACTTAATAATGATTTACTTACTTTCCCTTTTGCAGCAGTATCTGAGGAAGGGTTCAAAAACACTGGTGGCCCATCGATTTCATTGAATGAAGAATTTACGTCATCTAATCTGCCTTTGGGCAATTCCGTACACCCCTACAAGATACAATAATTGCAAATCAATAATTGCTGGTAAATAACCATCCCATGCATGACAAGTTTCTATTTTGTCCTACGTCCTATTCTCTGAACAAGCTATGTCCCACTCACCCCTTGTCCTTGTACAGACATTAACCACAACGCACCATTCTCGTACCCAGAACCAAATGTAACTCTAATGCGTCTAAAAACCAGAGACCTCTGCTAAAACCAAGGTACAGTAGTAGGAAAGGACTCATTACGACGGACGGGCTAATATCTGTTGCTATACGGCCTGGTTCAACCACTCGCGTTCACCAATCTGATAGCATCATTGTAGTGGTAGCATTTCCACTCTTATAACTCGACAGATGATAGAATATCGTGAATGACTCGCTGCTTTAAAGCAGTTTTCAACAAGCTAGGTACGTACATGTATTTACTAGGCAAGTATAAAAACCTCACTGTACTTTCCTCAGATCCAAATCGTTTAATTTATAAAAAGCGGTGGTTACAATCAGATTATTCCAGCTTCATCCCCTTAGTGGCAATGCGCTTACTTTATACTTGGTACACATACCTTGGTACTTGATGTCAGAATTGCGACCATCAACCACGCTTTGTCGTTATGATTTCTAACAACCGCGCTATAGATGAAAGCGCATGCGCAAGAATAAATGAATAAAAACCGTAGACTTTTGTTCAAGAGCAGTAAAGCCGATATGGAAGGAATAAGCAGTAGTGATCGAGCTAGAAAAGCTGTTTGAAAGAGTTGTGGATATTGTAACCAATGACTTTGTGCAAGAACGTTACACTACCACGTACATTCCAGCTATATAGCGTTAGTCTGGAAATCTAGGATCTGCTGCGTTCGTGCATAAGTTTACAAAAGCTTTTCTTTTTGATGATATCATATGTATTTTGATATTCATATCACGAAAGCTTAGTCCACGTAAATCTAATCATGACTACATCATTCCCTACTTTCTTGCATGCAGGTCCTCAGACTAACAGATCTGTAGTATAGCACAGATTGGAGGAATGATGTCAGACACCTCAATAAGTTGGCTAGTCTCAACCCCCTGGTTTGGGTTTTCAAGGTCTAAACCTTTGCCACCCGATCCGTGTAAGCGCAGTTGTTCAACCTCCAGAACCTGTGCTGTTGCGTCGATTATGCAAACCCCTGGCTATTCTAGTAAAGAATTTATATGTATGTGCATGTGTGTCTGCTGCATGTGTGTTTTTTTGCTGCATGTGTGGGTTTTGCTGCATGCTTGTAGGTTGTAATCAGATTTGGAGTGTCAAAAGAAGTGCGAAGCTATTATATTCAACATCAATGTCTATGGACTGCGGGTGTATACCTCAGGGTTGGAAACAGGCAATTGTTTGTCCCATTTTCAAAAAAGGTTCCCGTAAATCACCTAGCAATTATAATCCGGTTTCTCTTACCAGTGTTTGTTGCAAAGTAATGGAGTCTATTGTCAATGGTACTCTTTCTTCGTTCTAAACAGCCTTATTTCCAATGATCAGTTTGGCTTTCTTGCCAGGCGTTCTACTTGTACCCAATTGCTAATCACACTTAATGAATGGACTCTCCTTACTGATATTCGTTCTAAAATTGATTCTGCATGTGTATATAGACTTGCTAAAGCCTTTGATTCTATCTCTCATAGAAAGCTGCTATATAAGGTAGAGTGCTATGGGTTTACTCCCCTCTTGGTGAGGTGGTTATCTTCATTTCTTATGAATCGTTCTCAGCAAAGTCTATATTGGTCAGTCTTTATCTTCTTCCTTACCTGTTACCAGTGGTGTTCCTCAGGGATCAGTGCTTGGACCTCTATTATTCCTCATTTATATCAATGACCTTCCTAATTGTTTAGTGCCACCAGTTCAAGCTAAAATATTTGCAGATGATACCAAAGTCTATGCTACTCACTCTTCTGATTCATCCTCACCTTTGTCTCTGTCTTTGTCGAGCTTTTCAGAAGTGCAGTGTAATATCCTTCGGACATAACTCTGCAAGCAATTCTTACTCCCTGGGTGGTGTACTGCTAAATAGGGTTTTTGATATTTGTGACTTAGGTGTTCATATTACATCTGATTTTAACCCAGCTTGCATTGTTCATCTATTGCTGCAAAGGCCTTCCAAAGGTGTTCCCTTCTTCTTAAAGGTCTTCAAACGCTAAATATCTCAACGCTTTGTAGAGTATTCATTTCATATGTGAGACCAATTCTCGAATACAATACTCCAGTGTGGAATCCGTGGCTCATACAAGACATTAAATGTGTTGAAAGAGTTCAACGCTGAGCTCTTTTTGTACGAGTAAAGCTGCCTACTATGAGCTATACTGATCGTCTTGCTAATTTAGGTCTTCATTCATTGGAGTATCGTAGAGTGTGTTTCAAGATTGTGAAAAACCTTGTAGATCTTGATACATCAGCTTTCTTTCGTATCAATCTGTCACCATACAGTACAAGAGGGAACTCAATCAAACTTAGTCCTTTGTCATCACCTCACCATAATTTTCGCTCAAACTTTTTCTCAATCAGAGTAATACACATTTGGAATTCATTACCAGACTCAGTGGTTACAGCATCCTCCGAAAAAATATTTAGGTCTAAACTCAGCAACGTAGACTTGTCTCCATTTTGTAAGTGTTACCCATTTTAGGACCGGCAGTATATTAGTGCATACTCATTTATGCCATTACTTGCCATTGTGTGATATATGTCTTTTTTTTTTTTCATTATTATTTATTTATTTTTAATATTTTTTTTATGAATGTTCAAATAAATGCACATTATTATTTACATCCTTATTTCAATATAAATGCACCAGATAATAAAAGGTTTATGGCGGAGGAGCTATCCTAGAAAGGATAGCTGTGGCATTGGCACACACAAGGTTGAGATTCAGCCGACCATAGATCTCGTGGAGTATGGTGGACTTTGGCCGGCATGTGGAGGTGGCAAGTCTGGAGGCTACAGAAGAGATGATGGCTGTGGCTTCCTTTCCCCAAGCCCCATAGGTTTCCACTACCATAGGGAACATACCCAACCTAGTTCAGAACATTTAGGGTCATTGGCTTGGTGCTTCCTAGCCACGGTGGCCTGGGCTGCAGCAGTGGCCGAGACTCCCGCTTCCAACAAAGTGACAGGATTAAGCGGTGAGGTGATGCTCACATCTAATGCTGCAGTTCTGCCCAAGAACCAGTTGGGAAGTAAGATGTCAGCTGGACGGGTCTTGCTGTGGTCTCTGCTAAGATTATTGCCAACTTCTACCTTAACCCCTATGTGCGCCCGACGACAGGTTTCTACCAGGATGTCCCTAATCCTATTATGGCGAGAGACCACATCTCCACCATACTTGCAGGTAACTGCATGGTGGCCAAGGTGACCTGGGCATTATTATTATTATTATCATGTCCAAATATTTCATTGCAGTATAAGTATTCAAAGCTTCCTTTAATTGTGACTTGTTCAAACTACTGAATCTATATATTATAATTATACCATGCCCACACTGGTCAAGCAATGGTTCAGGTTTATATGAAACAACATACAGTTCCATATGGCAGTGTAAGCATGCTTAGACACTTGACTTTAATCATATCGAAGCACTAAAATCAAGTAAAAATACAAAAAAAATTAGTTGTAGAAAGAAATAGTGCATCACTGAGTCGATTACTTAGGTACCACACATGCACGCGAAAAAAATGCCTGCTTTTAATTCAATGATTCAGTGTGACCTTCTGCAATGTGCATGATTGCTAAACAAGCATAATTATATTATTTATATTCACCGGCACAAATGAAGAACACAATATATAGTATAGTTGAGAGATGGTTTTTCAATATGTATAGAAATTAGAACAGGATTACTATGATTATACTGCTATAATGCATAATACCTGTATAAGCATGCTGGCTCACAGTTGAAGATAATTATAGTGATATCTAAGTAGAAGCCACAGGCCTCATCACTGATATATAATTTTGCAACTACCTGCACTGTTCAGACATATTCAATATATCAGAGTTACTCTTACATAAGCATTATCATATTATACTGTTATCACAAGCCCAAAGGGACAGAGCTAGGAGCCCAATGTGGGTACAAGCCCAATGAAACAATGTTGTACGTCCTTGCCTCAATGCACATCCATGCTGTCTGTTTATTGTGTAAAAACATAGAGACAATATTCGATTTAACCATAGAGAGATGGTGTGGCATCATGTGGTGAAAATAGGAAGTCGACAGCATTAACCGTTCGGACGCTACGACGATTCACGCGCAGAGCATTTTTATAGTTATAATGCTATAAAACATAGGACATTTTCGAGGAAACTGTCCCATATCATTATATATAAAAAAAAACGTTAATTAAAAGATTATTTGAAACTATGTTTGAAACATTGTCTACTAATAACAAAAAAGTGAGAGGAAGTCAAGTATGCAATAATCAGTGTTACATACAGATATGGCCATCTGGATGTCATTTACAAGTGTCCAAGGAGTTAACCTTATTAACTATAGCTTCATGTTTTGGATTGTTTATTTATATACTGTACATTTGCACTGATCAATGTCTTCAACACATTCAGATAATTCCATAACAATGATCATCTCTAAAGTTGAAGATGACTCAAAAACCGGTCAGTACTTTCTTTCACCAATCTGCCATACCTTTTTCAACTAGCCAAACACCAGTACCATCACTCTGCAATCACAATTGTATTGACTATGCCCTATAAAGACGCTTTGTGATACACAGGTATAAAAACCAATGTTGATCTGGTAAGCGCGATTGATACCAATAGCTTGTAGCTCCACTCCCCGGGGAAAATACAAGTGGTCTTACCTCCAGGGGTTCGAAACACGAGTATTTCTCTCGGCATTGCCTCAAATTCGGTTTCCAGTTAGAGAAGCTCTTGAGGTACTTAAATATCCTTTTCGTTAATTTTTACTTCAACAGTAATAAGATATTTGCTTTCTAAGTTAAAGCACATTTCCGCGGGTGGGTCTATCTTATAATAACCGCGAAACTAGCGGGAAATGTGCTTTAACTTAGAAAGCAAATATCTTATCACCTGTTGAAGTAAAAATTAACGAAAAGAATATTTAAGTACCTCAAGAGCTTCTCTAACTGGAAACCGAATTTGAGGCAATGCCGACACTCCTGCAAGGGAAATACTCGTGTTTCGAACCCCTGGAGGTAAGACCTCTTGTATTTTTCCCAGGGAGTGGAGCTAAGAGACAATATTCGATTTATCCATGGAGAGATGGTGTGGCATCATGTGGTGAAGATAGGAAGTCGACAGCATTAACCGTTAACCGTTCGGACGCTACGACGAATCACGCGCAGAGCATTTTTATAACTATAATGTTACAAAACATAGGACGGAATACACAAGAAAATTGGATAATTAAATAATATAATACATACATACATACCCTGACACACTGAGACACACTATCTATGAAAGTTACAATGAGGAACTATCCCCCTCCTGAAGGGAACATCCACATCGTAAGAGGAGGGCTCGGGCATTGGTTCGCACAAGGGTCAAATTAAGGCGGCCGTACAGGCTGCAGACAACCTTGGACTTGGGGGAGTTGGTCCTTGGGGTAAGGTATGATTCGAGCCGTGAAAAAGCTTGCACCGCTTCGCTGCCCCAAGCTCCATATGACTCGGCCACAAGGGGAATACAAGTCCACCCCAACCGGAACACTTGGCATCATTGGCAGAGTGCTTCCTTATAGCTCAGCGGCAATTTTTTATTACCCTCATCACTTCTGTACCCAAGCCCATTTATGTGATACATATTTCACATGTAATGTAAATGGCAGAGAATAGCTGCATCCTTTATCATGTATGTAATTCAATAATCTTGGCATTCAAATGTTTCAGCACACAAAAAAATATTCACGCTAACTCTTGCATAAGGCCACAAATGAGGTACCCCAATATCAGCATATGACAGTAGTATTTGCCAGAATTGGCTGCATTTCCAGACTTTGGGTGTTTTTCCTGTTTCTGTGATCATTCACTCAGAGGGAAACATTATGCTTGCTGCTGTCATTTCCACTTTTTTTAATACATGATTACTAATCACTCTGTTTTATCACAGTATGAGTCTTCCAAGCAGTTTCTGTTTTCTAGTGAAATGTAAACCGCTTTTTCTACTCAATGGTTCACACTACATTTGCATAATGCCAAGTCAGTGTACATGTACAGCTCTTTCAGTTCCACACTATGGCGTTGTTACTGCACTACCTGTCTTCTTGAACTCAGCCATGTAAACTCATTTTCCTGCATTGCATATTTGCCTTGTCGGATTTTCTTTGTCTACCCACTAGCTTTCTCTTGATCTCCTCCACAAACGTATTTATTATCACTGCATTACTAACATAAGACCTCTTCCCAATCAAATTAGTTACCGGCATTACTAGTATCAGCTTTCCAAATATAATATCCTTGTTCCAGTTCCACATGACAATATATATATGTTAGCAGATCTTGCAATCACTTGGAAAAGGTTTCCTTCATTTGCTTTTATGTGTTGTCACATGTAACATTATATTGTTGTTATTGATGCTCTCAAATTTTGGCATTGGATCATTACCCTAAAATGACATCATATATGCAGTTAATTTACACAAGCAAAAATTACTCATGGTTAAAAGAGTTAATTCATATACATAATACAAAGTATACATGGCAATTCAAAAGATATGCAATATAAAATACACTGACGCACAATTACATACACATAACAATTCATGAGGGCACAATCCTGGTGAGGATAGCCGAAGAAATGGATCTCATGAGGCAGGTGTTAAGCCTTCCGTAAATCTCATTTATCACGACTGATTTAGGCTTGGAGCATGCAATTGCTGGTTAAAATAATCCAGGTATATGATTCACCCCCCCCCCCCCCCCCCCCCCCCCCCCCCAGAGAATTCAAATGAATAGGATTGATTAATCTCCCATTTTGGATGTAAGGGAAGCACTCAATCCCATGGTTTCATCATGAATTTACCCTAGACCTGTGATATAAAAACCAGGTCAGGGGTTGGGTCTGCATAACTGTTGCTCTGAAAAAGTGTGTTTAATTATAATTACTCCTATTTAAATCTCACCCCAAGTTACAAGAGCAAGTATCTCAAGCTTTGGGACTCACAAATCTCAATTTCCTGTTGTATTGCATAACCATGGCAATGATGTTGCCTTGCACTTGTTGATGTCATTCTTATTACCTGCTAGAGTACTCGTGCAGTGCTACTCAACATTACCTGTGCTGGAGGTCCACATTGCACCACCTAACATGCAGATGCCACAAAGGATGGCAGGCTGTTGTGACCTGTATGTAACCAGCAACCACAAATCATATCTCTAGTTTCTGTGGTGTTAGTCAGTCAAGGGTGGGGCTCCATAAGGAATCAGAGCTTGGCAATTTTGCATGGGCCAAGCTCCAAAGGACTTGTACAACTAGCATGCACTGTCAGGGATGAAGAACATGAATAAATTTATTTTCCGTACTACACAGTAAACAAATGTACCCCCACGATGACATCCAGTAAATTAGACATTAATCATAGAGACTCAGACCAACATCTAAAGTCGCCTCTCGACAGACATACTGACAGGGCCTGCTCCGTTGCCTATAAGTGCCCCTAAAATGAACTGTACTGCGCAAGCTGGTGGTGTTGGGTATAGCCGTTGCAGAGAGCAGTGTAACCAGGCCATTGGTCTGGGAAGGGCTTTGACGGAGGGAGTATGTGAGGGGAAAGGAGAAAAGAGAAGATTGCCCTTACTGCACTCTCCAGGTCAGAGTAATCACCTCTTGAGGCATGTTCAGGGACCAGGAGCCTTCAGTGGAGCTCTGAATCAGCATGCAGCACAACCATTGTGTCTATAGAACACACTATATGTATCTCAGCTCCTCAGATGTTGTCAGAGCTTTTTAGTGACTTGGTGTGTGTGTGTGTGTGTGTGTGCGTGTGCTTTATGTGGATAATAGTAAAGTTCACTCATCTTTAGAGCCTAAATCTGAATACTCAAACAATTTCTGTCTATTTTGTTTCAATAGCACTGACGTGCCGTTTCTGAACTGTGAAGCCATGGTACTTTCTGTACACATTTATTTCCACCCATCAGTGCAAGTACACATGAATGACTGCGTTTTGAGTTACAAGTGAAGTCGCATAAGTGAATATAGGCAGCTACGTACGGTGGACCACTGGTGATTACACAATTCTATAGGGTGATAGTACAAGTACAGTATTTGTGGCTGGAATGGGAAACCTTTTTCCACGAAAATGTTACATAATAATAATATATACATGTGCGATTAGGGAATGGCTACATGTATACTCATTGTTCATATGGACAGAGGAGAGGTATCACAGATTCACTGACTGTCTGTTCAGAGGAAGGAAGGAGAATAGCATGCCCCTGATTGGATCGTGCTCCTCTGATGCATTGGATGGAGGAGCATAACCGTGAAAAGGAAAGATGGCACAAAGCCAACCCATGGTCTGTCTGTATGATGTATTGTAGGTACTAATATTGTAGGTTGTCATGGCAATGCTGCCCATCCCTCCAGTTGAGGAGAGGACTATCAGAGTGAATGATGCCCGTTCAACCTCACGGATACGAAGCTCATATTCTCTCTTTTTGATGTTTTCATGTCAGCTGGATAGTGAGTGTGTGGTTGGAGGGAATATAGGGATTGAAAACTCTGATCGAATTGCCATGATTTATGTAAGGTAAAGCCATTCTCATCAATGGGTAGAGTTGTCAACCTGTTGGATGCACCTTTGTCTTGAGCCAGTCCATTGATTGTCGATGAGTGGAATTAGTTAGCTGGGGACAGCTAGGCTAAAAGCATTATCCTGCATGGTTTTTTTTGTTTGAACTACTTCTGGGCTTCAACTTGCTGTTGAATTGTTTCAGTCAGTATTAGGAGCAATGCAGATGGTTGAGGGATGATGGGAGTAGAAATGGTAGATGTAACAGTAGTGTTGGGTGGAGCCACGATGGAAATAGAAGTGGGAGCCATGATTTGCACAATGGCCAAGACGTCCAGGTGTACATGAAGAACATAGGCTGCCTGATTTACAACATGCACAGTTGCTACTAGTGCCTTTAGAGCTGCAGCGGCAGCAAGAAGGCATCGAAATGGCAATTTGATTAATTCTACTTAATGCCCAAAATGGGAGAGCGACAGAAGAGGTAGTAAGTAGCACAAACCTGATTAATATCGTAATCGGCACGAGGTATAAAGTGCTAGTGCAATCCTTCTTCCTTCTCGTGATAATACAACTGCGGTACGTCTTTAGTTATAATGGGGACTTCACAATAGAGAAATTAATATAACGTTTTTGTTTCTAATTAAAGGTATTGCATATCCTCATTAATAGAGAGGATAAAATTTCACCATCGGGTGAGTTCCATGAGGTACAGCATGACACCCTCACGAGTTCCGCGAGGTACGTCAGAAAAAAATTCACCCTCACGAGTTCCGCGAGGTACCTCAGAAAAAATTTCACCCTCACGAGTTCCGCGAGGTACCTCATAAAAAATTTCACCCTCACGAGTTCCGCGAGGTACCTCATAAAAAATTTCACCCACGAGTTCCGCGAGGTACCTCATAAAAAATTTCACCCTCACGAGTTCCGCGAGGTACCTCATAAAAAATTTCACCCTCACGAGTTCCGCGAGGTACCTCATAAAAAATTTCACCCTCACGAGTTCCGCGAGGTACCTCATAAAAAATTTCACCCTCACGAGTTCCGCGAGGTACCTCATAAAAAATTTCACCCTCACGAGTTCCGCGAGGTACCTCATAAAAAATTTCACCCTCATGAGTTCCGCGAGGTAATTTTGGCACGATTAACGAGGTATGTCACGAAAAATTTCCCCCTCATAAAAAATTTCTATTTTTGGCACGGATTCCGCACCATAGTATAGCGTAGGTAGTGATCGCCACCTGCGATAACGTCAGGAGTGTTCGCCACCCCCTGTTTATTCTACAGAGCAACGTTACTTGCGTAAAACTGTGTATGGTACTAACGAAGGAGCCTATTAGGGTTGTTTTATACGCGGAATTGTTATAGTAATATGTTTATCATTTTCATGCATGGTATCAGATTCGGTCCGTACTGTACCGCAAGGTGTGGACTGAATATTTGATAGAGAATTTAGCCTAAATATTTGTGATCTTGTGAGGTTTTGTTTTGCAGCAGTTGTGATCGACGTGAACGCTTTTGAACCAGAGACGATCATTAGTATAGTTATGTAGGTAGCTGCATGGTAGAGCGTATACGTGTAGCTGTACGCTGAGTGCACTTTGTGTTGTGTGTGGGTGCATACATGGTTGTACGCTGAGTATACTTAGGGATGCGTTGATAGCAAACGCTGAATGTACGTATATAGTAATGTGTTGATAGCCGTGTATGTGCGCTGAGTGTGCAGTATCAGACCTTATCACGCGCTGCATCCCTCCCCTACATGAAGACTGTAAGATATAGCTATTGAACTTTTGGAAAGAACCTGTTGGTAACAATCACACGTTTACGGCCGTCTATACGTAATAACCACTGGCAATGTCGTGGAGTACATGCTAGCCAGAGCTGCGCGGACGCAAATTTGCGTCTTCCGCGTATAATCTGTAATCCTGCTGTATCCATTACAATGACAAGCTTCCTTTGAAAAGGCTAGACCATATCAAATTAAAACAGCCATTACTGCGGAACTTCTCTCGGTCCCTGAAATTAGGCTTGCACGGAATCGGTTACACTCATATAGAAAGATCCAAACTTTTTTTTATGCGCTATTAAAAGTGGGGGTGGCGACTACTCCGCCCTGGCGAATATACCTGACGCTACTCTATATATCTATTATGCGTTGAACGTAAACGTCATTCAGACCCTGTGCGAGTCATTCGCTAAAATAGTGTTTTCCGTTATCCCTGCTGTAGCGATGTCTGCATGGAAAAGAGAACGCAGAACACGAGGAACATGATGATGGTGAGAGTTTGGTCATGGGTGTGGTTACAGTAGTGTGGTGAGGATGGGGTGTATAAAAAGACTCTAACCCGTTATTGAAATATCATAAATAGCATGGAGAGTACATGGACTTATAAGGTTACAAGTACAGCAAGCATATGTATGCATTATAGAGTTGTGACTGATCAGCGCATTTTTGCACGCAATATCTAACTCATGCATGAATGGCGTAACGGTTGTGTGTGCATATATACGTACTTGGCATTCAAAGAGTTAAATTGCATACCAACTGTATGCGCAAGCCTTGTTTATTAGGCCAAGGGGCAGGGAATATCTACTCACGTAACGAGCTGGGTAAGAGAAGTTGCCGCCGGACTGTTGTCACTACTTTTATTACCACGCACGATGCACGCCTATTTTGCCAGTTAGCTTGCAACGTAACGACTAGAAAACGGCGTAGGCTCCGTCCTCACAAAAAAAAAAAAAAGCACGCATGTGCTCACCTCTGCCTTGGAGGTAGGCCTACAGCGCGTTGAAATACTCGCGTTTGCCTGACACTCCCTGTGTAAGCATGCGCAATAAAAAGGGGCGGAATATAGCGTTTTGACACCCAAAAAGGGCGATCGATCTTTCAGGAGACAGATAATGTGTTGGTATGTACAAGTAATGGAAACAAGGCTCGTTCAGGGAGTCACCATCTTTGGAAGTTCAAATTGGCCATTTTCGGCCGGCCATCTGCCAGGAAGGCGCCTTTTGTACCCACAGGAAAAAGTTATAAACGTCCCAGGCAGGTTTTTCAGGGTGCTTTTTAACATAAAAACACTCTGGGATTGGATGTCTAGCGTGGGAATAGCGTAAAAACCATCCTGGGATTAAGCGTCCAGGGTGGGAATATCGTAAAAACCATGTGGCCTTGTCCCTGGTTTTGTCGAACAAAATCATGTTGAAGCAATGAATAAAACTTTGTATTTATTGCTTCAACATGGTTTTTGTTTGACAAAACCAGGACAACACCGTATGATATTCCCGCACTGGACGCTTAATCTCGGATGGTTTTTACGCTACGTTTCACGCCAATCCAGAGTGGTTATATGTTACAAACCACCCTGCTTGGAAGTTTCTAACTTTTTCCTGAGACCGTAATTCGTACTTCAAAGCGTAGCGTCCCTCGTGCTGTGCCAAAAGACACAAGTAGTTTTGAATGAACACACATCGTTTATAAATCCCAGAAATCGTTTAGAAAAGCCAGAAAGTTTCAGGATGCATGCAACAGTGTTTCAGAGTAGTGCGCAACAAATAACGTTTTCCATTAAGGGTTGGCCATAATTTATGCAACAGTTATTTGTTGTAGGACGTTTACTTTCTCTACTCCTTCTCATACGAAGTTGTATTGTTTTTTTGTTTTTCACTTCCAGAGTGAATAAACAGCTAAAATATTATTATAACTGTGTTTATAAGCTGACTTGCAGAATTGATACTGTTATGCGCTAAAAGAAAAAACAAAAAACATTTGACCAGACGGTTGTGACACTTTTGACTTACATGAAATTAACCGTAATAATTATCAAGGCCACAACAATCGAAACGATTGTGCAAACGAAATGTGCAGGTGCGTGACACTTTAACATATCTAACAGTTGGCACTTAAGCGATTTCGTTTTCATGTCCCAACAGTCTATCCTAACTTAGATTTTGATAATTCCACCTGGAAATATGATCTGCCTAAGATAGAGGTGCACCATAGGCAAACCCAAGTCCACTTCTAAGCTGGATGTTCTTATGATGGTAAAAACGGCTAATTGAATCCTATACTAACATAGTCACTGATTTGGGTAGGGTTTATCTCATAGGTTGCCAGTTTGGCTGCTAGTCTCTTTAAAAAATGTTAAGATTCTCTGTGTAGAAGCCCATCAACTATCATCACAATTGCTCCTCCATTCAGCCTCAGCTTGCTCATAAATCCTCTTCTCTATAATTGTTGGACACCATGCATTCGAGTTCATGTATGTGCACACTGTAACTAAAAAGCTTCATGATGCATGCAAATGCTTGCTGCACTTGTAACCATATAAGTACATGTGACATGCTTGGTTACTGCAACTGTAATTTCTTCTATTATTCAGATGACTTCACTAATGCATCACTCCAGAGCAGGAATGCGTAACCCAAATCAGTGTAGTACATTATGTTTAAAATGCCAGTTCACTCCTCCGTGCCTTTTGTCAGTTCATAATCCGTATGGGTTGTTACAACCATATATAATAATGGACACAGAAGATGTGCATACACCCCCACATGGAAGAAACATTCTAGACCATAATCAGTATGATACACTTTCTTCTATTTTCCAGAGTTAACGAAAAATGAACGTCTGTTTGTCAGCTTCTTTTCAAAACTTAGAGATCCAGATGAGATTTCTGCAGACCTGTTTGCAAAGCATTGGATCACAAAGGCTGAGAAAGCTGCAGCACACAATCAAATGTTCACACCACAAGTGAGGATGGACAAGCTGCTGACAGCTGTGCTAGGAGCTATAACAATTAATCCACAGAACTGTGAGACCTTTCTTGACATTTTAGGCAAAACGAGTAAGTATCAAGATTTGGTGAATGAAATGAGAAGCAGGATTGCTCATTAATTGCTGCTCACTCGAGGAGTACTAGGAAGTAATTGTATTCGTGGAACTGCAGTGACTTGAATTATATTTGTTATCTGGATGTATGTACCATGCTCAAAGCATCGCATCTGGACAATCCTGGGATTGCTCTATGTGCAAAGCAATAGATCTGGACAACCTGTATTTAATTATAATACCTTTCTTTTCATAGCAGATGTGATCATGGTTAGTGAATGTTTATGTGCATTGTGTTTTATTAGTGGATATTTATTTATATTTTATTATTGTTTTAGTACACTTAAAATGCACCAAATCCTATTTGCATCGTTGATGTGGGTACAATTCTTTCATCAATTGAGCACACTAAGAAAAAAAAACTCACACACTGCTGAAATCATCCATACATTCTTTACGCCATTTGTTGAGACATGAAGCAAAGGCACTGACAAAAGTTGCATAGTGAAGTGCTGGGCTATGTGCATGCAATTGTGCTATAAAGTTTTTGTATTAATCGTGGCAGTAGAGGTAAGCGGAGGAGAGAAGGATGGAGATTGAAAATGGAACTGGGGTTCCATACATGTCAGACTAACTACATGTGTATTGTACATGTATAACAAGTAATACAACAAATGACAATAACATAAATACAAAATTCAGCTCTATGCTGGAGAGAGGACAGCTGTTGCAATGGCACAGACAAGGTTGAGCCATAGACCAGGTCATTGAGAACAATGGACTTTTGCCAGCATGTGGATGTGGCAAGTCTAGACACAACTGAGGAGATGATGGAAGATAGATGCTGGGGCTTTATTTAGAGTACACAGTTGCAAAAAGTGTGGGCAAGCCATGTAAAGAGGAATACGGACTGAAAGCATGTTGATCATTCACCATGTTTGTTAGGCACATCCCTGTTGCTAAATTTAGAATATGATTGTGACGTTGTACTCTGTAATTTGTCCAGGGGGTATTATTTGGAGTAATATTGGTGCATGCACACTGTAGCTTCGTTTGGTGTGAATAAGAAGACAGTGCACTTACTGTGTGTCATTTCGTGTTTTTGTGTGTGCCTGTGTTTTTGCGTACAAGCATATGTGTTTGTGCGTATGTGTTTTGTGTGTTTGTGTGTATTATTTACATACTGATGGATGTGTCAGTTGGCAGCTCTCAGAGCAGATCTGGAGTCAGTGAAGGCTGAGCATGCCCTGAAGAGCATTTGCCACACCCCTTGCACCTTTGCCATAGTCCTTCACCTTTGCTACTCCCCTTCCCCTTGCCACACCCCTTCACCTTTGACACACCCCTTCACCTTGCCACATGCCTTGCACCTTTGCCACACCCCTTGCACCTTTGCCACACCCCTTGTACCTTTGACACACCTCTTTACATTGCCACACACCCTTTTGCCCCGCCCAGCTCCATGCAGAGCACCAAGTTCAGTTGCACGAGAAGGAGACCATTCCCCTTTGCCAGGAGAGGGGGAGGAGGGAGGGAGGAAAGGGGGAGGAGGGAGGGAGGATAGGGGAGGAGGGAGGGAGGAGAGGGGAGGAGGGAGGGAGGAGAGGGGGAGGAGGGAGGGAGGAGATCTATGGCAGCATCTCCCCAATCCGCTACTGCTTGAAGCCAACTACCCTGTATTTTAAGGGCTGTCTGTTATAGCATAAACTCTGACGCATTGTTCAGTTTTTGATCCAAGACTGGCATTTAGAACCACTACCCCGTGGGGACATAATTCCAATGCCACTTTGGACAAATAATGGCTATACATATGTAATGTAATGTACTGTAATGTATGTGTGTGTGCGTGTGCATGCGTACATACATGTATGTATGTATGTATGTATGTATGTACATGTATGTATGTATGTATGCTTGTATTATATATGTATGTATGTAATGTATGTATGTATGTATGTATGTATGTCCCCCTGTCCCCTCCTCCCCACCACTGTCCCCTCCTCCCCATCACTGTTCCCTCCTTCCCATCACATCATGTAATCATGGCAGATTGTTTTTCCCCCACTACTCTCAAGGTATTCCCTCCTCCACCCAATCTGGTCAGTTAAAAAGAACTCCTCTTGAGTGTTAAGTGACGTGTACAGACCAAGGTGGTCTGCCAGCAGTTCTGGTTCCAGGCTCAGTGGGGACCACCTGGTATGGGCCAGGGATTGGACCCACCTTGATGAACAATGTGGCATGGACTGCCAACCATCCTCCAGGTGACAAACTCAAATGGAAAGCTTTGTGTGGTCATTTAATGCCTACTGAATATGTAGACTATGTGACATTTGTATTTGGCTATGTACATGTATGGTGCTGTCACAAGTTTGTATGTGTTTATGTATCAAATGTGTTGTAGAAGGCCAAAGAGCTGTTACATGTAAGAGATGCAACTCAGGTCTTTGTGGTTTCGTTTGTACCACCTATTTAATTAGGAGGGTATCCCTGAGGGCTAGTGAGAAAGATTGTTCCTGACAACTGGAATACCTACTGTGATGGGAAGGAGGGGACAGTGATGGAAAGGAGGGGACAGTGATGGAAAGGAGGGGACAGTGATGGGGAGGAGGGGACTGTTGGCCATTGTGCATGTGTATGTGAGTCATGATCACCAGCCTTCATAACATTGATCTGTGAACAGATCTGCATCATGGCCTTCTTTTCTGTGCTATGAACAGTGCTAACTAGAAAGACAGGCACATGTCACATGTATGTAATCTACATGCAACCATGCACCAATGTTAAAAGTAGCACTTGTATTGTTCTTCAGCTCTGTGTCTGTGGGTGGTGTATATGTGTATTCATGTGTATAGATAGCACTTTACTAGCTGTTTGAAGTGATAGTGCATAACCTACACATGAAGTGACCTAAGGAACCATCATCTAATGTTACTGCTACATGAGGTATTTACATTGCACTGTGGGATAGCAGGGGCGGCGGAAGGTATTTTTAAGTGGGGGGGGGGGGGGGGGGTGGTAAGACTATGAATAATTAATGAATGGGCGTGGTATACTACTATTGCGCATGCGCAAATTAATTAACGGCTCTTTAATTCTAGTGCAAAGATCGACAATTACACAGTCCGAATTTGTTCATCCTATTCTCTTTACCATGTACAAAAGAGTTAGCTATGGCTTTCAAGTCAAGTTGGTCAAGTTCTTCCTTGTATGTATTGCACGTGATTAAATGGTTCAGACGTGATTGCTTCATGCTAGAACGCAAGTAGCTTTTGACTTTTCTCAGAGTGCTAAAGGATCGTTCGCTTGTCGCGTTAGTAGCAGGAATTATGAGCAGCAATTTCACAAGCTTTAAGGCTTCTCTCATCAGCTCCACTCCTGGTCCAAGACAACTAAAATATTCCAAAATATCACTGAAACTGTGCTTTTCCCCTTTGTGGAGTTTTAATTGTCCGTGCCAAAAATCCAATAAGCTTCGTCTGTTTCATCTTTTGTTCGCCGTCGTCCGATGTGAAAGTTTTGCGCTTCATTAATTCCAACACTACGTATTAATTGGATAATCACTTATTAACTGGTTATATGACGTTTTAATAATGAATAACAATTCTGTCCAGAAAAGTTGGGGGGGGGGGGGGGGGGGGGGGGGGGGGGGTAAATACACCCCCCCCCCCCCCCCCTAACCCCCCCCCCCCCCCCCCCCCCCCCCCCGGTTCCGCCGCCGCTTGATAGTGAGTCAGTGGAACTACTGAATGAGTGCATGTGGGTGATATAATTATTTGAATTGTATACAAAAGGATGAATTAATATTACATCATAATAATACATGTACATGTAAACATTCATCAGGAGCTTTATTAGGACAAACCAGTTAGAGGTACAAAACAAATGGTTTTGAGTTCTGAGAACCATGAGCATGTTCCTAACATCTTTTTTTTAACTAGGTTTACTACTAAAACTTCCTCAAAGCTCCTTTGCCTTGGGCATTACTGTTCCCCTCTTCTAGTTATGGTACTTATAAAAATGCATTAGGGCCGAAGGTG
>JABACO010000010.1:3329052-3345374 GCA_013339895.1 Ephydatia muelleri
AGACCACCACAGTCGAAAATACTGCGTGAGGACCAGCAGCGTAACATGTATGTAAGCGGTGTGACGGAGGTGGAGGTGAAGAGCACAGAGGAGGCATTTGATATTCTCTATAAGGGTGAGTGTCTGTGTATGTATATGTAGTGTGTGTGTGTGTGTGTGTGTGTGTGTAGGACATGTATGTTTATTTTGAAATAGGGTAGTGTGTATGTGTGTGTGTGTGTGTAGGATATGTATGTTTATTTTGAAACAGGGTAGTGTGTGTGTGTGGTGTGTAGAGTGTATGTGGTGTGTGTGTGTGTGTGTGTGTGTGTATTTGTATGTGTTGCACATTATTATCACATGTGTGCGCATTGAAATCTATTATAGGGTAAGCGGACAGTGTGTGGTGTGTATGTGGTGTGTGTGTGTAGTGTGTGTATTGTGGTGTGTGTGTATTGTGTGTGTGTAGTGTGTGTGTGTAGTGTGTGTATTGTGTGTGTGTAGTGTGTGTGTGTAGTGTGTGTATTGTGTGTGTGTTACACTGCTATCAATATCCATACCTCACATATTCATCACTGTGACGCTTAATCTAAACCTCTTATGCTCTTGATCTTAACATTTATGTTTGTTCTGCGACTGTGTAGAATGAATTGAAGCTAATCACATCATGATCGTGCAAGGTTGTGTGTTGTGTGTGTGTGTGTTAAGTGTGTTGTGTTTGGGTGTGGTGTGTGAGTGTTGTTTGTGTGTTGTGTGGGTGTGTGAGTGTGGGAGTGGGTGTATGCGTACCCTCTATGATGCATTTCAACATCATCTCCCTCTTCCATCTCTCTCTTCCTCCCACCCTCCCTTCCTCCCACCCTCCCTTCCTCCCACCCTCCCTCCCAGGTCAGAAGCGTCGTCGTGTGGCGGAGACCCAGCTAAACCATGAGAGCAGTCGCAGCCACTCTGTGTTCACCATCCGACTGGTGCAGGCCCCTCTGGACCCCAGTGGGGAGGAGGTCATTCAAGACAAGAGCAAGGTGACCGTGTCTCAGATCTCCCTTGTGGACCTAGCTGGATCAGAGCGGACATCCAGGACCAACAGCTCTGGAGACAGGCTCAGAGAAGCAGGTGAGTGGTGTGCAACGGGGGGCCCTATGGTGGATCCAATGAGGGGAGGAGAGGGGAGGGGAGGGAAGGGAGGGGAGGGGAGGGAAGTGCATTTCTCTTGTCGTGTTGTGGTTCTATCTCCCAGAAAGAGTGCATCTCTGGTATCGTGGATTATTCATGTGCGCATGTGCATGTACTAGGTGCATATTTGCAAGTATGCTGTTAGGGCCAACTAACTACTTTGGAATCTATGATGTCTCTGCTCAGTTGTAGCATTTGCAAGGATGGGAGGATGTAGATGCACAACACAGGTACTTCCAAATGGAGTCATGTTCCAAAACATATGTTATCTGCTGCAAATGCATCATTCCACAAATTGTACCGATCCAAATAATTGCACATCAAGAGGGATTTGTACACAAAGAATGCATGCATGTACACAGAGCGTATGTAATGTGTGTACACAGCACACACATGGCTCAGCTTTTAGTGTAAGCAATAAGCTACAATAATTATCCCCTTTGGGAGTGTTCTGAATTGCAAACACACGAACTGTGTTTAGTGGCTTCTAAATTCTACCATAAACAATGATGTCATGCAGTTTTATGGCTGTTGATTGGGTGCCAATAGGAAAGCCATAGATACTGCCAGTGGAAATGATGTCATATCAGATTTTGGGTATTTTCTTGAGAATTACATATTTATGTTAATTATTAAGTGAACAGGAAAGAGAAGCCAATAAATGCCTTAAAGGTGTATTTGGCATACAGGAATGAATGGGGAACTAATTTGGATAGGAGAATAGTATTTCTAAGCCGTTGGGTATGTATGCTTGTGAACCTTATTCAGGTCTCTATGGTGACAATTATGTCACTTTTTAAAATACATAGGTGAATTGAGTCGCATTTTGTGCATATCATTCACACACACAACACACACCCTTACAACACACACACTCTCACACCTACCCACACATACCCACACATACACACACATACACACATACACATACCCACATACACATACCACACACATACACACACACACACACACACACAGGAAGCATCAATGCGGTGCTGATGGTACTTCGTACATGCATGGAAACACTTCGAGAGAACCAGCTGCAAGGCACAAATAAGGTGAGGAGGGGAGGAGGAATGAGAAGGAGGGGAGGAGAGGAGGAGGAGGAGGAGGGGGGAGGAGGAGTAGGTGAGGAGGAGGAGTAGGGGAGGAGGAGGTGAGGGAGTAGGAGGAGGAGAGGAAATACATGTAGAGGAGAAGGGAGAGGAAGAGCAAAGTCTTAGATGATTCATTTAGCTAGCATTGTGGGAGTGTCCAGTTACAGATGTGATGATGTAATGGGATAGGTGTGTGGCATCGTTCAAAGGGATTTACGTTCTTCCTGCTCTCTAGATTGTGCCCTATCGTGACTCAAAGCTCACACACCTGTTCAACGAACCACTACGACGGGGAAGGCAAGGTGAAGATGATTGTCTGCATCAGTACAAGCGCAGATGACTACGACGAAAGCATTGTAAGTGGAGGATCGACCTAAAGCAAACCTTTGAGCTTACTCTATCTTTGTTATTTTGTAGCATGTGATGAAGTTTGCTGAACTCACACAGGAAGTGGTGGTGGACAGACCTGAGAGTGTCAAGTAGGTTGAGTGTTATGTGTGTGGAAGGTGTGTATTTGAGTTTGCGTACGTTTTGTGTGTGAATGTGCGTGTGTGGTAAGCATGTGTGTGTGTGGGTTTATATGTATGTTGTGTTTTAGCAAGTGTGTGTGTATGTGTGTGTGTATATGTGTGTGTGTGTGTGTGTGTGTGTGTGTGTGTGTGTGTGTGTGTGTGTGTGTGTGTGTGTGCATGTATGAATGTGGCAGTGGTCAGTATATATTTCAATATTCAAATAAAATACTGTTATAATTTATTTTTTAGTAGTCAGTAACTATATATCCTCTGATTGGTCATTTCCTACCTCAGGCCTGATGTGGGGTTGCCTTCAGGAAGAAGAAGAGGTTTGTTATTGTGTGCAGGATACATGTGGTCATGTAGGGATACATTTGGTCATGTAAAGGATACATGTGGTCATATGTGGTCATGCATGCCTCCAGGACACATTGTACCTTCATATGTACATGCACATGTACATGTGTAAGTATGTGTTTTTAAATGTGATACACTCTACTTTATGTACATGTATTGGTATGTGTTCGTATACTTGTGTTGTACATGTACCATTATTCACTACATGTATGTGTGTCCGTACACTGTACATGTATGTGTGTCCGTACACTGTACATGTATGTGTATCCATACACTGCACATGTATGTGTGTCCATACACTGTACATGTATGTGTGTATTGTAGTCTTCAAGCTGTGTCAACCTGAACACAGTTGTATTAATCATGATCTTATCTTGCATATGTACAGTCTTGTGCATGCATCCTCTAAGCACATTTACAGCTTGTTAGTGCCACAGTATGAATATTCCAGCAGGCTCCATGGTGTTCATACCATGCATATGGTTATCACCACCTTTATTCACACGGGTGGCTATTGGGCTATGTCCACTGCAGCAAATCTCATCTACAAGCAAGCGCTTCACGAGGCAGCCTTGAAGGAGACAGAAGTGGCAGACCCCACTGCTGTGCCGGCCATGTTGGCAGCCGTGCACCCATTCCAGCTTGCCTTCAATGTTATCTCTCTGCAGAAGGTTAGTCTGCTGTCAGTGGTAGCATGCTGTCAGCGGTAGCAAGTACCCACCACTGTCTCCCCCTCACTACTGTCTCCCCATCACCACCCTCCCTCTCCTCACTGCTGTGTCTCTCAATCACCACCCTCCCTTCCCTCCTCACTGCTGTGTCACTCCATCACCACCTCCCCTCCTCACTGCTGTGTCTCTCCATCACCACCTCCCTCTCCTCACTGCTGTGTCTCCCCATCACCACCTCCCCTCCTCACTGCTGTGTCTCTCTCATCACCACCTCCCCTCATTCACTGCTGTGTCTCTCCATCACCGCCCTCCCCTCCCCTCCTCACTGCTGTGTCTCCCACATCACCTCCCTTCCCTCCTCACTGCTGTGTCACTCCATCACCACCTCCCCTCCTCACTGCTGTGTCTCCCCATCACCACCTCCCCTCCTCACTGCTGTGTCACTCCATCACTGCCCTCCCCTTCTCACTGCTGTGTCTCCCCCATCACCACCCTCCCCTCCTCACTGCTGTGTTCCCCATCACCACCTCCCCTCCTCACTGCTGTGTCACTCCATCACTGCCCTCCCCTCCCACTGCTGTGTCTCTCCATCACCACCTCCCCTCCTCACTGCTGTGTCTCCAGTACCTCTGTGAGGGTGTGTGATGTCTCTGTGCTGTCGGAGTTCAAGGCTGCTCTGGAGAACAGAGAGAAGATCAGAGCACAGCTTATTGAAGACCTCAGAAGAAAGTAAGACATGTGGCCTATTGTAGTAGAGACAGCAAGTGTGTTGTGTGTGTGTATGTGTGTGTGTGCATGTGTGTGTGTGTATGTGTGTGTGCATGTGTGTGTGTGTGTATGTGTGCATGTGTTTGTGCGCGTGTGTGTGTGTTTGTGCATGTGTGTGTGTGTGTAGTGTGTGTATGTGCATAGATGGTAATGTGTGTATGGTGATGGATAGAATAAACAAGAACTTAGACAGCTGTTGCATTGGAATAATAGACAGCTCTGTAAAGCATGTAATAGTGATGTTGACAGGTTATCATAACATCCTTTAGTGTTTATGTATATATTTACCTATAAGTACTGTGCCCATGTCTGATGTGCGGGTCAATGTAGCTCCTCCCCCTGCCCCACCGTCCCCAGAGAACACCTTCAGGGCTCACCTGTGTGCCCAGGAGCAGGAATTGTGTGACCTGAAGGCCAGTGTCCAGGACCTCAGTGCAGCCAAGAGTGTCAAGGAGAAGGCAAGTCGCGAGGCCCAGAAGCTCAAGGCCATCGTTGCATCGCAGGAAGAGCAGGTTAGATGGCGGGCTTTATTTAGAGTACACAGTTGCAAAAGGTGTGGGCAAGCCATGTAAAGAGGAATACGGACTGCAAGCATGTTGATCATTTACCATGTTTGTTAGGCACATCCCTGTTGCTAAATTTAGAATATGATTGTGACGTTGTACACTGTAATTTGTCCAGGGGGGGGGGGGAGGGAGAGGGGGGGAGGGGGGAGCCTTATTTGTGAATGCAGGCTGTAGCTTCATTTGTTTTTTGTTGTGAATAGGAAGAAAGTGCAGAAGTTGTGTGTGTGTGTGTGTGTGTGTGCATGTTTGTGCATGTTTTCGTGTTGTGGGAGCATATGTTTTAGCGTACAAGCATATGTGTTTGTGTGTGTGTGTGTGTGTGTGTGTGTATTGTTTAGTGTGTTTATTTACATGCTGATGGACGTGTCAGTTGGCAGCTCTCAGAGCAAATCTGGAGTCAGTGAAGGCTGAACTTGCCTTGAAGAGCTCTGAGCTGGGCAGAATGGCCGAGGACCTGGCAGAGGTGACCAAACAGAAGGACATCTTGCTCAGGACCACGGAGCAGTACGAACTGGATAACAGAGACCTGCAGCATCAGGTGGCAACGGTATGACCACACCTACCTGGGTGTAATTAGTAGCCAAGGTGTACTTAATAACCATTTGCCACACCCCTTGCACCTTTTTCCACACCTCTTGCATCTTTTCTGCACACACCCCTTGCACCTTGCAACACCCCTTGCACTTTTGCCACACCTCTTTACATTGTCACACCCCTTTTTGCCCTGCCCAGCTCCATGCAGAGCACCAAGTTCAGCTGCACGAGAAGGAGACCATTCAGAAGACCATGACCGGTTTTGTGAGCAAAGAGAGAGAGAAGTTTGAGCAGATGAGTCGAAAGATGGAGAAGGATCTCGAGGTGAAGAATGAGAAACTGAGGCAGGTGAAGGAGCTGATACGAAACTCCCCTTGTCCCCCGAACACCTTTTAAGGAGAAGAACGGTTGTGAAGGAGAAAATGGCCAACATCAAAAGGGAAGTGAACAGGTTCAGGTGGAGCAGCAACAGCAAGTAGCTGATGGGGTGAGTTTGGGCAATGTGTGTACATACTTGTACAGATGTATAGGGAGAGGGAGGAGAGGGAGGAGAGGAGGAGAGGAGAGGGTAGAGAGGAAGGAGAGGGGTAGAGAGAAGGAGAGGGGTAGAGAGGAAGGAGAGGGTAGAGAGGAAGGAGAGGGTAGAGAGGAAGGATAGTAGGAGGAAGGAGAGGGAGAGAGAGAGGAGAGGGGGAGAGAGGAAGGAGAGGGGGAGAGAAGGAGAGGGGTAGAGAGGAGAGGTGGAGGAGAGGAAGGAGAGGTGGAGGAGAGAGGAGAAGGGAGGGGAGGGAGGGAGGAGAAGGGAGAGGGGGAAAGACAGGAAAGACAAGAATGGTGTAACAATGTTACATGTTTCTATACCACCGGTAGTGATGTGTGCATGGGGAGGAATCTCATGAGACCTTGACCCACAGTACAGTGCACCTAGTATATCGTATATGGTACAGTGTATCGTATATGTGGTACAGTGCACCTAGTGTATCATCTATGGTACAGGTGCACCTAGTGTATCGTCTATGGTACAGGTGCACCTAGTGTATCGTTATAATAGGGTACAGTACACATCACGAACACACACACGGTGAACTGGAGACCATCTATTCCCTCAGGCCACTGCTGCAGCTTGTACAACGGTACCTGCTCCTGTCAAGGGCAAAGGTAGAAAGCGATCGGTGTCAGATAACTGGCTGGAACACAAGCCAACAGACATTGTGGACAATGGTAAACAAGTGGAGAGGTGGGGAGTGGATGGGGAGGAGGGAGGGGGTGAAATAATGGAATGTGAATGGTTGCATTTTATCATTGGGTATCAGAGACTCATATAATTCAATGGTTTTACAAAAAGATCAATTTAGTTCCTAGCACTATCCCCTCCTCATTACGAAGAATGGAAGTGCAATAGTGGTAGAGATTTATAGAAACCAAAGGTGCATCACAGGTGTACAGTATGTATTGAAAAGTGCATTTGTTTCTGTGCAGTGTACATCCTTACACGTAGGTGCATGCCCTGTTAGGTGCCCTGGTCTGTTTGCGTAGGACATAGCTGTATTATACAGCAGCATTGTGTGTAACTGTGGTCATGTGACTGGCATGTGACTCAACCCTGTGTGCACAGGCGAGCTGCTTCAGCCAATCATGAAGAAGAAGAAGACTGTGAGCACTCCTACCACCAAGGATCTCAACAACAAACAAGTGAGCACATAGCCTAAGGCTTTCAGAACTGTGTACATGTATGTTGTGAGCAATGGACTGTGGCTGGTTCCTTAGAATAACACTAAGGCTTACAGAACCGTGTCTATTGTGAGCAATGGACTGTGGCTGGTTCCTTAGAAAACACTAAGGCTTTCAGAACCGTGTCTATTGTGAGCAATGGACTGGGGCTGGTTCCTCAGAAAACACTAAGGCTTTCAGAACCATGTCTATTGTGAGCAATGGACTGTGGCTGGTTCCTTAGAATAACACTAAGGCTTTCAGAACTGTGTCTATTGTATATGAGGGGCTGGGGCTGGTTCAGTAGTGAGACAAATAGCTCTTAGAAGGATACAGTGTAACCTTTCTTACCAGTTTATCAAGGATGTGCATTGGATTGAAGTATTACTATTAAGATATAAAATTGGTCCAATTTTATCGCTGTGTATGGATTAACCTTTAATAATGAACTCTCAGGTGGACAAGTATTGCCTACAGCATCAAGAGCAGGACTCCGATGGTGATGTCAAGACCAAGCTATTCAAGGTGCACATGAGAGGCACATGAGAGACGCATGAGTGGCACATAATACCTTATTATGAGCACATGACAGGCACATGGCATCTTAATGCATGTTGTCACTTTCAAGCCACATGTAGAAGGCTGAATGTTGCACTGACTATGTTGTGCTTTATTTAGGGAGAGATCAAGCAAACAGTCGGAGGAGGAACGTCTGTCCAGTTCACTGACGTGGAGGTCCTTCATCACTCTAGACCAGCCACATTAAGAAAGCCAGCCTCACCCATCAAGAAAATGAAACGCTCAGCGTAAGAACCTGTCTATAATGTTCATGTATGGTGTTTGCGTACGTAGTATATATGGATGGATTTGTACATGGAACTTACACATGTGTAAGTACGGGCTTTGTCTGAGCTCAGTGCATTGTATGAGTGCAAGCTAATGGACTGCTGTGATTTTAATGTGGGTATGTGTGAGAGGAGAGGTGGTGGAGGAGGACCTTTGGAATTGCTAAGGTGCAACGAGTACAAGTACAGCGTCGGAAGTGTGATGGATTCCTGTATGTTACTGTCTCTCTCTCTTTATGTTGATCAGTTCTGCAAATCAGTGTAACTCCAGTCAAAGCTCCGAAGGCTTCACAGATCGCAGCACATCAGACGAGGAATGGACTGATGTGGAAACCAGGGTAAGTAGACCACACCCCCGTACAGGAAATGAATCTGATGCTTGCATGATATTTGCAGATAACGATATATAACGTGTTGTGAGGAAATATGATAGAACCTCATTCAATGTGTCATAGAATAGGAAAATTGTCTGTTATGACTGGAGATGTAGCAGCTTCCATGATTGCTATTCAAATTGTACATGCATATAACAGTGTGTCATATCCTGTTGTCTAGTGGTCGTTATAGTATTAATGACACTCAGGATTGCAAGTCTTATGCATCATACTGCTATAGATTATATACATGTATGTAGGAGAGTTTTAAGAGCTATCAAGGAATTGTATTCAAGCCATTAACTTATGTTTTGTGCATGCGTGCAATATGATAAAGTACTTGGGACTGATTGAACTTTATTCTTCTTCAGTGTGCAGTAGCCATTGAGGGACGGCCTGGTTCCCAGCCTGCCTTCACACACGCTCAACTTTCAAGGTGAGACCTGCATCACAAGATAATTAGGTCGTGCATATTTGGATGCCACCTTTTCCCTTTTGCGCTTGCCCGTATGTTTTTTAAATTTTTTTATATATGTATAAAGTGCATAGAAGCACTGAAATGTGTGCACGATACCATGCATCACATTCTGCTTGTCTGCTTAGTTCAGGCTCCTTATACAGTGTGTCATATCTATTCTGATCCACTTCATTGAATTATGATTGAGATGTTCTTTAGGATTGATATTAATGAGGCTTTCTTAAAGATTGCATCTCCCATCTGTTTTATTAGAGCATGTATTGATTATCAAAGCTCTTTTTATCATTCCATGTGTGCTTAAATAATTTGCTTGCATGTATATGCAATCTTAGAACTTTGGCAAACAAGGAATGTGAGGATTTGTGTAGCGAAAGTACAGTATAGGTGATAGGTGTCGATGATCTGGCCCATCTGATGTGGTGCTGTTAGTGTGTCTTCAGGGCGCTTCTCTGCACTCTTACATGTGCAGCATATTTTCTTATCTTCTCCTCCAGCCAAGATCGCTAATGTGTGTCCGGATGTGAGACTAAACTTTTATTTTTGTATTGGTAAGCTAGCATGGACTGGCCTGTAGCATGACACAACGCAGTTCAGGTGTATTGCTGTTGGATTCGATTTGGCTTGTGTGCAGTTGTTGCATGACCTTGGCTATGGTGGCAATGTGAATGAGACTATTGCTGGCATTCCTGCATTGTGTAATTTATGATCTTGTGTGTTGTTCATCTCAGTTGAATTACTGTACTAGTGCATGACCTTGGCTATTAATATTGATTTGCCAGTAATTTTGTGTTGTGGAGAATGTTTAAATTCTTTCATCTTCTCCTGGCAGACGTGGACCTAACCGAGTTCAGCAATGTGCTCGTATTCTTCAGCTCTGACCTCTCCTCCTCAAGTCTAGGCCTATGTGTTGTGTGCAGCAGTTAGAACTGACCTAATTCTGTACTTCACTATATATATATATATATCTGTATGTCACTGGTTTAAAGTAAATCCGAGATGATGTGTTCATGACATAGGACCTAACCTATAGTACGAAGCAATTTTATAACCTGTTTCAGGAAGAAGTGAGGAGATAAATTGATTTGTAATAGCATAACTACCAGGTCACAAATTATGCACATGATATTGCATACCTGCCACAAAAGACATTCCTGCTTCACAATTTAAAGAGACAAGCGTCAAATGCAAAGTATGTGCCATTTAAAATAAAATAAAAGGTTGGAAGTATTCCAACAACTCATGAATGAGTCATCTATAGCAGACAGCTGGGCTCATTTGCTATCAGCTTCCTCTCCCCACATGGCTCTCATCTGGGGGGGGGGGGGGGGCGGAGGGTCTTGCCATCAAGCCCACCTTGCTGTGCGGCTTGAAGCCAGGCCCCCTGACCATAGCAAGATCTGGACATGTCCAGCCTGCAGGTTTCTTGGTTTCCAACAGGTGTATGCATAGCAAAACCAGCAGCCCTGGACTTGTCTGCCTTATCATGGCCAGTGTGATAGCTTGGATTGCAGGCCGACCCAATGGGAATTGCACACCTAAGGCAGTCTGCCATTTGTGTCCAAACAATGATAGTTCAGACTACTCAGTACTGCATGAGAGCACACTCATAAGCAGAGAAAGCATAATAAAGTTGACTGTAAAAGCAGGGCAGGAGTCAATGTAAGCTTTCTAGATCTTCATTGAATGTATGCATGTACATCTAGTTGATGAAGGGGGCATTGTCTTGCTTACTCACCCTCTACTTAGTCATCCCTTGTGGTCTCAATCACGTATGAGTGAGATTCTACAAGAGATAAAGTGTGGGTGGATATGGGTTGGTTCTACCTACTACCTATGCCCATGGTGATATCGCAATGTGGAAGCTTGGAAAGCATGTTCTTCAATTTCCTCTGACTATGGTAGCTTCTATTGCCACAGCCTCTTAACCATGTATAGAAGGCACTCTTGCACTAATGTTACTTCCAAACTGCATGGGAGACATGTGGGTTATGGTGAGTGAACTGAAAGATGTGTCAATGAAGATTGCAGACATTGTAATTAAGTTTTAAAGTGGCACTTACAAAAACCAAACAGTTCAGCAACATTCTATTCCTAATACTAAAAGTGAAATTGGAAAATCATTCTACTCTGAAACACCCAGCTGTACATGTGGCAGCTTGAACCTGAGGTAAAGGAGGCAGTACACAACGATAATGCAAACAGAGTGAACAGTTACTAACGTACCAGCACAGACTCATTGCAATGATATACTCCGCTACTTCAGAATAAGCAAGTATAAGAGTTGTGTTTATGTACAATCATAGCACATTGTGCGTGGGGACCGCAAGTTACAATGTGCGTAGTTGACACGGAGTTGCATGGACTAAAGGAAGGATACTCCACAAATGCGCGCGCAAACACACACGCGCGCACACACACACACACACGCACACACACACACACACACACACACACACACACACACACACACACACACGCACATGAGAACAGCATCCTGCATTAGCATATAATTTTATGGCATGCCATTATATGCTAATCACACACATAGTAGTGGACTATACCTATTGGAAAGAGAAACTGGCACTGCAATGTTCCTAAAGCAATGAATGGCTCAAGAAGCCATATCTGTTATTGTGAGATTTGCATCTCAACTAGGAGAGCACTTCGTCTCCAGCGTGGCTAATTTAGTTTCATATGGCATAGTTGCCCTTTCTGTTGAAGCTGTTGACATGCATTTTTGTGAAACAACTTGGAGACTAGTATGACAATGGATAGCAAGAACATTGGTGTAGATGAAGGATTTGTATGAAACAATTGAGTAAAATGTGAAGAAACAATTAGGGATTGTGGCTAAACAATTCAAAATTCCCTAACACCCCAACAAGAAAATGAACTGTTTACTCAGTTGTTTTGTGTGTCTGTGTGCGTTTGTGTGTTTGTTGTCAACTTGTTTATGTGAGTGTATTATTATGTACAGTGCATATTGTATTATTATTATTATTATTATTTTTGGAATACAAATACAATAAAATAGCACATTATTATTATTATTATTATTATTACATACACTGTACGCACTACAATTCTACCTATCATTACCTACGCTACTCGCATGAGTCCTATGCTGCAGACCCCCTCACTAAGATGGCTCTAGCTACAGACCTCACCAGGGACATGTTGAGGCGACTATACATTTCATTTGGGACTAGCTCGATGGATGGCTATAAACGAGGCAAGACGGGAAAAATTTTATTTATTTTTTTCAAATAAATGCACATTATTATTTACAATCCTTATTTCAATATAAATGCACCAGATAATAAAAGGTTTATGGCGGAGGAGCTATCCTAGAAAGGATAGCTGTGGCATTGGTAAAAATATATAATTAAATTCCATAATCCCTTGTTTCTATTTACTCATGCAATTGGCGCATGCAAACCCTTCTTGTGCTTAATTAAAAAATAATACCGTGTATCATTCATTATTATATCGTTTACACCTATGTCTGGTAGTTTGTCCTGGTTTCGTGTTCGTTTATATTAGCTCAGGATTTTTCTGGTAGCGGGCTGTAATGTAAGCTTCCCTGCTTTCAGGGTTGACTGTGTGCTGGTTCCTGCATGTCGCAAGTCTTCTTTCTTTCGCATGCTTTCAGAAAATAATCATATGCTTTACACACTCAAAATCTTGCGAGTCGTCTGCACATTTAACGTAGCAATCTTCTTATCAGGATTATTTTATCTCGGGACTCGATGACGTGAAGACCTTCTCCAAAAGACAAACTTTCACGACGGCCGATATTTTAACCTTGAAGGAGCAAGGGTGCTCGGTCTCGGGCCAGCTGGGTGCCCGGTGGATCGAAAAAAAAAAAAAAAAAATCATTGGTTATTCAGCATACGATATAACCCAGTTAAAGGGTTAAAGGTTAAAAGTATGAGGGCTGTGTTCATATAGCCACCATTCCTTCACGAAAGGACTATGACTGGATTAAGCTTTATTTATTTATTTTTAAACCAGCAATCAATGGCTCAAGAAGCCTGCACTATTACTGTGGGACTCCTGCATCTCAACTAAGAGGGCCCTTTGGCTAATATTTTAGTTTCATATACCTTTCTATTTAAAACTTTAACTTAAAATAAAATTGGTGCAGATGTAGGATTTGATTGAGTAAAAAGTAACGAAACAATTAAGGATTTACACAATTATGAATTTATCATATTACTTTTGAATTTATAGCTTACTATTGAACCTAGAAACTTGAAAGTAATCCAGCTCAACTGCATATTCATGTCTAGCGCTACTTATCTTTATTAAAATTAATTAGCACCAACCTTAATAATAGAGGGCTTTTAACTGAATTAATAGTATTAGCCTTTAACTACTGTACTGCATATTAATGAAATCAAGTGCTAAATTAATTTCAATCCATAGTTACCTTTGGTTTCATTTGTGAACACCTGCTGTAGGTAGAAATTAATTATTTGCCTTCATTTTAGTTAAACAATGCGTAACACTAAAATACATATCATAATCAGACCAATTTTTAGTACATGGTACACCTGTTTAAAATTCAATTTGAACAAAGAAGCCAGTCCATCATGAGCCATGTCAGCTGAATGTGTGCGGCAGAGGTCATGGCCGAGACGTCTTGCCAAACACATATGCAAGCTTGGTGGCATATCTTATGTCTGTGAACAACATTATCACCTTTGCACCTTAAAGCGCCCACACATTTCACCAAAATATACGTGTACACGTACGTGCCACATTATTTGCACATAAATAACCCACCATTAATACGGGCTGTTCAGGCCGTGTCTCTCGAATAATGCAGAGGGGCAACACTTGGCCATGCATAGTGTAGTGAGTAGTATACTTTATGCTTTGGATGCATACTGACAGTGTACTGGATGCATACTGACAGTGTACTGGATGCATACTGACAGTGTACTGGATGCATACTGACAGTGTACTGGATGCATACTGACAGTGTACTGGATGCATACTGACGGTGTACTGGATGCATACTGACAGTGACTGATGCATACTGATGGTGTTACTGGATGCATACTGACAGTGTACTGGATGCATACTGACAGTGTACTGGATGCAATACTGACAGTGTACTGGATGCATACTGACGTTGGATGCACTGACAGTGTACTGGATGCATACTGACAGTGTAACTGGATGCATACTGACGGTGTACTGGATGCATACTGACAGTGTACTGGATGCATACTGACAGTGTACTGGATGCATACTGACAGTGTACTGGATGCATACTGACAGTGTACTGGATGCATACGGACAGTGTACTGGATGCATACTGACAGTGGTACTGGATGCATACTGACAGTGTACTGGATGCATACTGACAGGTGTACTGGATGCATACTGACGGTGTACTGGATGCATACTGACAGTGTACTGGATGCATACTGACAGTGTACTGGAATGCATACTGACAGTGTACTGGATGCATACTGACAGTGTACTGGATGCATACTGACAGTGTACTGGTTCTGTTCATCTGTGTATGCAGTTAGTCTGCCTATTGCCCGCATTGCCCGCATCTGGGGACGAGGTAAAGCATTGTGATGTCGTTTCTTTTTTTAAATATAAAATTCTCGAAGATGTGCATGAACTACACAATAGAGCCTTCTCATATAATGCTCAAGCTTTGGACTTATTATCGTCAAAATGCCGTCATTTACATTGCTTGATTGTGGTTGCTATCAAATCTCTCCGCACCCCCATTAGGGTACGTTGCTCTAATTATACCTATTTGACCCGCTTGGGAACGATATGGATGGGACTACGGGTAACTGTCCAAACTTCAGCTACGCCGACACCAATCAGTTAAATACTGCCAACATCGTAGGATCGAGCATATCGTTCGTAGCCACCTTCGCAACCATCGCGCTGGTCCTCGTTACCAAGTCCTACCGCGTCTTCGTCCATCGCCTCACAGCCTACCTTGCAGTTCCAGGATTTCTGTTTTCCTTCGCGCTCCTTCTGCATATTGGAGCAATTCGCGTCAGCGGGGATCTCGTGACATACGACAAAGACTTCTGCACCGCTACCGGTTTTTTTGTGCAGTACATCACGTGGGTCGAGGCTGTGATTGCTTCTGGATCAACGTTTACGTCTTTGAATTGACGTTTCCTTAAAGTTCAGTTGACCAGACGAAGGTACGAAGTCGCGGGAATCGTTCTGAGCATCTCTCTGCCACTCTTTCTGTCGTGGGAGCCGATGGTGCAAAATGTGTACGGGCCTGCGGGGGCGTGGTGTTGGATCAAAGTCGGAGGGGACAACTGTACTACCGATGGCGGACTTTTGTACCAAATAAGTTTATATTACGGTCCGCTCCTTCTCCTTTCAATCCTGAACATCGTGGAAGTGCTGGGCGTCACCGCAAAGCTGTGTGTAGGGGCCTACCGAACTGAAGGCAGCTTGCAAGCGTTACCACATCACCGCCATAAAGGAGGTGGTGCCCATATTCATATATCCTGCAATATTCTTTCTCACCTTTCTGTTCGGCTTGTGCCACCGCGTCACATCTGCTCTCCTATTGATCAATGGCAAACGTCAGAGCATGCCGATGTGGGTAACATTCGTCCTCCTGGTTACAACTAGAGGGCTCTACCTACCTGTGGCTTTCGTGTTGCACCCGCACATCAGGACTCGCCTAAAGTGCCACAAAAGAACTAACAGCGACACGCCAATTGCAGGACCTACGAATAACCATCACTCGTCTTTTGGCACTACTCACCAGTTCACTGGTACAGGTATCTACACTACCCAGACCCACTATGTGGTTCCAAAGCAAAGCATAGGCTCACACACTCCACTGATTATAAAGTCTGATACCTGAACGTGTCGTGGAGTTACGTTCAGTGAACCAGGCCAATTAATAGGCGTAAGCATAGTAAAATTATAACTATGCATTGTGTGACGCATTGTTGCAATATGAAATCTGTGAGCACATCAATTTTCATGCAAGTGTGTATTATTGACGAGTGATAGCTTTCCTGTGCGACTGTTTACTGGAGTGCTTCAGTAGTGATTTGTGCACTGCAATTGTGAAGCATGCAACCCTATGACTGACTTGTCAATCTGGTCAACGCATCACTGATTTGAATTTATCCAATTGATATTAAAGAGCACGTGATTTATATGTGTCTACTACCAACAACACCCTTATCCATGTACCCTATATGTGTTGTAGTATTACTGAAACTGGTTATTGTGCTATACC
>JABACO010000010.1:3351374-3504319 GCA_013339895.1 Ephydatia muelleri
CGTTCGGAAGTTATAGCGATTCAAACGTGAATGATTTTTATAAACTTTTATATATATATAGCGAAGGCTCATTTTCGTATAGAACGTTCCATATGTCTAGAACAGGTTGCTTAGACTTTACATAATAATATCAGTTTGAATTTCCTGATGAAACCTCAAATTATTATTGGGAGTGGTTGCTCCCATGTGATGCTCATCTTTGAGGTGTATGTTTTGAAAGCTTAGTAGCTGATGGTGGCCAAACTAGTGGGTATTTTGGTGTTGAGTCTAGCCTTTGTGTGTGTGTGTATGAGTGTGTGAGGTATGTGTTAGTGAGGGTGTGTGTGGTTGTGTCATACATTTGGCATAAACGTGTAGTTTTTTATGCTTTTGTCATGTTGTTCTTTAATACATGTATATGCAGTGTATATGTGTTATTGCATGTATTTCATACCTACCATGTATGTATGGCAACCCAACTAGTGGCAGCTCTTCGCTCGTACTCAGAGTTACGTACGTTAGCGATTATTGCATCAACTACATATACGTGTACGCCCAAATAAGTATCCATAATATCAGTATCAGTCTGTATCCATTCGTTGTCTTATACGAAGTAAGAGATCAGGTTTGTTGCCACTTTTCTTCAGATTGTAGTGGATTAAGTAGGCCTGTAGCTCTTGTTTATTCCACTTTGATAGGTCCTTCTGCATATTACAGTCACTGAAACACACCTTAGCCTTCATCCTCCCAGAAACACCTGCATTACTCAAAGGTCTTCCACGCCAGCAGATGACGCCTGTGGTTTGCTGCCAATACTTTTCTACACTGCAAGTTTTTTCCTGAAAGTGGCAGCTTACTAAGCCTAATGGTCTTCTACAATTGCTATCTGTCATAGACACCAGCAGCTGAGATCTTTACTTTGCCGAGTTCTTTGTTTTCTCCTGCTCTCCAGCCATTCATAGATTACACTTGGGGTGTTCGGGGTGCCTGTTTTTCTTCGTGTGGGCCGAACCAGCAAAATAGTTCAGCTCAAACGTTGCATATGGGGGGGGTGTCATCATAATCTAAAACATGCTTGCAGTTTGGTCATTAGCACCAAGCAGTGATAGAGAAGTCCATCATGGCAACGGGAGAGACTTCTTGATGGACAGTCACGGTGTCTCCATGCATAACTTAGACCTTACGGCTGCATGGTTCAGGCTGCTCTATAGATGCTTTTCTCGGTTGACCGTGCTTGCGATTTTGGCATTTACAACACTTGGTGCAATAGTAACCTGCATTGCACTTGTCACACACTGGCTTTCTGTGTTTATCATAGCACGAAAGTGGCATACCGAACGAGTAGTATATGTGCGCATTGTGTGATTAGTCTCGTTCCCAGACACTAGTCTATATGCAAGAAACATTGCGTCATGTTGTCTGGGAACGAGACTAAAGCGATGGTCCGGGGACCGACGTTCACACTACAGCTGCAAGTTATCACAGAAAGTGGCTAAGCAGGGTTCGACGTAAGCGTTGCCATTCTAATGACATTCATATTTTGATGACGATTGTCGGTAATTTTTAAATAACATAAACGTCATAATACGTCACCATAAAAAGGGGCGGACATTGTGAATTCGGTTGAAATACGATAATTACATGAACCACGGTCACCATGCTTTAACATACAGAGGGAGCCATACGCATGAAGAGGGCTCCATTTTAGAAGTAAACAATGGGCTTATTGTATGGTCTTACGCGCAGCGCTCTGGGTGATTAGTACATGTATAAACACATTCCCGTTATTTTGCGCTCTGCAATGGATCCGGATAAGCCTGCTACTACAAGAATGTGTAAACCTGCTCGCTAGTTCAAAGACCGACGGCTAACTGCCTTTCCATGGTTGCTGTTTGAGGAAGGCAAGATGTTTTGTACAGTATGCACATCCCAGGAAGGAACATCATCCATCCTTAGATGGAAAGGGACCTGCAAACGCAGGCTATCGCTAAATATATCTGATTCCAACTCGGATGATGAAATGGAGTAAGAACGATAATAAGTAAAGTCCAGCTTATGGGTTTGTATGTGCTGTGGTTGATGACGCGTTGTTATAATAACATGTTATTTTAGCTACAAAAACATGCTATGATTGTCGTACCAGGGCATTGATGGCAACCCTTACGTCGAACCCTGCTATGTACGAGCTTGATACTACCTGGGTTCTTTGTTTATGCGAAATGAAGTCTCATGGGCAAGCCAGATTCAAATACAATGGCCTAGGATAAAAGTGTTCTACGCAATGTTTTACCACAACTAAAAACGGGAACGATTCCACTATAGATCAGTATGGCTTATTACTGGAAATAAATACAAACATAGGAATTGCTCGTGACAGCTCAGCGACAGATTAGCTTTCTAATGATATATTTTATATAGCAAATGGAATCAATGAGACTAATTTTCTGAATATTGAGTTCGACGAAAAAAGTCGTCTAATTTCATGGACACGGTGTTAAGTTACATTCAAAACTCCGTGTACATGTGCTGATTATATGAAATATGAAAATCTGTGTTTCTATCCTCCATTGCTGTCATAAGCTATTATGTACCAAATTCTGTTATTGGATAATTATCTTAATTTGTTTATTTTAAGGTTAATAATGCATAATTTGCCTTCATGTAGCGTAAGTATTATAATCTTCGTCATGCTCTACTGTAGATGTCAACACCAGAATCTGCATTGCATACTATCACACTGAGAACATGTCGGGTGATACAACAACTATTTTTATAAAAAGAACCATGTCATACCCATGATGCAATCATCCTACAGTGTGAACTGCTTTACAGGTACACATGTGCATGTACATTCTTATTTTTATTGTAGCTGCAGTGAGTTTTTCATACTATATTGTGTGTAAGTAACACATGCTAAACTTCTCGTGGTTCATTATACCAGCATCACATGCAGTTACTTTCATTTCTTATTGCCCTTGCAGTCATAATGCTGGCTTGCTCGTGTTGTCACTAATGCGCACCTGATACCAATAAACTATTGTCTTACAGTATTGTTTTTGTGGCTACATGTACATATATGAATATGACAGATTTTAACAATGTACTTGACATGCATGTATGTTTTTCGAAGGTCTGGTTTTTACAGTACATTGGTTGCTGCTTTTAACTACCAGTATTCACATTGTTAGCAAAGCTGTTTGATTGTACTGAACCACTGCCTTAGTTTAACAGCTGAACGATGTAGTTTAGAAGGAGAAGTGTCACATGATACAACACATACATGTACATTACATGTAATATTTGTGCATAGCATTTATATTAAATGCCAGGGAAAAAGATTGCCTAACATTTTTTCACCATACCTACAGTAGTGGTCACAAAAAAGTTTACGTTTCTTATTATGCCGTTGCCGTCGCACGGTCATTAGAAATAAACGGCACCTTGGTCTAACGGTATGGCACAGTAACGCTATTATTTCTCACTCACTTATCACATTTGTCACGTAACGCCGTTACATTTAATGGTGTGTTAATTAAATACCGTTGTCTCGTCATCCGCCTTCATCTGGTCATCGACGATAGCTTTACCACTTCCATCACTTTGGATAATCGCCCACTTCCTTGTTACCGACTCAAAATGCTTTATGAATTCGTGAATCGAAGCCATCATTCCTTCTTGAAATAGGCGTTTTCCAATCTCTGGTGTCTTCAGACCCTTCCGATGAAAGAAAACTATCCAAACCTTCTTATACGTGGAGAACACCATTTTCTATTGCTCTGACTGCGCACGTGGCTAACAGCCGTGTAATATGGCTTTAAAATGGCACAGCGGTCTTTAACCGTGTACAAAATGGCATTTATTGATAGGCGTTAAAATGCACGGAGTTCGTTGTCACATAGTGACATAAGTTATTTTAAATGTCACAGTAACGGAACGGCCATGAACCGTAATGTTATAACCGTGCGACGCCAACGGCATAATAAAAAACTTAAACTTTTTTGTGACCGCTACTGTAGGTTGTCTCATACCCATATAGACCTAAATGTATGAGATAGGCTCTGCTTTTCTAGTTCAGAATGCTATTGGAAAGTAAAATTTTGTCACACAAGCTCTTGATTCTGATTGATCGGAGCACCAACCTGAACCAGTAAAACTTTTCTCCACATATTGGGCAGACTATTATAAATCATTATGGGACATTCTGATGGAATGTGTGGGGCTTGCATAACTTTTAGGGGCTACTGTATGTCATTGGAGTGTATCAAACCTATTAATTATTTGATTGACTCAGAATTTGTGTCGCTGTCTATTAATTATTTATTCTTTGCCGTAACATTCCAAAATTGGCCTGACACAATGTCAGTCCATTACAGTATTTGGCCCAACATGGTTAGAAATTGGTCGGACATGGTCATAGAGCATTGCAAACAATCTGTGCTACACTTAAATGAATAGTGCAAAGAAGAATGAACGCATGCATAATAGCCGATTGGAAGTGGAAGACATCAATTGGCATCTAGCATTAATTTAATCAAAACGTGGCAAACGCCAATTGATGTCTGCCATGTTTGGATTAATGGTCAGATGCCAATTGGTGTCTGAACATTTGGCGTCCTGTGGAAGGCTCGTTGCTTGTGCATTTCAGTTGTCACGTGGTCCTTCAAAGATGACACTCTGAAGTTTGATAAATGCAGTTTGTTAACTCTTTCGTGGGCAAAGCCAATTATATTACTGTACACATGTAGTGCAAAAGCATTGTGCGTTGCAGGTAAATGGTTAGCAAACAACTTGCACTATCTGACCAGGAAACAACTGATCAATATGTTGTAGACTACAAAGTGTTAACTGTTTAGATAAACAGAGTGGCTTTAGTATAGCACCTGCGGCGCAATATTGCTCTGTTTCCCGTGAAAGAGTTAAACCTATGCTCAAAATGGTGCACTAACAAGTAGAAATGTTGTTCACTACCTTGATTAGGATCCATATTTTTAACAACTAAGATGGTTCTTAGACGATGGACCAGAGGAGAATCAGCTGCTTGCTTCATTATTGGTGCGGACATCATTACTGAGCATGCGCAAAATCGCCTGGACAAGTTACAAAATTGATAGGAAATGTCCGATGTCTGTTATCCGCTACACTGGTATGGACAGACCAGTTTCTTATTACGGGCAGGTTCCAGCTTCCAGTCCATGTAATAATAAGTAGTCCTTGATCAAAAAGGAAAAGATGCACATCATTTATTAAATCAATGAAGGACAATCATTAGGTACTGGACTCCTCTACCAGATTTGAAGTGATTTGAATATTCCTGCAGAAAAGTGGATTTCAATCCCCATGAAGTTGAAATACTCGTTCAAAACCTCAAGTTTCTTTAACCCTTGAAATGCGGTGGACGACTTTAGTTGCCAAACAATTGCGTAGTGCAAATGGTGACTTCAGTTGAAAAGCAGGATTAGCTAACAAAAACACACTTACGTGGTAATTATAGCTGCCACGATAGTTACAGATTGAAATGTGATGTTAACTTCGTTGTCGCCCATCTTCGAAATGGGAAGCGCTACGGAAAGCTCGTTTCAAACCTCCGAATCCGTGCAACAAAAAACCTACAAAGTGATGTCAGTGTTATTGCCACGTTGAAAGCGGGATGATTAGCTGCATAGTACCCAAGTACACTACTCAAGAATACAAAAATGCAGGAAATACGCTCACTGTTATGGAATAACTCCGGATGTACGCTTGCCCGTGTCATACAATGCACATTTGATGATTGAAGGTTTGTTACAATGGTGCAGATGGACTTTAAACATGCCAATCAAGCATTGGTAACGTACATTGCTACGTTAGGCAACATCAGACATGTCGCTCTAGAAATAAGGCAATTCACACAGTTATAATTTCAAAAAACATTGGCAATTAAATTAGTTATGAATAATTAAATGTCACAGTTGAAGTTTTAACCATATCCATATAGAAGAATATTGTATTATAAAGTCTATAGCATTTACTATTTAGATGTTATAGTGATTCTCAGATACAAAGTGTTCCATGGAAAATTGCTTATATATTATAATACTATTTTCAGCACTCTGTACTACACCATTTCTCTATGGTAAAATATCTTGCTCTAGCTCCATGCGAGCTAGCATGTTCTTGCTCTATTTAATTATTTCAATCCTTTAGTTTTACGCATATCGTTGAACAACATATTTCCTGGTTGAGTCATTTGAATTACTTAGTAATTTATTCAACATTAAAAGTAATATAATCACTATTGTGAATCAATGGGGTCAGTAAATGAATGATGTCACTCAACTAACGATGGATTGATTGAGGGAGTGGCGGCAGGGCATGGGTGAGGGAGTCAGTGTATGAGTAAGTGCAGTATGTTTTGTCAAGTAAGCTATAGCCCTTGGCAAATGGATCTGACTTTTATTTTTTTAAGTTCGAATTTGATGGATTTTAGTTGCCAGAAGGTGTCACGATTTTACTTTCATTTTAATAAATGTATCCATCTAATTTTAGGTGCCTGATTGCTGCTGGTGCACATACTGTTGCTGATTTAGTTGCTGAAGGGCTAGTTATGTTAGCTGCTGCTGATAGCGATGCTGAAAATGCTACAATCCATGTTGCGGTGATGAGAACTGGAGATAGAGGGAGACCAAAAATTTTACTTAATACCAGTCAGCTTGCCGATATGTTGCAATTGCATTTTAAGGTTCCACATATTGCAAGGCTCTTTGGTGTTTCAGTGCGCACAATCAGACGTAGGATGAAAGATGCTGGGTTGTATGTTTCAGATTTGTATTGTACATTATCAGATGCACAGCTTGATGAAGTTGTAAGGAATGTATTTCAACAATTTCCGAACTCTGGATATTGTATGATGGCAGGCCACTTGCGGCATCTTAATATTCATGTGCAGCAACTGAGAATCAGGGATAGCCTTCACCGCATTTAACCTGCCAGTCTTGCTGTCAGGTGGAATGAAACAATTGTTAGGCGTGTTTATTCTGTCCGTTCCCCACTTGCTTTGTGGCATATTGATGGTAACCATAAATTAATAAGGTATTATTGTGATAGAATTGATTTAAAATGTCTTAACATGTATTGTCGTTTGGTATCTATTAATCTAGAGGCATGAATAATTCTTATTGAGTATAATCTATAACCACTATTGTGTGTATGCATACATGTAATGTACTCCACCCTTTTTAGGTTTGTACATGCCATAATATATGACTGTATCAGTTTGAAGAACATTTTCTGATCACTGCTCTAAAGAAACATTGTTAAATTTATTTTACAACCTTACAGTTCCTAGATGTATGCACATGTACATAAGGGTTTTCAGTACTGGTTTTTATATTAATCCCACTTTCTGCATTTCTGAAGGTGCTTTGCGCTTTGCAGTAATTAAAGAAGAGAATTATACAATATACATGTTCTGGAAAGCTAGCTGATCATTCTGATTTAGGTTGCTCTAGATTATCAATGCTTCATCAAAAATTGAGATAAAAGGAGTCTTTAGAAGCGAGTTCAGTAAACGTTATTCAAACTGAAGTTGTTTACCTAATTATCGTTTAATAACTATGTACAGTAAATGGGTCAGTTTCCGAGAAAATGAGCCTTCGCTATATATATATAAAAGTTACAAAAATCATTCACGTTTGAATCGCTATAACTTCCGAACGGTACACGCCATTGACTTCCTATTTTCAACACTTCATACTACACCATTTCTCTACGGTAAAATACTTTTTGGGGTCTTGCACTTGCTCCGTGCCTGTATTGCAACGTCCGATACCCCACAAGGTATGAACCCGTCATAACTTTCGGCAGGAGTAATCAAATCGCTTCAAATTCGGTGTGTAGATATAGAGGTCCTATACCTATCGATTTGTTCTGTTCGTTAATTTTTATGCCATCTGTTTACGGAGATACAGTTGAATAAACTACGTGCACGTTTTCCCGCTTGATTCGCGCCAATGTAATAATCCCCCGCCTCCCCATACATTGAGCGGAGCGCAATTTGCCCAAATCATTGGCGCGAAACGAGCGCGAAAATGTGCACGTAGTTTGTTCAACTGTATCTCCGTAACGGATTGCATAAAAATTAACGAACAGAACAAATAGATAGATATAGGACCTCTCCACCTACAAACCGAATTTGAAGCGATTTGATTACTCCTACAGAAAGTTATGGTGGGTTTGAACCCGGTGGGGTATCGAACGTTGCAATACTGGCAAGGAGCAAGTGCAAGACCCCAAAACATATTCTGCCATAGAGAAATGGTGTGGTATGAAGTGTTGAAAATAGGATGTTGATGGCATGTACCGTTCGGAAGTTATAGCGATTCAAACGTGAATGATTTTTATAACTTTTATATATATATAGCGAAGGCTCATTTTCTCGGAAACTGACCCAAATATATATACACAAAATTAATCTCAATTTGATTTTATACCTATGAAATGCATACATATAGGTGGCGATTGGTTATTCATGGTGGCATTGATGGATATAGCCGAATACCTGTTTTTCTCAGTTGCAGTTCCAACAATGAGTCACAGACAGTGCTGAACCTGTTCATTCGTGCTATAGAACATTATGGGTTACCACGACGTATTCGATCAGACCAGGGCAGAGAGAATACTGTTGTTGCTTGGTTCATGTTGACCCATCCTCAGCGAGGACCAAATAGGGGGTCAATGCTAGTTGGCAAAAGTGTTCACAACCAACGTATAGAACGGTTGTGGAGAGATGTTTATGGTGGTGTAATAAAATTCTATCATGACCTTTTCTTGTACATGGAGGCAATAGGTGTGTTGGATCCAGATGATGAGACTCACCTCTTCTGCCTCCATTTTGTTTATATTCCACGCATCAATAACCATCTTGAACAGTGGACAGGGGCATGGATAAACCACTCTATTTGTACAGCAGACAACTTAAGCCCTCTGCTGCTGTGGATGGGAGGGATTTTACAGGCAAATGAAGATGTTGATGAGGTAATGCTGTAATAGCTGTTTAAGAGGTAATAAAAGTTGCATTGTTCAGCTGGTGCTTGCTCATAATACAGAAGCTGTCAAGTAATACAGACATAATGTATAATGTGTACAAAACAATTTGCCTGTCAAGCAGTGAGAGCTATTTGTTCAGTATTTAACATTCCAATAAAACTAAGTTAATCTTGGTATTTCACATTCCAATAAAATTACATTCTAGTGCTCAGTAAACACCTATGCATCAGCCTCACTTTTTTAGCACCCCTAATGACATACGCTGTAGCCACCTCACCCTATGTATGCTAATTGGATGGTAGGAAAGCAGCCCTTGCAATATGTGAGGGCAGTGTCCCAATACACTGTGACATTCATTCAATATTCATTTCTACTTTGTGATTATACATGTATTTATTTTTTAATACATTTGAAACTTATTGACATTTATATATCGTATGGTGTTTCTATATTTATGTATTGTATAATAAATGTTAAGATATTCTCTAGCCTACCATTCATTTTTTAATGGTGCACAAATGTTGTCTTTCAGTTATATGGCATAGATTATGAAGGTCCTCTGCCAGAGGTGAAGGAAGATGGAGATGTCAGTGTACCGACGATTTCAACAAGCATTACAGAGGATGAATTTGAAGACCTGTGTTTAATGATAGACCCAATGGCTACGAGTCATAATTATGGAATTGACATTTATTTAGAAGTTCTGCACTATGTTTCCCAGTGACTGTACTCTGTCATTTTAAATTTTATGATAGGTTTAGAATGCTTGATTTGGACACAAAGTTACTGTCAGTTGTTTAAATTGCGTGATTACAAGTAGTTCTGAAATAACGTCATGCAAACTAAATTAACCGTGATGAAAATATATTCCGTCAGAAATAATTTCACCGTTAAGAGTTCTGCGACACCCTCGCGAGGTACGTCATGAAAAATTTCACCCTCACGAGTTCCGCGAGGTACGTCATGAAAAATTTCACCCTCACGAGTTCCGCGAGGTACCTCATAAAAAATTTCACCCTCACGAGTTCCGCGAGGTACCTCATAAAAAATTTCACCCTCACGAGTTCCGCGAGGTACCTCATAAAAAATTTCACCCTCACGAGTTCCGCGAGGTACCTCATAAAAAATTTCACCCTCACGAGTTCCGCGAGGTACCTCATAAAAAATTTCACCCTCACGAGTTCCGCGAGGTACCTCATAAAAAATTTCACCCTCACGAGTTCCGCGAGGTACCTCATAAAAAATTTCACCCTCACGAGTTCCGCGAGGTACCTCATAAAAAATTTCACCCTCATGAGTTCCGCGAGGTAATTTTGGCACGATTAACGAGGTATGTCACGAAAAATTTCCCCCTCATAAAAAATTTCTATTTTTGGCACGGATTCCACACCATACTATACCGTAGTATATTTGGTAGGTACTGGTACTTCCCTATATCGTACAAAGTACATCCAATTATTCGAATCAACCGATTCGAATAATTGGATGTACGGTATAGGGAAGTTCCTACCAAATATACTATATATCTATTCTGCGTTGAACGTAAACGTCATTCAGACCCTGTGCGAGTCATTCGCTAAAATAGTGTTTTCCGTTATCCCTGTTGTAGCGATGTCTGGAAAAGAGAACGCAGAACACGAGGAACATGGTGATGGTGAGTGAGAGTTTGGTCATGGGTGTGGTTACAGTAGTGTGGTGAGGATGGGGTGTATAAAAAGACTCTAACCCGTTATTGAAATATCATAAATAGCATGGAGAGTACATGTACTTATAAGGTTACAAGTGCAGCAAGCATTTGCATGCATCATAGAGTTGTGACTGATCAACGCATTGTTGCACGCAATATCGGGGGGGGGGGGGATCTAGAATTTCAGAAAAGGAGGGGCTGTTAATACATCTTCATTAAAGCGGGGGGGGGGGGGGGGGGGGGGGGGGGCGGGAGGAGTACCCCTTCCGCCCAGCTAGGGGGTCTGGGGGAGCGCTGTAAGCTGCCCCAGCCGCCAACGCTTTTTTATTATATTATGCGCAAAACGCTACATACAACCAAATGCCACTGCCGGAACAACCACTGCCACTACTACTGCTCATGGCCAGAAATGGAGGACATGAGTGAATATGTAAGATTGTGATAGAGATTTGAGAATTCTGATTTCACCAATAACTTTGCCACCTTTTTTTAATGATTTATCATGTTTCAAGACAAGAAATTATTAATTCAAATCAATTAACTAAAATTATTTTTTTCAAATTGAATTCCAAATAGGTTTAGTATTCTCTAAAAATCGGTCTGATTATAATGTACGTGTATCATGTAAAGAACATTAAGCATCCATTAATTAAATTCAAGACAAATTAACTAATTACAACCGAGCATAATTAATTATATTCATAAACGTATGTCATTATGTGCGTCATCTTTTGAATATTGATGTATCGTACCATTAAAATAGTAAGACTACGGTATAGTGTGCCAAACCTCCGTATCTGCAACGAGAAAAACAGTACTCCCACCTGATGTGGATTGATGCAGCGCAAGTGCGCAAATTAAAAATTCTGCGTGCCAGACTAGTGTATAATAACAACAGGTCCTGACATGTTTTTGTTGTTGCCCAAACACTATCAAAACTATATCCTACATACGCATGCACAAATTTAGTTGAGCGTTTTGTTTGTTCCCAGGCCATACCAAGTAATTTCACGCGACACAATAGTGGAACTAATCATGATAACCGATTGAGTATTTTAACGCGAGGTGTCGCTACATCAGGCGCGGGAATGAAAATAGTAGTGCCGTTTCGTTGGCGTAAGTTAAGCCAAAGCGTTCGAAGCTATCAAACAGCACATGGAGAAATTTCTGTTGTATACATGTAGCTCACAATTATTTACCCATCTGAATCATTTTTAATGTGCTGGTGCAATTTGCATGGTCATATCAGCAAAAAGCATAGTGGGTTTAGATAATCGTGGGATTCGGGGATAAAAACACGAAGTTAAAGCAAGATCCCACAATATACATTTTACCATACAGAAAAGGTGTAGTATGATGCGTTGAAAAAGGAAGTCCATAGCTATAACCATGTACAAGTTGTGTAACATGTGTGATTACAAGGAGATGTACATTTACGATTTTTAAAATGTATGTATGTATGTATGTATGTATGTATGTATGTATGTAATTAAATATTATTCTCTAATATGAAAAAAAAGAGTTACTTTTGTAAATTTTTATTTAAAAAATATCCTAAACAAATTTAGGAAAGCGTCATATCATGCACACATACGAACGGCTTAAAACCCTGGAATAACTCTTGTGCATGGATATTAGGTGCGCAAAAGTACAGTGGTAAAGCCCGCTACATGTACATGATTATCTGTTGGAATGCACCATTTTATCACATTCATAGACCAGTGGATGTTTGAAAGCAAACGTTATGACCTCCTGCAGACAACATCATGCAGAGCTCATTCAAAACATCTATAGTACAGGAGTAACAAGAGAGACAATATATAGATCATAATTGCAGACAACCTATAGACCTTATTCACAGCATGGTCTAGCCAGAGAATCAATTCCTGAACTGCTTTCACATTGATCAGCTGAATTAAGCCAGGATGAGGTGGATACATGCATGTGGTACAAGTAAAGCCCACTACATGATTATCTGTTGGAACGCACCATTTTATCACACTCATTTAAAGTTCATAGGCCCGTGTATGTTTGAAGGCAAACATTATGAACTCCTGCAGGCAACATCATGCAGAGCTCATTCAAAACATTGCAGCTCATTGTAAACAACATTGCAGTAATGTTATACATGTAGTTGTCCTCCAGCAGTACTGTAATCATGCTTTAAGGATGTCTTGGCAATGTTCATTTGATGTAGGTGTGCTTCCCGAGTTTCAGACCGATGGGCCTCAATCCCTCCTTCATGCCAGTATGCATAATTACGCTTAGTGTAAGACCTCCTTTCTCTGGCATACTCACGCAGCTCTTCCAGCCTGTACTCTGTCTTTTGCTGGGGCATCCCACTGGTTGCTGGAGAAGTAATTTCTCTTGGCATCATCATTATGCTTCTCCACACCTGAAAGAATATTTGACGTTTGCATACTATTACTGTACAATTTACCTTGACAAGAAAACTGCTTCATACTTCCATGCTGTTTGGAACATGATACACCATGGCATGAATGTATGGAGTTACATGCTTGAGTTGGTGACCATCCTCTTTGATGCTTCAACCCATCTCTTGCTCTATATAATATATATATACACAGCCTGTATGACAGTGCTCATTGTTTGGTGTACCTGACAACACACCTTCTGATGAATGTCATCTGCAGCATTTAATGGTGGTGACTCACTGGAGTGTACAACTCTTCAAAATCCTGTTTTAACATTCAATATAGAAACCTGCTCAATATTGATTTAATTCTATCCACCCCCACCCCCACCCTCCTCCTTGCATATACCGTCCACAGTTTAACAATAGTTGCCAGCAATGTACTTGGCAGAGGGATAGCTTTCATTTTTGGCGGAAGTAGCTAGTGTAAGTAGAAGATGATGGGATGCAATTTTTGTACATAGTGTGCATGTGTAACTTTAAAAATTTCTTCACACTTTCACCCGTTAAGGATGTCCACTCAAAATTGCCACTACTTGACACTGATTCCCAAACATTGAATGAAACACCGCAACTTTTAACGCATGCCACCAGTTGATGTAGATGCAAGTTAGTGTAAAGACGAAGCCGATCATCCATTGACTTCATAATCATTATATAAGGTTCCGTAGCATCACATCAAAAATCCTTAACAATACATGTAATTCATCAAGTATCACATGATGAAGTGGTATAGAAGTGAGTGGCCGATGTATTGAGCCTTTGTGCTGTGCTGCTATTTTGCCATTGGTAGCAAAGCCGCATCTGCAAGATTGCAGTTAGGACATGTAGGAATTTATATATATAATTCCTCACCTAAGAGTAGCAAGTGTTCTCACAACAGTGTTGGTAAAGTGCGCTTCTGCCTTTGACATGTCCCATCTAGAAAAAGGCATTATATTTCACATTTCACTGTAACAGGCTTAGTACGTTCAAACCTGTTATCACGGTGCATCGTGCAAAATGGGCAAGCGTATATAGTGTCAAAAGCGTAAACTAACTATTAGAACATAGAAAGAACGTGCATGGGGTACCTCCTTAAACTAGACAACACCAACCTTCATGTCTGAACTCAGAAAGAGTTCAATAGGGTAAGGGTTACCATTGACATTGACAAAGCTGTCTGCTGAAGATGGTTAATTTCATCAAAGGTCACAGAAAACGCTGCGGAGATTGTTTAGTAATCTTCCATACCTTTGACTACTGCAATAGTATGGTTGCCTGCATGCACCGACAGTATTATAAATAGTAAACATAACTGCATGAGTAGTTCTATTCACTTTCTTACCTAGTCCGGATAAGTATTGTCCAATGGAAGGTTCCAGGATAGCATATGATAACAGAATGAAATTAGACGTTCTTGAGAACTTAGCACCATCCCCAGCAATCCTGATTTTAATTTTTTTTTTACCAGATGCAAATACTGCTGGGTTCTTTGCTATCTGCATTGAGAAGAATGAATTATTACATGCATGTATTGTTTGTAATGTTTACTATTACCAATATTGACAAGTGTTTGCACAAAGTACTTTCAAACGGCCGATAGGCACCTTCATATCCCTCGATGCGATGAGGTCCAAGATATCATTAAGTTCGGTGCGCTTTTTTTTTTACAGCATTAGACCTTGGAAGCTCTGAGAAAAGCATGGAAAGTTCTTGGTAAAACTTGTCGCTTACTCCGAATCTATCTAGCGGATACAAAACCCTTAGATTTGCCTCGGTGCTGTCGGAGTTATCGATATCAGTGGTTCCTGATAACAGAGGCATAGTTAGAGGTTTTCCAGTGGTGGTATGACATGTGAGTCAAGAGTAATCCCGTATGATGGCATGCAGGAATTCCAACGCTCTACTTGTGCAACTAACTATACATCTTGTACTTTCCATCGAGCGTGCCTGCATGTTGCTTACATAATCTAATTTACCTCCTTTGTTACAATACTGTGAAGCAAGCGTTTCGTGTGCTTCAGTCAGTTCCTGCCTCACGAAAATTAGCTGATTCTGCAAATCGTATATCATAGCATCGGCTTCAGCCAATAAGTCGTTCGCTACGCTTCGTTCTTCAACAAGCATGGCAGCAGGAAACAACTCACCTTTATAAATTGTAGTGATTGTGGAGCCAAATAGCACATCGATCCTCTTTGCACCCCTCATTTTTCTAAGTTTAGATGCAACACTCAGCGATCTGCGATACAATTGTGTTTCTAAACGTCTCGCGTCTGGGTCGAAAGACATGATATCGTCCTCAATACGTTCATTTAACAACGCCACGAAGCTTGTATCGCGGTGCTCCGTGAATTTGCCCAGTCTTCTAGCAGACGGTTTGGTTTCGCTACAGATAGTATACCATCAAGTTCAGTGGACCCCACAATAGTCACCACTAGTGTCTCCAACGGAGGTAGCACATCTTTCGAAAGCGTATATAGCTTCTTCGGCTGCTAGCTGGTTGCACGTTCTCATCAAATTCCATATAGATATATGGTTGTCTTCACAAAGCGAAAGATAGAATGAACGCGAGGATACACTGAATACCATGTACTCGCGAGGTACAGCGATTTTAGAAGTTACGGATGTACATGTATGTATAGCATGTAACGACCAGTGTACTGTACAATAATTAACCATAACGTTTAATAATGTCATGCTGCACAACCTAGAAAAGTTCATCTGTGTATGTGGCAAAATTAACACCATAGTATAAGTATATGGCCAGATGATTTGGCCTTTAGGATCTGCCTTGGAAACTTGAGTAGCGGGTCTACACGGCGTGCTATAAGGGAGAAACGGTTGATAAATGCACCATCTTCCATTCAATGTATGTATTTTCATAAAACCCAGTTTCGAATTAGCTGTGTGCACATTTTGGCGGAACAAAATAATACAAGAAGTTCCAGAGTACCTTTATCACAATTTTGCCTGGAAACATAGTTACGGGTCTCCAGCAAAGAATTGTACACGTTTGAATGCAAATCTCCATAGACGTTCCATACTTCAATTTTTCATGACGCGCGTCGCGGGTTTCAAGTATTCATGTCCGCTATTTCTGGCCATGTGGAACAACCACTGCCACTACTACTGCTGGAACAACCACTAGTGCCACTGCTCACTGAAGACATGTGCTTCTTTGCAGGTCCACAGGATATTCGAACAATCTAGAATGAATATAAATATAGAAGCTTGGTCATGGTGGGACAGTGCGATAGTCAGAGAGTACTGCACAGTACCATGGGTCAGTTGTGACGGAAATCACTAATGCAATTACTTGCTGTCTTTGCGGGTTTGAAAGGAGGGGTTGCAACCCCCCCCCCTTTATCCGCCACTGAATATCTAACTCATGTATGAATGGCGTAAAGGTTGTGCGTGCATGCGCACGTGGCATTCAAAGAGTTAAATTGCGTACCAACTGTATGCGCAAGCCGTGTTTTAATTATTAGGCCAAGCGGCAATGAATTTCTACTCACGTGACGAGCTTGGAGTGAGAAGTTGCCGACTGTTGTGAAAAACACACTACTTATAACCACGCACGATGCACGCCTATTTTACCAGTCAGCTTGCAACGAGTGTCATGCGTTACTGCCTTTAAAATCTAACGTCTAGAAAACGGCGGAAAAAAAAAAGCACGCGTGTGTTCTCCTAAAAGACCTCTGCCTTAGGAGGGTAAGCGTACAACGCGTTGGAATACTCGCGTTTGCCCGACACTCCCTGTGTAAGCACGCGTGATAAAAAGGAGCGGGATAAAAGCTACATTGAGCGTTTTGACCAGCTGGTTTTGACACCCAAAAAGGGCGATCGATCTTTCAGGAGACAGATAGTGTGTTGGTAAGTACAAGTAATGGAAACAAGGTTCGTTCAGGGAGTCACCATCTTTGGAAGTTCAAATTGGCCATTTTCGGCTGGCCATCTGCCAGGCAGGCGCCTTTTGTACCCACAGGAAAAAGTTATAAACGTCCCAGGCAGGTTTTTCAGGGTGGTTTTTAACATAAAACCACTCTGGGATTGGATGTCTAGAGTGGGAATAGCGTAAAAACCATCCTGGGATTAAGGTCCAGGGTGGGAATATGGTAAAAACCATACGGTCTTGTCCCTGGTTTTGTCGAACAAAATCATGTTGAAGCAATGAATAAAAACCTTGTACTTATTGCTTCAACATGGTTTTTGTTTGACAAAAGCAGGACAAAGACTGTATGTTTTTTTACGATATACCCACACTGGACGCTTAATCCCAGGATGGTTTTTGCGCTATTTCCACGTTAGACATCCAATCCCAGAGTGGTTATATGTTAAAAACCACCCAGAAAATCCTGCCTGGATGTTTCTAACTTTATCCTGTGACCGCAACCGACTTCCAAACGTAGCGTCCCTCGTGCTGTGCCAAAAGACACACATAGTTTTGAATGACTATATGCATCGTTTATAAATCCCAGAAATCGTTTAGAAAAGCCAGAAAGTTTCAGGATGCATGCAACAGTGTTTCAGAGTGGTGCGCAATAAATAACGTTTTCCATTAAGGGTTGGCCATAATTTATGCAACAGTTATTTGTTGTAGGACGTTTAATTTTTCTACTCCTCCTACTCCTCCTCATACGAAGTTGTATTGTTTTTCATTTCCAGAGTGAATAAACAGCTAAAGTATTATTATAACAGTGCTTATAAGCTGAAATGCAGAATACTTATATGCGCTTAAAAAAAACAAAAAACATTTGACCAGACGGTTGTGACACTTTTGACTTACATGAAGTTAACCGTAATAATTATCAAGGCCACAACAATCGAAACGATTGTGCAAACGAAATGTGCAGGTGCGTGACACTTTAACATATCTAACAGTTGGCGCTTAAGCGATTTCGTTTTCATGTCCCAACAGTCTATCCTAACTTAGATTTTGATAATTCCACCTGGAAATATGATCTGCCTAAGATATAGGTGCACCATAGGCAAACCCAAGTCCACTTCTAAGCTGGATGTTCTTATGATGGTAAAAACGGCTAATCGAATCGTATACTAACATAGTCACTGATTTGGGTAGGGTTTATCTCATAGGTTGCCAGTTTGGCTGCTAGTCTCTTTAAAAAATGTTAAGTATCTATCATCACAATTGCTCCTCTGCTCAGCCACAGCCTGCTCATAAATCCTCTTCTCTTAACTCTTTGGACACCACGCGTGCGAGTTCATGTATGCATGCATACATGCATGTGCACACTGTAACTAAAAAATATGTTGATCACAAAAGCTTCATGATGCATGCATATGCTTGCTGCACTTGTAACCATATAAGTACATGTGACATGCTTTGTTACTGCAACTGTAATTTCTTCTCAAGAACCCATTATTCAGATGACTTCACTCATGCATCACTCCAGTACCCAGAGCAGGAATGCGTAACCCAAATCAATGTAGTACATTATGTTTAAAATGCTAGTTCACTCCTCCATGCCTTTTGTCAGTTCATAATCTGTATGGGTTGCTAACAACCATATATATACACTAATGGATACACACATGATGTGCATACACACCCCACACATTTTATATTACTAAAGCATGTACGTGGTTACATGCATGTCAGTATATTGCACTGACTTGCATGTATGTATAAATACTACGGTATTCAAAGCAATTTTAATAATCAACACAATAGGTAGTTATGGTCTTGTGAGAATGCATGTATATGTAACGTACATGTAATGATGATGTCATCTACTGCACAGTTTTGTCGATCAGAGACACGCAGCTTACAGGTCTGACCCTTGCCCTCTCATGTGACTGTGCATATAAGTAGTGCATATTATCATTAGTGTGTACCTTATGTGTGCTGCTGCATCATCCTTGCTACAAAGTCGATCACATAATATATATGCATTTGGTGTTAAAAGAGTTAACTCCAGAATCCAAGACTGATTCAGGTGAACAGCTGCGTTTGCTTCTATTAGGAGAAATGGAACGTAACGTTTTAATTGTTCTCTACCAATTGGCTATATAAGGTAGCATGATGATTTGCAAATGTGTCTGGGAACCAGCTTACATGATGGTATGAACTGCACGATTGTTCCCAGGTATTGTGATTCTGTTCAAGAGGTTGGCGGAGCTATTTGAGAAGTTGATGAAGTTGGTTACAAAATTGAAATCAAATGGATGGTTAAAACTATTTCAATCAGAGGTTGAAATAACTCCACCCTTTTATTGGTCGGTAAGTATGTATGCATAGAATCATTGTGACCTTTTGCCATAACCTTGTACACATATCTCATCTGTTATTTAATTCTTAATGTAATTGTATGTATAATAAGTTGTACCAGCAGCATCATCACTAGCAAACGTTCACCCAGAGCTGCAGAGTTCACATACAAAAATAAGAACATCTAAAACAATGTGTCAATAAGAGTTCTAGGTTGTCCTGTGTTTAATGCGCAAGTACTGCAATAGCGACTGTATTACACTGCCCCCTCCATCATGCGATTCCACTAGCAGTACATAGTGGTTAGGGAGTCAATGCTGTCTTCTTGGATACTTAACCCTTCAATAACAGCCTCAACAGGAGGTAGGGGTAGGTCAACTTGGATATTTTCCCTCTGCAATGCCTCCATACCTTTGCAATCTTCTACATCCTGTTCGTCAGCCATTACTGTTTCTGCTACAATGTCAATTCTTTGCTGTGGTGGAACAGCAGTCTCTCCTTCATCATCATAGGTAAATTTGTATCAACGGCTGCTGCTCCTCTGCTGCAGGTAGCTCCCCTATCCCTGCTGGCTGAACTCTGTCAGCGTTAACTTTAACAGGGATTTGTACATTGGCAGGGTTTGACTGTTTGAGGTGATCGGAATTAATAATTAACCACTATCTTTTGTTTGACTGTGTGCCTTACTATAACTGACAACATTCTAATTGTCCGGTATGGTCCAGACCACAGTCAATACAGCTTTCTTCCTGTTCCTTTCCTGACTACCTTGTGCAGCCACGCCATGTCTGCAACATCAGACCCCTCCATATACTTTCTTCGTGAACAACTCCTTGTGCCTTTCCAAAGCAGACACCATGTGTTCTCTCACTCTGAAGTATATGCTCTCTCATTTTCTGTGGGGGTTGAGCCTTACATCAAATGCAATGGTAGCCTTGCTTGTCAGCCAAACATCAGCTAGAATAGTGAACAATTTGCCTCCATATCTATTGTCACCACTCCCTCAACCTGGACTAGGTCCATTCACAGCTATACAAACTTTCTTCCGTTCCATTTTTGCATCCCAAATCACCAAGACAAGCCCATTGTTCCTTGCTGAAAGGCTACGTTTAGTTACTAATAATAGGACTAGAGTACTTAGGGTTCTGAGGGTTATGGGTACACGTGCCAAAGGCATGCAAACTAGGTTAACTTTTCACCCACATTCTGAATCCATTGTCCAAAAACACCCTTCTCTCTTCTCATCTCATCTTCAATCTTACACCTAGTGAACGAGGGTGCCTTCGGTGCCATACTGCGCGCTTCGCATGCCATAGTAATTTTTCCTAATGGCAGCTCCTGTATCAATCATCAGTTGGAGACTCAGAGAGACACCTGGATTACATGTGCCGATAGTGCAGTTAACATAAAAAGTAACTAAATTAGGGAGCTGTGTAACGCGCTCTTGCACCTGGCCCACAATGCTGAGGGCTTTCAATTTACCTGCTTCTTTGACCCTGAGGCACAGTCCCTCTTAGTCATATTTGAAACAGGTCACAGGTCCTTCTTCATCTGTTCTTTCCTTTCTGTTTCCCGCCTTTGATGTTGTTCTTCTGGATTACTTGAGTCTTCTTTCTCACCTTCCAGTTTCTCAAATCGCTTCAGAACAGCAATCGAAAGACATCTATTTTTGCATGAACATAGCAAATGTCTTACCCAACTTCGAGGTCATTATGTCCACCCACAGCTACTTTAACTTCCTTCCCACTATCCTCCGCTGTGTAGGACTCCAGTGTCTAGCACATGAAACAACTTCTTCCAGTGTGTGTGGCCTTCATGGTCACACTGTAAACACAATTTTGGCATTTCCCCCCTCCCCCGAACTCAAGGTAAGGACCTCTTTTGCCACTTCCATTACTGTAGGAAATGTTTTATCGGTCAAGCATCTAGCTAGTTGGTGAAGCCACTCAACTGTTCACTACTTCTTCGGAACTTTTGCAGCTTACTGTATGCTTGACTCAAACTGCTTCTGAAGGACTTCATAGCAGTCCTATATAGTCTCTCTTTGCATCCTCTGTTAGTCGGTTTCATGCGAACTGTGCCTTCCCCGTAAGCCACACTGATAGCAGTTGAGTTTTGTTGCCGCATGACCTTTTTTACTGCCTCAAAATGGTCAACCCAGTCACACCAATTTTGAGCTCCCGGAAAAGGTGTCTGTGGCAATACCAGATGCCTTTTTCTCACTAGTTGTAGGCTGACCTGTGCCATATTCACCATTCTCCTTAGTGATTGGCAATCCTGCCCAACTACACCAAATATAAGTTGCAATCAGCAATATAACCAATAACAAACACACATCTTGAGTTCACATACATAAATAATAGTCTAAAGTGTCTCAATAAAGTTCTAGACTTTTCTGTGCTTAATGCACAAGCACTCAATGTACAAATGGCAACTGTGCTGCATTACATCTGCAACTACAATGTTATGCTTACCTTTCAGGAACCAATCCATACAAGCAGTGACTCGATGCAATCTCACATCTCCTTGACTGCAGAGAGAAGTAAGACAGTGTACTAAGGGCTGAGGTCTGAGATTGGTGCCTATATGTTTGCACATATATGGTAGGCCAGGCCCATACATAGCATTGAGTGTAGCACTGGGAGTAACACAAGGGATTTATATCATTGAACAGACAGTATGGAGGTTACTACCACCTGTTGCTTCTACACTTTGGAAATGAGTATTCGGCTTAGACCTTAGTTTATTTTCGTTTAGAAAAACATGCAAACACCATCAATACACATGCATGTACACACAAACATTCTAGACCATAATCAGTATGATACACTGTCTTCTATTTTCCAGAGTTAACGAAAAATGAACATCTGTTTGTCAGCTTTTTTTCAAAACTTAGAGACACTTTGGACCCAGATGAGATTTGTGCACCACTGTTTGCAAAGCATGTGATCACAAAGGATGAGAAAGCTGCAGTAGACAATCAAATGTTCACACCACAAGTGAGGATGGACAAGCTGCTGACAGCTGTGCTAAGAGCTATAATTATCAATCCACAGAACTATGATACCTTTCTTGACATTTTAGGAAAAACGAGAAAGTATCTAGATTTAGTGAATGAAATGAGAAGCAGGATTGCTCATTAATTGCTGCTCACTCGAGGAGTACTAGGAACTAATTGTATTCATGTAACTGCAGTTACTTGAATTATATTTGTTATCTGGATGTATGTACCATGCTCAAAGCATCGATCTGGACAATCCCGGGATTGCTTTATGTGCAAAGCAATAGATCTGGACAACCTGTATTTAATTATAATACCTTTCTTTTCATGTAATATGTACATGTACTAGCAGATGTGATCATGGTTAGGGAATGTTTATGTGTATTGTGTTTTATTAGTGGATATTGATTTTATTTTATTGTTATTTTAGTACACTTAAAAATACACTAAATCCTATATGCATCGTTGATGTGGGTACAATTTCTTCATCAATTGAGCACACTAAGAAAAAAAACTCACACACTGCTGAAATCATCCATACATTCTTTACGCCATTTGTTGAGACATGAAGCAAAGGCACTTATGCGTCTTTTAGCAGACAAGATTGCTGCAGTGTGGCAAAAGTTGCATAGTGAAGTGCTGGGCTATGTGCATGCAATTGTGCTACTAAGTTTTGGCAGTAGAGTTAAGTGGAGGAGAGAAGGATGGAGATTGAGAATGGAACTGGGCTTCCATACATGTCATGCAGACTAACTACATGTATATTATTACTGTATTGTACATGTATAACAAGTAATACAACAAATGACAATAATAACATAATTACAAAATTCAGCTCTGTGCTGGAGAGGACAGCTGTTGCAATGGCACGGTCATAGACCAGGTCATTGTGAACAATGGACTTTTGCTGTCATGTGGATGTGGCGTCTTGACGCAACTGAGGAGATGATGGAAGATATATGCTGGGGCTTTATTTAGAGTACACAGTTGCAAAAGGTGTGGGCAAGCCATGTAAAGAGGAATACGGACTGTAAGCATGTTGATCATTTACCATGTTTGTTAGGCACATCCCTGTTGCTAAATTTAGAATATGATTGTGACGTTGTACACTGTAATTTGTCCAGGGGGGTATTATTTGGAGTAATACTTGTGCATGCACACTGTAACTTCGTTCCCTTGCACCTTTGCCACACCCCTTCACCTTGCCACATGCCTTGTACCTTTGCGACACCCCTTGCACCTTGCCACACCCCCTGTACCTTTTCCACACCTCTGTTAATTGCCACACTCCTTTTTGCCCCGTCCAGCTCCATGCAGACCACCAAGATTAGCTGCACGAGAAGGAGACCATTCAGAAGACCACGACCGGTTTGAGCAGATGAGTCAAATGATGGAGAAGGATCTGGAGGTGAAGAATGAGAAACTGAAGCAGGTGAAGGAGCTGATACAAAACTCCCCTTGTTCCCGAACACCTTTTAAGGAGATAAACGGTTGTGAAGGAGACAATGGCCAACATCAAAAGGGAAGTGAACAGGTTCAGGTGGAGCAGCAACAGCAAGTAGCTGATGGGGTGAGTTTGGGCAATGTGTGTACATACTTGTACAGATGTATAGGGAGAGGGAGGAGAGGTGGAGGAGGGAGGAGAGGTGGAGGGAGGAGAGGAAGGAGAGGGGTAGAGAGGAAGGAGAGGGGGTAGAGAGGAAGGAGAGGGGTAGAGAGGGAGGAGAGGAAGGAGAGGGGTAGAGAGGAAGGAGAGGGGTAGAGAGGAAGGAGAGGGTAGAGAGGAAGGAGAGGAAGGAGAGGGGGTAGAGAGGAAAGAGAGGGGTAGAGAGGAAGGAGAGGGGTAGAGAGAGGAAGGAGAGGGTTAGAGAGGAAGGAGAGGGGTAGAGAGGAAGGAGAGGGTTAGAGAGGAAGGAGAGGGGTAGAGAGGAAGGAGAGGGTTAGAGAGGAAGGAGAGGGGTAGAGAGGAAGGAGAGGGTTAGAGAGGAAGGAGAGGGGTAGAGAGGAAAGTTGGAGGAGAAGAAGGAGAGGGGTAGAGAGGAAGGAGAGGGCTTGAGAGGAAAGTTGGAGGAGAAGAAGGAGAGGGGTAGAGAGGAAGGAGAGGGGGAGGGAGGGAGGAGAAGGGAGAGGGGGAAAGATAGGAAAGACAAGAATGGTGTTGTAACAATGTTACATGTATCTATACCACCGGTAGTGATGTGTGCATGTGGGAGGAATCTCATGAGACCTTGACCCACAGTACAGTGCACCTAGTATATCATATATGGTACAGGTGCACCTAGTGTATCATTATAATAGGGTACAGTACACATCACGAACACACACACAGTGAACTGGAGGCCATCTATTCCCTCAGGCCACTGCTGCAGCTTGTACAACGGTACCTGCTCCTGTCAAGGGCAAAGGTAGAAAGCGATCGGTGTCAGAGAACTGGCTGGAACACAAGCCAACAGAAATTGTGGACAATGTTAAAAAGTGGAGAGGAGGGGAGTGGATGGGGAGGAGGGAGGGGGTGAAATAACGGAATGTGAATGGTTGCATTTTATCATTGGGTATCAGAGACTCATATAATTCAATGGTTTTACCAAAGGATCAATTTAGTTCCTAGCACTATCCCCTCCTCATTACGAAGAACGGAAGTGCAATAGTGGTAGAGATTTATAGAAACTAAAGGTGCATCACAGGTGTACAGTATGTATTGAAAAGTGCATTTGTTTCTGTGCAGTGTACATCCTTACACGTAGGTGCTAGCCCTGTTAGGTGCCCTGGTCTGTTTGCGTAGGACATTAAAAATGTAGCTGTATTATACAGCAGCATTGTGTGTAACTGTGGTCATGTGACTGGCATGTGACTCAACCCTGTGTGCACAGGCGAGCTGCTTCAGCCAATCATGAAGAAGAAGAAGACTGTGAGCACTCCTACCACCAAGGATCTCAACAACAAACAAGTGAGCACATAGCCTAAGGCTTTCAGAACTGTGTACATGTATGTTGTGAGCAATGGACTGTGGCTGGTTCCTTAGAAAACACTAAGGCTTTCAGAACCGTGTCTATTGTGAGCAATGGACTGGGGCTGGTTCCTCAGAAAACACTAAGGCTTTCAGAACCATGTCTATTGTGAGCAATGGACTGTGGCTGGTTCCTTAGAATAACACTAAGGCTTTCAGAACCGTGTCTATTGTATATGAGGGGCTGGGGCTGGTTCAGTAGTGAGACAAATAGCTCTTAGAAGGATACAGTGTAACCTTTCTTACCAGTTTATCAAGGATGTGCATTGGATTGAAGTATTACTATTAAGATATAAAATTGGTCCAATTTTATCGCTGTGTATGGATTAACCTTTAATAATGAACTCTCAGGTGGACAAGTATTGCCTACAGCATCAAGAGCAGGACTCCGATGGTGATGTCAAGACCAAGCTATTCAAGGTGCACATGAGAGGCACATGAGAGACGCATGAGTGGCACATAATACCTTATTATGAGCACATGACAGGCACATGGCATCTTAATGCATGTTGTCACTTTCAAGCCACGTGTAGAAGGCTGAATGTTGCACTGACTATGTTGTGCTTTATTTAGGGAGAGATCAAGCAAACAGTCGGAGGAGGAACGTCTGTCCAGTTCACTGACGTGGAGGTCCTTCATCACTCTAGACCAGCCACATTAAGAAAGCCAGCCTCACCCATCAAGAAAATGAAACGCTCAGCGTAAGAACCTGTCTATAATGTTCATGTATGGTGTTTGCGTACGTAGTATGTATGGATGGATTTGTACATGGAACTTACACATGTGTAAGTACGGGCTTTGTCTGAGCTCAGTGCATTGTATGAGTGCAAGCTAATGGACTGCTGTGATTTTAATGTGGGTATGTGTGAGAGGAGAGGTGGTGGAGGAGGACCTTTGGAATTGCTAAGGTGCAACGAGTACAAGTACAGCGTCGGAAGTGTGATGGATTCCTGTATGTTACTGTCTCTCTCTCTTTATGTTGATCAGTTCTGCAAATCAGTGTAACTCCAGTCAAAGCTCCGAAGGCTTCACAGATCGCAGCACATCAGACGAGGAATGGACTGATGTGGAAACCAGGGTAAGTAGACCACACCCCCGTACAGGAAATGAATCTGATGCTTGCATGATATTTGCAGATAACGATATATAACGTGTTGTGAGGAAATATGATAGAACCTCATTCAATCTGTCATAGAATAGGAAAATTGTCTGTTATGACTGGAGATGTAGCAGCTTCCATGATTGCTATTCAAATTGTACATGCATATAACAGTGTGTCATATCCTGTTGTCTAGTGGTCGTTATAGTATTAATGACACTCAGGATTGCAAGTCTTATGCATCATACTGCTATAGATTATATACATGTATGTAGGAGAGTTTTAAGAGCTATCAAGGAATTGTATTCAAGCCATTAACTTATGTTTTGTGCATGCGTGCAATATGATAAAGTACTTGGGACTGATTGAACTTTATTCTTCTTCAGTGTGCAGTAGCCATTGAGGGACGGCCTGGTTCCCAGCCTGCCTTCACACACGCTCAACTTTCAAGGTGAGACCTGCATCACAAGATAATTAGGTCGTGCATATTTGGATGCCACCTTTTCCCTTTTGCGCTTGCCCGTATGTTTTTTAAATTTTTTTATATAAGTATAAAGTGCATAGAAGCACTGAAATGTGTGCACGATACCATGCATCACGTTCTGCTTGTCTGCTTAGTTCAGGCTCCTTATACAGTGTGTCATATCTATTCTGATCCACTTCATTGAATTATGATTGAGATGTTCTTTAGGATTGATATTAATGAGGCTTTCTTAAATATTGCATCTCCCATCTGTTTTATTAGAGCATGTATTGATTATCAAAGCTCTTTTTATCATTCCATGTGTGCTTAAATAATTTGCTTGCATGTATATGCAATCTTAGAACTTTGGCAAACAAGGAATGTGAGGATTTGTGTAGCGAAAGTACAGTATAGGTGATAGGTGTCGATGATCTGGCCCATCTGATGTGGTGCTGTTAGTGTGTCTTCAGGGCGCTTCTCTGCACTCTTACATGTGCAGCATATTTTCTTATCTTCTCCTCCAGCCAAGATCGCTAATGTGTGTCCGGATGTGAGACTAAACTTTTATTTTTGTATTGGTAAGCTAGCATGGACTGGCCTGTAGCATGACACAACGCAGTTCAGGTGTATTGCTGTTGGATTCGATTTGGCTTGTGTGCAGTTGTTGCATGACCTTGGCTATGGTGGCAATGTGAATGAGACTATTGCTGGCATTCCTGCATTGTGTAATTTATGATCTTGTGTGTTGTTCATCTCAGTTGAATTACTGTACTAGTGCATGACCTTGGCTATTAATATTGATTTGCCAGTAATTTTGTGTTGTGGAGAATGTTTAAATTCTTTCATCTTCTCCTGGCAGACGTGGACCTAACCGAGTTCAGCAATGTGCTCGTATTCTTCAGCTCTGACCTCTCCTCCTCAAGTCTAGGCCTATGTGTTGTGTGCAGCAGTTAGAACTGACCTAATTCTGTACTTCACTATATATATATATATATATCTGTATGTCACTGGTTTAAAGTAAATCCGAGATGATGTGTTCATGACATAGGACCTAACCTATAGTACGAAGCAATTTTATAACCTGTTTCAGGAAGAAGTGAGGAGATAAATTGATTTGTAATAGCATAACTACCAGGTCACAAATTATGCACATGATATTGCATACCTGCCACAAAAGACATTCCTGCTTCACAATTTAAAGAGACAAGCGTCAAATGCAAAGTATGTGCCATTTAAAATAAAATAAAAGGTTGGAAGTATTCCAACAACTCATGAATGAGTCATCTATAGCAGACAGCTGGGCTCATTTGCTATCAGCTTCCTCTCCCCACATGGCTCTCATCTGGGGGGGGGGGGGGGCGGAGGGTCTTGCCATCAAGCCCACCTTGCTGTGCGGCTTGAAGCCAGGCCCCCTGACCATAGCAAGATCTGGACATGTCCAGCCTGCAGGTTTCTTGGTTTCCAACAGGTGTATGCATAGCAAAACCAGCAGCCCTGGACTTGTCTGCCTTATCATGGCCAGTGTGATAGCTTGGATTGCAGGCCGACCCAATGGGAATTGCACACCTAAGGCAGTCTGCCATTTGTGTCCAAACAATGATAGTTCAGACTACTCAGTACTGCATGAGAGCACACTCATAAGCAGAGAAAGCATAATAAAGTTGACTGTAAAAGCAGGGCAGGAGTCAATGTAAGTTTTCTTGATCTTCATTGAATGTATGCATGTACATCTAGTTGATGAAGGGGGCATTGTCTTGCTTACTCACCCTCTACTTAGTCATCCCTTGTGGTCTCAATCACGTATGAGTGAGATTCTACAAGAGATAAAGTGTGGGTGGATATGGGTTGGTTCTACCTACTACCTATGCCCATGGTGATATCACAATGTGGAAGCTTGGAAAGCATGTTCTTCAATTTCCTCTGACTATGGTAGCTTCTATTGCCACAGCCTCTTAACCATGTATAGAAGGCACTCTTGCACTAATGTTACTTCCAAACTGCATGGGAGACATGTGGGTTATGGTGAGTGAACTGAAAGATGTGTCAATGAAGATTGCAGACATTGTAATTAAGTTTTAAAGTGGCACTTACAAAAACCAAACAGTTCAGCAACATTCTATTCCTAATACTAAAAGTGAAATTGGAAAATCATTCTACTCTGAAACACCCAGCTGTACATGTGGCAGCTTGAACCTGAGGTAAAGGAGGCAGTACACAACGATAATGCAAACAGAGTGAACAGTTACTAACGTACCAGCACAGACTCATTGCAATTATATACTCCGCTACTTCAGAATAAGCAAGTATAAGAGTTGTGTTTATGTACAATCATAGCACATTGTGCGTAGGGACCGCAAGTTACAATGTGCGTAGTTGACACGGAGTTGCATGGACTAAAGGAAGGATACTCCACAAATGCGCGCGCAAACACACACGCGCGCACACACACACACACGCACACACACACACACACACACACACACACACACACACACACACACACACACACACGCACATGAGAACAGCATCCTGCATTAGCATATAATTTTATGGCATGCCATTATATGCTAATCACACACATAGTAGTGGACTATACCTATTGGAAAGAGAAACTGGCACTGCAATGTTCCTAAAGCAATGAATGGCTCAAGAAGCCATCTCTGTTATTGTGAGATTTGCATCTCAACTAGGAGAGCACTTCGTCTCCAGCGTGGCTAATTTAGTTTCATATGGCATAGTTGCCCTCTGTTGACATGCATTTTTGTGAAACAACTTGGAGACTAGTATGACAATGGATAGCAAGAACATTGGTGTAGATGAAGGATTTGTATGAAACAATTGAGTAAAATGTGAAGAAACAATTAGGGATTGTGGCTAAACAATTCAAAATTCCCTAACACCCCAACAAGAAAATGAACTGTTTACTCAGTTGTTTTGTGTGTCTGTGTGCGTTTGTGTGTTTGTTGTCAACTTGTTTATGTGAGTGTATTATTATGTACAGTGCATATTGTATTATTATTATTATTATTATTATTTATTTTTTCAAATAAATGCACATTATTATTTACATCCTTATTTCAATATAAATGCACCAGATAATAAAAGGTTTATGGCGGAGGAGCTATCCTAGAAAGGATAGCTGTGGCATTGGTTAAAAATATATAATTAAATTCCATAATCCCTTGTTTCTATTTTACTCATGCAATTGGCGCATGCAAACCCTTCTTGTGCTTAATTAAAAAATAATACCTTGTATCACTCATTATTATATCATTTACACCTGTGTCTGGTAGTTTGTCCTGGTTTCGTGTTCGTTTATATTAGCTCAGGATTTTTCTGGTAGCGGGCTGTAATGTAAGCTTCCCTGCTTTCAGGGTTGACTGTGTGCTGGTTCCTGCATGTCGCAAGCCTTCTTTCTTTCGCATGCTTTCAGAAAATAATCATATGCTTTACACACTCAAAATCTTGCGAGTCGTCTGCACATTTAACGTAGCAATCTTCTTATCAGGATTATTTTATCTCGGGACTCGATGACGTGAAGACCTTCTCCAAAAGACAAACTTTCACGACGGCCGATATTTTAACCTTGAAGGAGCAAGGGTGCTCGGTCTCGGGCCAGCTGGGTGCCCGGTGGATCGAAAAAAAAAAAAAAATCATTGGTTATTCAGCATACGATATAACCCAGTTAAAGGGTTAAAGGTTAAAAGTATGAGGGCTGTGTTCATATAGCCACCATTCCTTCACGAAAGGACTATGACTGGATTAAGCTTTATTTATTTATTTTTAAACCAGCAATCAATGGCTCAAGAAGCCGCACTATTACTGTGGGACTCCTGCATCTCAACTAAGAGGGCCCTTTGTCTTCAGCATGGCTAATATTTTAGTTTCATATACCTTTCTGTTGAGCATCTTTACAAGATTAAAAACTTTAATTTAAAATAAAATTGGTGCAGATGTAGGATTTGATTGAGTAAAAAGTAACGAAACAATTAAGGATATACACAATTATGAATTTATCATATTACTTTTGAATTTATAGCTTACTATTGAACCTAGAAACTTGAAAGTAATCCAGCTGAACTGCATATTCATGTCTAGCGCTACTTATCTTTATTAAAATTAATTAGCACCAACCTTAATAATAGAGGGCTTTTAACTGAATTAATAGTATTAGCCTTTAACTACTGTACTGCATATTAATGAAATCAAGTGCTAAATTAATTTCAATCCATAGTTACCTTTGGTTTCATTTGTGAACACCTGCTGTAGGTAGAAATTAATTATTTGCCTTCATTTTAGTTAAACAATGCGTAACACTAAAATACATATCATAATCAGACCAATTTTTAGTACATGGTACACCTGTTTAAAATTCAATTTGAACAAAGAAGCCAGTCCATCATGAGCCATGTCAGCTGAATGTGTGCGGCAGAGGTCATGGCCGAGACGTCTTGCCAAACACATATGCAAGCTTGATGGCATATCTTATGTCTGTGAACAACATTATCACCTTTGCACCTTAAAGCGCCCACACATTTCACCAACATATACGTGTACACGTACGTGCCACATTATTTGCACATAAATAACCCACCATTAATACGGGCTGTTCAGGCCGTGTCTCTCGAATAATGCAGAGGGGCAACATTTGGCCATGCATAGTGTAGTGAGTAGTATACTGACAGTGTACTGGATGCATACTGACAGTGTACTGGATGCATACTGACAGTGTACTGGATGCATACTGACAGTGTACTGGATGCATACTGACAGTGTAGTGGATGCATACTGACAGTGTACTGGATGCATACTGACGGTGTACTGGATGCATACTGACAGTGTACTGGATGCATACTGACGGTGTACTGGATGCATACTGACAGTGTACTGGATGCATACTGACGGTGTACTGGATGCATACTGACAGTGTACTGGATGCATACTGACAGTGTACTGGATGCATACTGACAGTGTACTGGTTCTGTTCATCTGTGTATGCAGTTAGTCTGCCTATTGCCCGCATTGCCCGCATCTGGGGACGAGGTAAAGCATTGTGATGTCGTTTCTTTTTTTAAATATAAAATTCTCGAAAATGTGCATGAACTACACAATAGAGCCTTCTCATATAATGCTCAAGCTTTGGACTTATTATCGTCAAAAAATGCCGTCATTTACATTGCTTGATTGTGGTTGCTATCAAATCTCTCCGCACCCCCATTAGGGTACGTTGCTCTAATTATACCTATTTGACCCGCTTGGGAACGATATGGATGGGACTACGGGTAACTGTCCAAACTTCAGCTACGCCGACACCAATCAGTTAAATACTGCCAACATCGTAGGATCGAGCATATCGTTCGTAGCCACCTTCGCAACCATCGCGCTGGTCCTCGTTACCAAGTCCTACCGCGTCTTCGTCCATCGCCTCACAGCCTACCTTGCAGTTCCAGGATTTCTGTTTTCCTTCGCGCTCCTTCTGCATATTGGAGCAATTCGCGTCAGCGGGGATCTCGTGACATACGACAAAGACTTCTGCACCGCTACCGGTTTTTTTGTGCAGTACATCACGTGGGTCGAGGCTGTGATTGCTTTCTGGATCAACGTTTACGTCTTTGAATTGACGTTTCTTAAAGTTCAGTTGACCAGACGAAGGTACGAAGTCGCGGGAATCGTTCTGAGCATCTCTCTGCCACTCTTTCTGTCGTGGGAGCCGATGGTGCAAAATGTGTACGGGCCTGCGGGGGCGTGGTGTTGGATCAAAGTCGGAGGGGACAACTGTACTACCGATGGCGGACTTTCGTACCAAATAAGTTTATATTACGGTCCGCTCCTTCTCCTTTCAATCCTGAACATCGTGGAAGTGCTGGGCGTCACCGCAAAGCTGTGTGTAGGGGCCTACCGAACTGAAGGCAGCTTGCAGCGTTACCACATCACCGCCATAAAGGAGGTGGTACCCATATTCATATATCCTGCAATATTCTTTCTCACCTTTCTGTTCGGCTTGTGCCACCGCGTCACATCTGCTCTCCTATTGATCAATGGCAAACGTCAGAGCATGCCGATGTGGGTAACATTCGTCCTCCTGGTTACAACTAGAGGGCTCTACCTACCTGTGGCTTTCGTGTTGCACCCGCACATCAGGACTCGCCTAAAGTGCCACAAAAGAACTAACAGCGACACGCCAATTGCAGGACCTACGAATAACCATCACTCGTCTTTTGGCACTACTCACCAGTTCACTGGTACAGGTATCTACACTACCCAGACCCACTATGTGGTTCCAAAGCAAAGCATAGGCTCACACACTCCACTGATTATAAAGTCTGATACCTGAACGTGTCGTGGAGTTACGTTCAGTGAACCAGGCCAATTAATAGGCGTAAGCATAGTAAAATTATAACTATGCATTGTGTGACGCATTGTTGCAATATGAAATCTGTGAGCACATCAATTTTCATGCAAGTGTGTATTATTGACGAGTGATAGCTTTCCTGTGCGACTGTTACTGGAGTGCTTCAGTAGTGATTTGTGCACTGCAATTGTGAAGCATGCAACCCTATGACTGACTTGTCAATCTGGTCAACGCATCAACTGATTTGAATTTATCCAATTGATATTAAAGAGCACGTGTGTCTACTACCAACAACACCCTTATCCATGTACCCTATATGTTGTTGTAGTATTACTGAAACTGGTTATTGTGTTATACCTAATAAGGCATACATTTTGGTGTGAGAGGCAGATAGATAAGGCCATTGCATTATCCTATTATCAATGCTCCGCCCCGCCCCCACCCCCATTTGAGCGCTCTTCATGTGCAGATGTAGTAAAACCTGTGTGCGTGCATTCCTGAGGATAACACTTCCAATCATCATAAATGAGGGGGAGGGGGAGGGGGAGGGGGAGGGGGAGGGGGAGGGGGAGGGGGAGGGGAGGGGGAGGGGGAGGGGGAGGGGGAGGGGGAGGGGGAGGGGGAGGGGGAGGGGGAGGGGGAGGGGGAGGGGGAGGGGGAGGGGGAGGGGGAGGGGGAGCAGAGGTTGTAAATGAGGGAAGAGGATATCTATTTGAGTTGCATGGAAGAAAAATAGAGAAGATGAAATATGGGAAAATTGCCCCACGGTTAAAATGTTACAAAAATGCATCGCGTTTGAATCGCTATAACTTCCCGACGGATAACGCTATCGACTTCCTACTTTCAACACTTTATTCTACATCATTCACTATGAAGTGTTGAAAATAGGAAGTCGATAGCGTTATCCGTTGGGAAGTTATAGCGATTCAAACGCGATGCATTTTTATAACATTTTAACGGTGGGGCAATTTTCGCGGAAACTGTCCCATATGATGTGTGTTGGCAAACGCTTATTACTTCATGCATGTGTGAACTGAAACTGACTTTTCGTGCAGCGAATATTTGTTGTTTTTTTTCTGCCAATAATGGGTTGTGTTCACGTAAATACTGAGGATACATGTCCGGATGTCCCCCTGTTTGGTTGTTACACGTTTTGCCCGCAACACTGAGAATACTCAAACAACGCATATACATGTACTGGTATGTACCTACCGACTTAAATTGCTTGGCAGTGAACTTTTGGCATGGATTAGTTCATACTTATGAACAGGCTGTTGCATTATATACGGTACCCTCTTTATACCTACGGCCTTGAATAGTCGAGACTGGTTGCATACAGAAGTTCTAAGATGTTACGGAAATGTTTACACCGCTTTGTGCAGCGGAGGTATCTGTTGACGTACCCTTTTGGCTTCTGTTGCATGCATGGTGGGCATGTACAAGCCCTTAATTCCGCATTGAAGTTGCGAGATTATACTGCACGCATGCGCAGTTAAATTCGAAAGGTATGCGTCACTCATGGCCGTGTCTCCTTACCACCGCATCGAACTCCTGAACAATACTGAGAAGAGCTACCATTTCGCCATCTACCAGCGTCCCCACCCGAAATCATCCGCCTTGAGAAGCGTCGCTTGGAAGGTGAGGGGCGTTCCACCGAGAGGGGTCTTTGCGTCCGCCTCGTTCGTCGAGTGGAAGGCGGGGGATTACGGCGTGTGCATCGCGAACTGGGACGAAAAGCGGGAAAGGTACTTGGAGCGGCAGATCATCGGAGCTCAACTCGGCAAAGCATACAGAGTGTCGACCGTAGACTGCGACGACATACCGTCCATCTGCCCCAAGCCCACGGGCAGTACCGACGAACGTTTCATTTCACTCACCAACGAGAGCGACGAGACGCTAGTCTTGGGGATCACCCTCGACCTGAGCCTGGTAGTGGTGCAATCCGTCGAGGCGGGCGGGTCGCTTCGCTTCTGTGCCGCCGAATCGACCGCTTACTGCGTGTCGTGCTATCGCTACATTCAGGCGGGCCAGGTGGCCGTGTTGACGTCACTGCTCATTCCCGTGGACGTGTCGTTTGACGACGAGTACGAACATTGCAAGGTGGTGGCCACCAACCATAACGGGAAAAGGCTTCTTCGTGTTTCCAAGTTCTGCATGTGACTTGCATGTGACTTGCATGTGACTTGCATGTATTTTGTACGTTCTAGTTGCGCCTCACATGTACATTTACTTGCAATAGTTTTCACGCTGCACTTTTGTCTGCAAGTTACATACATCGTAATATACATGTATATGCGGCCAGCATCTGAATAAAAGATGGATTCGTATTGTTCAAACATTGCAACAGTGATCGGCGCAAAAGGCGATTTGGTTAAATATGTTGAATGGGACCACATCGGCTACATGGCCTAAGGTATGCGGCGTGTATAAATATGTGTTCCTCGGATTATCCACAACGTGACCGCGAAAGTATCTGTATATGCATCATGGAATTAATCTATTATCAGTAGCAAACTACCATGCAGCTGGGCAGAGCGATCTGAAGGTCAGGGTTTTAAAGTCATCTATGGAGATTGGTTCACTGCATGGGCAACGTAGCTCCTGAACTCCCCCCCCCCCTCCCCCCCCTTCCCCCCACCCCCTTACATATGTGCGAAAGCTATTCAGTCCGCCTCTACACATGCCTGCTCAGGGCCAATTAGACGGTTGTGGTATTTCCTCTATTTATATGATATTAAATCATTTATATGCAATAGTTGTACTGTTACAGTGGCGTTTGATGGCAACTAACACTCCTACATATAGGTTTCTTTGTTTGCAAAATGTAATGCTTAGATAAAGTATCCTATCAGACACGTGCCCTTTAACAGTACTGTAACAGTACTGAGCCCCTCCAATCGTACCATATAGTGACACAGTACCACAAGGCTCAAGGGATCATCCATGCACGGATCAAGGGATCATCCATGCACGGATCCAAGCATATCTTCCAGTGAAATGTGGTGGCCTTCAAAATCAGAGTGCACGTTGTGCAGCTTGCACCTTCTGCCTTCTTGGTTCTGTTTTGCCTCCTCAGACTTTGTCCACATCTTCCACCAGAATTTGATGAGTCACTTTGTCTAAAGTTGATCACATGCATGTATGCTATATGGACCCAAGGATGTTCTCACTCCCCACCATATGCGAATGCAGGGTTTATGTAGTCGTGTATAGAGAAATTTCTTGTTTGAATTCGAAAGCAACAATTCTCAATAGTCCTTTTGGATGTTATTTTAATCTCTCCAGAGCTCCTTGGACTACTGACGAGATTTTACATTTTTACTACTTGTGTTGATGTCCAACTGTTAACCCTTTTATGTGACGAGTATAAGCGCATGCGTTGGAACGTGAGCTACTCAAAACAGCGTCGGGCCAATCACTATTTTAACACCCTACGAGGAAGGAACACGTTTTTTCTATTTGTGTTGCAAACCACGAGGTGTAGTCAACTTGCTACGGCATGCTACGAGCCTTGAAAGCGGGTTGTACCTCTTCGATACTGAAGCGATTCTCCACGCCTGCGACAAACATAAACCAGACATAAAGGTTTTTCATAAAGGAAACTAAAGGTACGAATAGATATTAGCATTGGTTTGTAGCCACAGTTTTATTTTGACCTCGATCAAACATACTAAAAGTTAGTACACTATACCGGCTAGCGTCTGATGCTTATGTGTTTGGTTACTAGCCTACTGTGGGATACTAGGTAGAGCACTGCACTCATGCGTATCATAGTCACCTGCCCTGCCCTAACTTCCCTCTTGCATCTCACACAATTATCTCCTTCAATAATGTCTGAATCAAGGGTGCATGGTGCTGCTATAGCTGTTGTGGTTATATTGATGTCTCCATGAAGCAACAAGGGCACTTCATGCAGTTAAAGAGCATGAACCAATGGACTAAGCAAGCAGTACAATCCAGTACTCTACATGATAGCTCCAGAGGTTGATACAAATATATTTAAGTAGATAGGACATTGCAATTGTTCTATGATAGCAGGGTTGCTCATGTTTGAAAGTGTCTGCATGATGATATAGTGATTATAGCATCTTTCTAATTTCGGAAACAATTTTATGAGGGCTATTTGTTTCTGGACGGCATGTTGTGGGAGTGAGATTCACCTGTAGGGCATGTGGTGATGTGGGAGATACACATGTATCAACTTGTTCAGACATGTTGGTAATCTGCCAAACCTTGCATTCCTCAGCAGTGTTATTGATCCACTCGTAAGGAGTTGTACTAACTGTGTAGTGAGTGTGTTGGCATTGTGCTAGAACGCTTCGATACATAAGCTGCTTGCATCGATAACAGAATTTGAGTGGGTGAATTGTTGACAGCATCATTGTGAGTATGAATGCCAAATACTGAGTGTAAATCTGCTGCAAACTCTGTGCATTGGTATGATCACCTTGATTTCTTATCCCTAGGTGCCACAAGCTAGAAACCACACACCCTGCATCGCTCCTGAACTTCGTTTACACGTATGTGGTGATGCTCCATTCAAACCGCACCTATTATTCATAACATACACACTCCGCGTAAGGTACTAAAACAAAACTGTGGCTTGTGCTAATTTTTGTAAATATGCCTTTTGATCTGTCTTGTTGATGTTTGTCACTCGCTGACCTTCGAAATATTGTCGACGTCTTTGCTACGCACAATCAAAGTACTCCCTCTTAGATACCGCCTCTTTACACATGGACGTATAAAAAGGATGCGCGGCTATGAGAGTAATATTGTAGGTCGTGCGCGTCGGTAATGTTATTAATTATGGCGCTAGAAGAACAAACGATCTCAAACAGATGACTTGAAAAAAGCATGACATATGGGTTGCAAAAAGTACAATTTATAATGAGCTCTTTGAGTAATGTTTTTGTACATCATTCAAAGTATACCGTAATATCCAATTATCTGAATTGTTTCCAGCCGCAAACAGTGGTGTAAAGCTAGCTATGGTGCTTTAAATAGATAATAAGATGGTTCGCCACTGCAATAATTTTACTAAATGCATATGACACAAGGAATATTCCCCAATTCTTCATGAACCCTGCACTTGCTTGATCACTACAGTGTGTTAAGTCAGGTAAGAAACGTATTGGAGCCCACAAAAGACACTAATTGTACCAAATGTAAAGGGACATGTTCAGAGTGTCAATGACCTACAGCCAAGCATACTCATTGATACACAACTCCCTCACTCACACCTCACACTCACTCCCTCTTGCATTGCCCCTCAACTCTCTCACTCTTCACTCACACTCACTCTCTCACACTCCCTCATTCACACATTCACTAACTCCACACCCCTTCACTCACACTCACACACTCACACTCATGCACCCCTCACTCATTCACACTTAAACTCACTCACTTAATCACACACACCTCATACTTGGAACAGTATTTAAATAGCTAACGTCATGGAAGCAGTGCCGTTTCTTCCCAAACTTTTAATCCTGCAATTAAGACTTGATCCAGCTACTAGAAGCTGGTGCCTATAAGAATGAATTTTTAGAAATGAATTTGCAACACTGTGTCTGTTTGAGTGTCAGTGTGTATAAATGGCATGCGTAATCATGCAGTATATGAATGTTTTATATGAAGTCTGATCTATCATCAGCATTAATATATTTTTATAGATTAAGAGTAAAGCAATGTAAGGCAGCGACTTACAAAGTGATTGCAGTCCTAAAAATGTAGTATCAAAAAATATATTTCAAGTCCAATTTGCTTGTATCATTCATTAGAGTTAAGATAGGTTAGTTTTATCGTCAACTATTGATATGAGCTTATCTTTAATTTTCAGTAAGTGCACCTCTTTTTTTTTTCCTTGCCTTTTATACCCCCGGCCCATTGCCTTCAAATCCGACATGTATGTGCCGCCAACTGTCTCATATGTAGAATAACAGATCATGTCCTACGAAAAATAAATGGCAGGAGCACGAGTTATGACCTAGATGCGCATGTGTATAGTTAGATCATTACAATCGAGGATAGCATTGTAATATCATTCCTTATGAGTGAATAAATGAAACCGCCCCCCCCACTCCCCCTTTTCAAGTACTATACCCTCCACCGTAGTCCCATACCCACCTCCATAGTTCCATACCCTCCACCATAGTCCCATATCCTCCACCATAGTCCCATACCCTCCACCATAGTCCCATACCCTCCTCCATAGTCCCAGAGGAAAAGTTACCGCCTCGAAAGGATCATGATTCAGTTAACTGAAGCAGTAATCATGTAGAACTTAAAATAGTGTAAATTAAGATGCAGAGAGCAACACAATAAGTCTACTGCTGCCTTTGCATCCTGCTCATCCTAAGGGTGCATGGTGCAGTAGTTATCACCTTATAAGTGTTGGGCTGCATGATCTGGTGTGAATATGAGATAGGACGATTGTAAAAAGTTCTTGAGGCCTGATGTAAGTACTGGCAGAAAATAATCTTTTACTGGTTGAAGTTTGAAGATATGGTAAGAATAAATTCGTATTTGGTGCACTCTGCAGCAAAATAAATACCCTCAATGTGCCAGGCGAAGAAGTACTGCATAGACTTTGAGAGACTCATTTCTGTTATCAAAGAGAACCTCCAAACTCTTCAAGACGTGGTCCTCATGGATACTGGTTCTCATAGTTGCTACTGTGTCTAATTGTATCAAACCATCTGATAATTATGTTCTGGCTGTGTATAAATGTTGTACTACAACAAAGGTGATGTAAGCACCACTACTGGTAATGCAAAGCGTTTTATAGATTTTGGTTTCCACATAGTTTTTTCACGGAAGATGAACTACAGCTTCACAAGTATGAAGAGAGGAGGGACTCAGAAGAGTCTGCCAACAAACCAGCTGTTGTTCGAGATGGAGATGGTGATACTGATCTGAGAAGAGAATTTGTTAAGGAAGAAGAATGCTTGGAGAATTTAGATATGGCTAGGATTGTTATTTATCTGATCCCCTAGAGCTGGACCCATTCTGAAATAATGTAGAATGATTCAACTCACCAATCACATGACAGAATTAACTTTGAAGAATGTGTCGACAATCAGACTGTGTTCAAAACAGTGATTCTGATGTGTGGGAATTTGTTACATCAGTGCCAGAAGAGGAAAGCTTGAGCACTTTTCATAAGGTTTGCAATCAGTATCCCTAGAGCAGTGCCCATATCGAATTATTATCAACTTGATTCAAATCTCCATTTGCAAGGAAGCAGTATCGAGTGCAGATAGCAGAGTTTCACCGGGATGAATGCAAGGAGGAAGAAGCAAATGACCACCATGATAAGGCTGTCTGTGATGAGGATGACCATGATGATGGTGTCCATGATGAGGATGAGCATGATGAGGGTGTCCATGATGAGCTAGGGTGTCCATGATGAGGATGAGCATGATGAGGGTGTCCATGATGAGCTAGGGTGTCCATGACGAGGATGAGCATGATGAGGGTGTCCATGATGAGCTAGGGTGTCCATGATGAGGATGAGCATGATGAGGGTGTCCATGATGAGGATAACCATGGTGAGGTGTCCATGATGACTGTCAAAACCGAGGAATATATTGACTGCACTGATCTGTCAACACCCATATCTCAGCCCCGGATCCAGGAATTTGTTATGGGGGGGGGGGGGGCGGTTAACCAGAGGGGCGGCAATGTATGCGAAGCTGTTTGAACGGAGGAGGGAGGTGCAGTCCGCTTACGACGGGGGGGGTGGGGTGGGGGGTGCAGTCCGCTTACGACGGGGGGGGGGGGGGGGGGGGGGGGGGGGGTGCAGTCCGCTTACGACAGGGGGGGGGGGGAGGTGCAGTCGGCAAGTCGCATTCTCTACTAAAACACAAGGAACATCACGGCAAACGGGTCCACTCCGCACCTGCCCTGTCGTGCTCCACCGCTTCGTTGACATTTGTCCGTACAACTGAGTTATCGGGACTTTTAAGTATGGCGCAACACGTTATCTGTACATCTTTGTCGTCGGGAAGGGGGGGGGGGCGGCAAAAGCTGCCAGGGGGCGGCATTTCATACGCGATGGGGGGGGGGGGGGGGGGGGGGGGGGCGGCCGCCCCCCCCAAGGCTATGCTGGATCCGGGGCTGCCATATCTATGATCAATCTAATTAGTTTTCTAATAGCTGTGTATTTTTAATGCAATGAATACTGATTGTTTGTGATTATTGCGGAGACTGGTGCCATGGATCATGTGTTGGAGTTAGTAGCTTCACACACGGAGGGTAAGTGTCCAGCTTGTCTAGCTGCAGGGGTATCTGTCCTTTTTGTACTGATGGAATAAACAAGTGCAAGTCACTGTGCCAGTAGTTTGTTATACGATACTGTATACTTCGGACTATATTCGAAGTTTACGCTAGATCAGTATGATTGACGATTTTGTATATTTGACGAATAAACAACCTCATTGCGTCATAGTTTACACAGGCTCCATTGAAATCTAATAAGTGCGGTACCAAACCATACCAACCGTTGCCAATTTGTGCGCATGGCACGGGCATAGTCTCGTATCCAGACCCAGATTCCCAACAGCTGCGGGTGGATTACAACACCGCTACGACGTTTTCCCGAAATGCTTATTCCTAATAGTACCGCAACAATTGCCAACACACTAATTTAACTCTTCCGCGGGCAGCGGCACAATGTTGCGCCGTAGCTGCTATATATCGCTAACGTCATTGTTAGTCAACAACATAATGTTCAGAGGAAAGGTTTTTTGCTTGTGCGGAGTTGTTTACAAAGAACGTTTTCCTGCAACTTATTTCGCACTATACCGCATTACATGTAATTGGCTTCGCCCGCGAGAGAGTTCAAGCGGGTCGGGTTCTTATTGTCGGGCCGTATAACATGTCTACGTACGAAAGAACGCAACGATTTTGAACGGGAATAACTTTTGATAAGATTAAGAAAAAAAATCTCATATTTTGAAACTAAGTTGGTCGGTTTCCTCAAATTGTTTTCCATCCTTTTAATTGATACATTATTAATCATGCAAATTAATTTTAATAAGCACAATAAATTAACTGATTTTGAAAGTTCGTATGTGTTCACGTATCGATTGTGAAGCTTCTTTCAAAATATTGGATTTTTTTCACATTCACAACTAAAACTACGACCCGCTACCTATTTCTCTTCGCGTCTTTTTAAACAGACAGTTGTGATATGAGTGGGTGTTTTTATTAATAATCGCCAGCTAATGTTACAAGCCACCAGATAGGTTTTCAGTGATTGGATTTAAGATCAACTGGTGTCATTGTATCACGGTGCGAGCCTGTTAGCTTAGATTCCCAGGTCGGGGTGTGCCTAAATTGGGGTTACATGAATTTTGAAGACAGCTGTCTTTGGAGAGGTGTGCTTACATCACGTTTTGAGCTTTTCTAGCTGTATTAACTGTTGCTATTGCATATAGAGTGTGTTTTTTATGTGAGGGTGTGCTTAACTGTCGGATGTTGACCAATAAGGATTGGGTAGGGTTGTAGCTAGTTCCCAGATCATGATGTGCACTGATGCATATGTATGTTTTTATGTTAGGGGCCAATGCTTACATTTTAGAGTATCAGCTGATATGTAAAGCCTCGAGCTATGTTTTAGATGATATCACGGAAATAGTGCCATTAGAGAGTATGAGCTTTAATTTCAATGCATAAAGCTATGAGTTTCTTAGCAGATCACAATCACTGTATGTCTTAAGAGAGCATCATGTTTTGGGCCTTGCTGTTATAGCTACATGTAGTTCCCAGTTTATGATGTACGTGCTGTTGCTTATATATCAGCCTTAGGAGACTCCTGTTGTTGTGTAGCAAGCCTCCAGCTAGGTTTTAGATGGTTGGATGTACGTGTGGTGCCACGTCTTAAGAGTATAGTCTCTGCTTTAAGAGACTCAGGTGTATAGTGTAACTAGAAAAGCTTTGTGTTCTTGAAAATGCCATACACCTATACGAACTTGAAGATGACTGATTTAAGAGAGGTTTGTATTTGAACAAGTTGTGGTTGCGATTGACAATATCATCATGTTTTTTGCTGTATATGGATAGACTCTGCTTTAAAGCTCGCTGATTTTAAGTGACTCAATTTTTTTATTCATAGTGTGCTTATTGTGTCAAACCTTCAGCTATCGTTTTACTGCCATTTTAAGAGGGCTAGGTAATGCATCATTGTTGCACGTTCCCAGGTCGTATGGACCAACATGCGGGGGTATTATCTAGTTTTGTTATGTGAGTGTGTGATTCAATACTTATCCGTACATTAATGATTGTGGATGCTGTTGAGGTATGTAAACCGCTTTGTTAAATGAGGTGTGCTTTCATTGACAATGCAACAATATATGAACCTGTATATGTTTTAGATGCTGCTTTTGTTAACCATATCAGTAATGCTATAAGCCACCAGCTACAATGCTTGGATTAAGAGCGGTGTCATTGCAGTTTCAGGTTCTAAGTTGGGGTTTCACTGAAGGCAGCTGTTTTAGGACAGGTTTGCTTGCAACAAGTTGTGATTTTATATAGCTATTTCCATATCATAATGTGTGCTAACTGCTGCTCATGGATATAGACCCTCTGCTTTAAGAGTTCCTTCATGCAGGGTGTGCTTAACTGTCTAATTTTGCAACCCATTAGATGATCGATTAGAGATGAATTCAACAATCCTTTTTTTTAAAAGCACCTAAGATAAGTGCTGTTTTTAAGATAGGTTGTACTTGATAAAGTTATGAGTTCTATAGCTAGTTACTAGATCACAATCTGTGCTGTTGCTTAAGCATGAATACTAGGCTGTCATGTTTAGGAGATACTAGTTGTGATTTGAAGAATTACTTTAGTATCGATTAAGGTTGCAAGTGGGTTTGTGATGCTTGGATTTAAGAGTGGTGTTATTTCGCCATGTTGTGAGCAATTATGTGTTGAATTAGTGGTAGAATCAGAAGGTTTAAAATGTTTGGGAATTCAGCTGTACGTCTTAAGAGAGCATCATGTTTTGAGTCTAACTGTTAGCTACATGTAGTTCCCAGATCATAATATGTGCTGTTGCTTGGTATGAGCTTTAGGAGACTCCTGTTGAGATTTGAGGGAGTGCTAAAAGTATCCCTGACAGTTGAAGCCTAGTTTTAGAAGTTCGAATGAAAGTGTGGTGCACGTCTTTGCATCATATTGACAGATGTTGTGAGGCTTTTAGATTTTAAGAGGCTTGGTGGTTATTAGAAAAACCTTGTGTTTATGTTAAATAATTTGTGTTCAAGTAAGGTTAATTTGTTAATTCCATCTGTACGAACTTTTGATTATTGGAGATTAATGCTTTAAGGGCATTAGTTTCATAGCATCCAGTAATATATTTACACACGAAATGTTTTGTGCATGCTGTTGAAGAATGTGCTTGGAAAACCTTTGTGCTAAATGACGGTGTGCTTTTATTGAAATGTTGAGGTGTGCGTGTGTGAGTCTCTGTTTAAATAGCATCCTTTTGTTATGGGAGGATGTGATATCAGTTTTGGTTCATACAAGCCTCCAGCTAGGTTTCAGATGGTTGTTGACAATGTAGAGATGTGATTGCATCACGTTATTATTGAGCCTTGTAGCTAGTTCAATATTATAATGTTTGTCGTTACATATGAATGGACTCTGCTTTAAGCCTAATTTTTTAGTGACTCATGTTTTTATGTCCGGTGTGCTGTGCCTAACCATCAGCTAGATTTTCTAGGAAAACTGGCATTTTAAGAGAGCTAGGTAATGCGTTATGTAGCCCCAGGTTATACGTGTATGTGAATCAAGATGTGTGGGTATGTGGGTATGTGGGTGGGTGTGCTTTCAGTAAATGAATCTTTGCGTAAAATGATTGTGCAAGCTGTTGAGGTATGAAAACCACTGTGTTGCATTCAAAATAAGGTTGTGTGCTCATAGAAACCGTGAGCTATTAGCTGTGTGTATTGTTTCTTTGAAAGTAAGGTTAAGGTAATCTCTGTTTCAAAATTCACCTGTGGGTTTTAGATGTTGGGGAATGTTACGGTTTTGTTTTTAAAGAAAGGTGTGCTTTGCATCATTGTTTTAACCATATTGCTAATTCTTGATCATAGTGTGTGCTGTTGCTTATGCGCTGGTTGGTAGACTATCGATCTGATTTAACACATTCTTGGGTTTCTGACTAATGTTTCAAGCCTCCAGCAAGGTTAGATAAATTGTTTTTTAAAAAGAGAAGGCATCCCAGATCAATTTTCTTTTTTTTTTTAAGACTTAGACAAGCCACTATTGGCTGCATTTTCATTGTATTACTTTGCAGCCTGTTAGCTAGTTCCCAGATCATGGTGTGCTTAAGTAAGGGTAGGGTTGATTTATGTGATTTCATTTCATGGCATTCAATAATGGAATTTTTAGATGATTAGGATGAGTGGTTTTAAGAAAGTGTTTTGTTTTTGTGAGCCTATTAGCTGGTTTTCAGATCACGTCTGTGTGTGTGCATAAATATTGGTGGATGCTTTGCTTTAGAATAGACTCTTGTTGTGTACCTTTTAAAAGCTAATTTGATGTAATATTTGCTTAGAAAACCTTATGAGGGTGTGGCTTAATAATGTTGCAAGCTTCATGCTTTTGTGTATACAAAATGATTATGGTACTTGGAATTTGCAATAGCATCCTTTGACATTAAGTTGCCAGTGCAATATGGACTATGATAGAGAAGAATGCCATTTAAGAGAGGTGTGCTCTGCATCATTCTTAGATCATATTGTATGTTGTTTGTTTTAAGTGACACATGTTGTTATGTGAACATGCATGTGCTTTCAATTCGTAGAATGAAATAAAACCTCCACATAGGATGATGGAAAATTGTTATCTTACATCTATCAGAGGTTGTGAATTTGTTGTTTTGTGAGCATCTAGCTATGCATGGTCTGCTCAAAAGATTATTGCCTAGCATGATATCAACTTGCAATATGCATGTACAAAAAGTCCACACCATACATTGCCACTTTAATTATAAATGCCCAACTGAAGTCCTTAGTTTTGTTGCATTCTCCACTACTTTTAATGTGGCATTGTGCACCATCCTAGTTGGAATGGCTTGGATGCATTCTCAATCGTCATCCTCAATTCCGTCAATGTGTCCAACTGTTGTCCATAGACTTCGTCCCTAACAGCCAAAAGTCCAAGGTGATAGGTCTGGACTTCTTGCTGGCCATGGTATGGGTCCATGGTCTAACCATCTCCGAGCAACTTTAGAGTAGTGTGCTGATGCGTTGGAAGTAAACAAGATCGATCTCGTCCCCCATCAATGCTCTGAGAGCTGGCCACACACTTCTCTTCAGAATTAAGATAGACATCCCCAGTCACTGAACTATGGACCAATGATATTGTCCTTGATGTGTCCTAAATGAGACCAACCCACAACATCTCCCCAGGTTTTTTCTGGGTGCCTCTCTCAATATAGACATGGGGGTTCTGGGTGGCCCAGGTGATGGCATTGTGCCAGTTGACAGTGCCATTGAGATGAAAAATGCCCTCATCAGTCCAGAGGATATAGTCTGGGTATGTGAAGTCCATCATGACTGCATCAAGAAATCCTCAGCCCACTTTACCCTCTTGGCAGCATCAGGTGCTTTTAAAGCCTGTACTGCACGAGGATGGTATGCCTTCATGTGGAGGTCCTTCTTCAACATCTTCTGTATGCTTGACCTGTCTAGCCCTGTGTGAGCATGAATGCGCCCTGTGTACTGGCATGGGGATTCCTTTGTATGCACTGAGCAAGGATGTTAATGTTGGCTTGCACTCTAACAGACTTCTTCCTTCCACAATGCTGCTTAAGTCTGTCTTCCATGGTCCCATGCTCTTCAAATTTAGATACCAACCTAGGCACAGTGCTCCGGCACAAAGTTGTGTAGGCAGGGTACTCCCTTCTGAACTTGCTTACTGTGAGGTAGGCATTTTTTCCACTCTCATAGTAGAGCCTTACTATTGCAGCGCTTTGCTCTACTGTCAGTCGATGGGCTCTTGCTGCTCGAGGCATTCTTCACAGAACATGTGCACACAAAGGAGCTGCACCATTTTAATACTTTTTTGGATAATCTAACTGGTCTCCAAATGCTGCATACTATCCCTGCATTTCTATTGCATTCCTATTGGCTAACTATCTCTGCATTCCTATTGGCTAACTATCTCTGCATTTCTATTGGTTGCATCTGTGATTACTGATTTTCACCAATCATAATAGAGCTTGCAAAGTGATCCTTTAATCTTTTTCTGAAGCTAACAAAGCTCTGTAAGTTTTCAAAGGGTTTTAAAAACAGATGTCATTTAAAAAGAACTATTCTCTGGTCTAAGAATTCAACAAAATAATTAATACTACATGGGGGGGAACTCTAAACTAAAAAGGCAAATCTTATATCACTACACCAAAACATAATCAAGTGTTGTTTTTTTTTGCCTTTGAAAGTCTCTGCTTAAAATGCTTCCTAATGTGTGGGTGTGTTTTCATTTCAAAGCATCTACCAAACAAATACAGTGTACAGACTCAGTTAGTTTATGTTAAATATCTTCAGCTATGCCCCTGATGATTTGGAAGGTTGATGATTTGGAAGGTTGATGATTGAATTTCATGTGTGCTTTGATTTGTTGTTAAGTCAGAGTGTGCTTTAATGATTTTGCATTATGTTGCAATTGAGGTATGAACAGAGTTTTTTAAAAGTCATTACAATTGTTATGTCTTTTTAGTGAGCTAAAATTATGGATTTTGCAGAATCAGGGGTCCTCTTTTATTTATCAGAGTAGATGCACTTTTTCTCCTATTGGTGTATGTGCAGAGCAGTGCATCCATTTTGGCCTTTTTACAAATATGCAGGGCCTATTTGGATTCATAGAGCACATGACCAGGCTTTATATGAATTTGATTTGCATTGTTCCTTTTTGTGAGAGATGTTACTGATATGAGTTTACATCATCTGTCATGTTTATCAGTCCTGTTGTGCCCAGCAAGGTACATGTACTGTGGGTGAAGGTTGGGTATCCATTCGAACTCACTGAATTTAGTGCATCTGAAGATTCCAATACATATACACAATGTATGGGGACGATTGATGTTTTTAAGAGTTGTGTGATGTCTCCCAGGTCATAGTGCTTGTATGGGTGGAGACTCTCTGCTTAAAGAGTGTGTGGGTGTGCTTTGATTTTCAACTCATAGCATAATGTAACAGATATACATGTAACTGCTCATTCTGTTGAAGGTGCTTAAAAAACTGCATTGAAGTGAATTTCATAGAAGACGTACGTTGTGAGCTTCTAAACATGTACATTTAGTTCATACATGTTGAAAGCAAGCACAATCACACATAACAACAGGAGTGTATTGAAGTTGTGAGCCTATCTACATGTACCGATACTTTAGCACACTCATTATGACCTGATTCAAGGCTCACAACATGATGCATTAGAAATCTACATTAGCTAGAGGCTTGCAATATTAGTTCATACTTTAAAATGAAAGCACACAACAGGTGTCAGCCTACCCTTTTAAAGACACAAAGTGACACAGCTTTTTGCTCACAATATTTTGAATGCTTTTCTAAGCACACTGGATGCTGTCTTTAGAATTGGAATTTTCTCCAAACCTACAGGTGTATTTTAAGCAGAGACTACATCTAACCTTACTTTTAATAGTCATAACAAGCTCTTTCAATAAAATCCCACCCTCATTTAACACATGTTTTCATACCTCAAAAGCATGCACAATAATATTGCCGACATTACTGGATACTAATACTTAGCCGCATGCACAATGTCTTGGGAACTTAGCTAAGTGGCTCACAACATCCCTATCTTAAAACAGTAATCTTTCCAATATTCAAGTTCCTACAAGTGTACTTTTAACCTTACTTAATAAATAAAAAACATGAATCATTTAACACAGACAAAATGCATTTCGAAGCACACATAACATCTGAGTCTCTTAAACTTTCACATGATGCAAGGACATGCACCACGCAAGCATCTAAAACCTGGCTAGAGGCTTGAAACATTATCAATACTTTACTTATAAATGAAAACAATCAAATCTGAATAGGAGTTTTTAAAGATGACACATAAGCTACATATTATCTGATGATCTGGGAACTACATGCACATGTTACTAACAGCTAGGCTCAAAAATATGATGCTCTATAAAGATGTAAAGCTGAATTCCCAAACATTATAAACCTTGCTGGAGGTCGTAAGCTGTAGAGCACTTCAACATAACAACAGGAGTCTATTAAAGCAAGAAGTCAACGTAATAAAAGAACACGCTAAGAGGCTCACATCACAATGCAACCTTGAATCTCCTAAACAAGAGAGCATATAAATTGTGATTTGCAGGTAAGCTTTATGAAAGCTCACCCTCTCTTAAAACAGCACTCTTCCAATAAAATCATCTAATACATAGCTCGAGGCTTTTCATATCAGCTGATACTCTAAAATGAAAGCATTGACCCCTAACGTTAAAACATTATTCATTTAAAAACTACAGCCTATCCTTAAGATCTGGGAAGTAGCTTAGGTGCTAAAATCTGATGTATTCAATCATCTAAATCCTTACTGTTAGGTTGCAATACTAGACAGTTAAGCACACCCACACATAAAATAACTTTTAAAGCAGAGATAAGCAACAGTTAACACAGCTAAAATGGTTAACAGCTAGATGCAGCACACATCTCTTAATACAACTGTCTTCACAACTCATCTAACCCCAACTTAGGCACACCCTGACCTGGGACCTAGTTAACATGTGATACACTGACAATGCTATTAAATCGAAGCATTCAAACCCTACATGTATCTGGTGGCTTGTAACTTAGCTGGCGATTTTTAACAAAAGCACCCCCTCATACATTATTACAACTGTCTGTTTAAAAGAAGAGAGCCCATCCATACACAATCAGCAACATAAATTGATCTGGGATGAACATTGAAAGTAAAGCACACCTCTTAAATGTTTTAATATAAAACCTTGCTGGAGGCTTGCAACATTTGTCAGTGCTTTAATCTCTTCCGTTCCGGGGTATACCCCGTAAATACGGGGTATACAACGTTGGGCCTGAAATGAACAAACCGATTTTACCGTTGCTTACAGGCTTAGGGTAATTTACTATTGTGTAAAATTTCAGCATTTAAATTCATTGCATCAAAATACTGCACTGCAATAAACATGTGTGTTTTTAAAGATCTTTGTGTAGTCATCACTTCACTGTTAACCAGACCCTGCCAAATCAAGTTAGAGTAAAGACTTGTTTGACACGCATACATTACACTATTAAATGGTGATAATACTATTATTAATGGTTATACTCAGCAGTGAGGAAAAATTAAAAACCCTCATGTACACGGTTTGGTGGTTTTGTTAAAACTATATTCAATTGCTTTGTGGGTCTAACAGTTATTGTAGCCACCACGCGTGTCCTATTTGATCAACTACAAAATGGTGGCACCATCCAGTTCAGGATTTTGAGGTTACATGCCTGTGCCTCGCGAAATAGGTAACATCGGAGATAAAATGTCATCGAAGAAGTAACATGACGCACATGGCAATGTGCATGAATTGCCTTCTGGGAAACGTTTATTAAAAGTACATGCAACGCGTATAGCATATAATCATGTCTTGTTGTGAGTCACACATGTGTGAATTCATGCAGCAAGCATCAGAACTAGTAATAATAAAATAGCAATGTGTCATGCATGAGTGTAATAAATGTTCACGTTCTTGAGGGCTCTAGCTAGTATATTTTTGACATCGGTGGTTTCTTATAAAGCCGCTGGACGATGAATATAATCCTTGTACTGATAAAGTTAGCGAAAATGTTCGCAACGCTACATGCTGTAGGAAAGTATTTATACTACAGTATTGTATACCCTTGTTATTCAACCATCCCTTCATATGTTTGTAGCAGCTGCAGAATATTCGCGATGTCCTAAATCGCAAACAAATTAACGGGGTATACCCCGTATATTCTGGAACTAGAAATAAGGCTCGTACCCACCTTTCTCTAAAACTGCAACCTTTGCTATCATCTAAACCTGAAGGTGTATTTTAAGCATACACTACTTTTAACCAGGAATAACAATCACAGCTAGAAGCTCATGTTACATTTTAAATGAAAGCACCCCTTATGAAGCACAGAGGTTTACAAAGCAAATACCTAGCGTAACAAGCATGCACAATTAATCACTTTACTGGATGGAGGCTTGAATGCTCACTGATCCTTCACATGAATGGCACAAGGCTTTCCTTAGAGTGCAAGAGTGTTCTTTAATCCGGCACAGGCAGTACATGCATAGCATTGGTTTGGCTCCAGCAACGTAGCTAGCTAAGAGACAAAATCAGATCTGCACACAAATTACTGCGTGCTGCTTGAGATGCGATGTTGCTATAGGCTATTAGCTCCGAGAGAAAATCAGCTATTATACATGTAGCTCCAACAAGCATTATTCCATTCAACTAGCTACAAGGCTCAATAATAACGTGATGCAATCACATCTCTACATTGTCAACAACCATCTGAAACCTAGCTGGAGGCTTGTATGAACCAAAACTGATATCACATCCTCCCATAACATAAGGATGCCTTTTAAACTGAGACGCACACACACACACCTCAACATTTCAATAAAAGCACAACATCATTTAGCACAAAGGTTTTCCAAGCACATTCTTCAACAGCATGCACCAAAAATTTTGTGCGCTAATATATTACTGGATGGTATGTAACTAAGACCCTTGAAGCAGTAATCTCCAATAATCAAAAGTTCATACAGATGGAATTTTAGCTTCAACCTTACTTGAACACAAATTATTTAACATAAACACAAGGTTTTTCTAATAACCACCAAGCCTCTTAAAATCTAAAAGCCTCACAACATCTGTCAACATGATGCAAAGACGTGCACCACACTTGCATTTGAACTTCTAAAAACTAGGCTTGCAACTGACTACTTTCAGCAATCCCTCAAATCTGAACAGGAGTCTCCTAAAGCTCATACCAAGCAACAGCACATATTATGATCTGGGAACTACATGTTGCTAACAGCTAGGCTCAAAACATGATGCTCTCTTAAGACGTACAGCTGAATTCCCAAACATTTTAAACCTTCTGATTCTACCACTAATTCGGCACATAATTGCTCACAGCATGGCGAAATAAAACCACTCTTTTAATCCAAGCATCACAAACCCACTTGCAACATTAATCGATACTAAAGTAATTCTTCAAATCACAACTGGTATCTCCTAGACATGACAGCCTAGTATCCATGCTTAAGCAACAGCATAGATTGTGATCTAGTAACTAGCTATAGGAGTTATAACTTTATTAAGTACAACCTATCTTAAAAACAGCACTCTTCTTAGGTGCTTTTAAAAAAATGATTGATGGATTCATCTCTACTCTGTTTTAGGACAGGTTTGCTTGCAACAAGTTGTGATTTTATATAGCTATTTCCGTATCATAATGTGTGCTAACTGCTGCTTATGGATATAGACCCTGTGCTTTAAGAGTTCCTTCATGCATGGTGTGCTTAACTGTCTAATTTTGCAACGCATTAGATGATCGCTGCTCTCAGTGAAACCCCAACTTTGAACCTGAAACTTCAATGACACCGCTCTTAAATCCAAGCATTGTAGCTGGTGGCTTATAGCATTACTGATATGGTTAACTCTTTCACAGGCAACAGAGCAAAATTGCGCCACATGTCTTATACTAAAACCACTTTCTTTACCTAAGCCATTAAGACTTCTGTTGTCAACAACACACTGATCAGAGGAAACGTTTCCTAGTCATAGTAGCGTAATTTGTTTACAAACTACGTTTTCCTGCAACGTGCAAAATTGCACTATATGGTACCACAATAATTGGCTTTGCCCATGATAGAGTTAACAAAAGCAGCATCTAAAACATATACAGTTCACATATTGTTACATTTTCAATGAAAGCACACCTATCATTTAACAAAGTGGTTTACATACCTCAACAGCATCCACAATCATTAATTTACGGATAAGTATTGAAATCACATGCACACTCACATAACAAAACAAGATAATCTACCCCCGCATGTTGGTCCATTATGACCTGGGAACGTGCATTACCTAGGACCTGGGAATCTAAGCTAACAGGCTCGGACTGTGATACATTGACGCCAGTTGATCTTAAATCCAATCGTATCTGGTGGCTTGCAACATTAGCTGGCAATTTTTAACAAAAACACCCCCTCATATCACAACTGTTTGTTTAAAAAGAAGAGAGCCCATCCATACACAAGCAGCAACAGAAATCGATCTGCATGGGATGGACATTGAAAGTAAAGCACACCTTCTCTTAAAACAAATTATCTAAAACCTTACTGTAGGCTTGCAACATTTGTCAGTGCTTTAAAATAAAGTCTAACATAACTAAGAGAATTTGTTAAAGAGATCGATGGTAACACACCGACACATAATTAAGCAAACAGCACAAACTATAATCTCAAACTAGAAATAAGGCTTGTACCCACCTTTCTATAAAATGGCAACCTTTGCTATGATTTAAACCTGAAGGTGTATTTTAAGTATACACTACTTTTAACCAGGAATAACTATCACAGCTAGAAGCTCATGTTACATTTTAAATGAAAGCACCCCTCATTTAGCACAGAGGTTTACAAAGCAAATACCTAGCTTAACAGCATGCACAATTAATCACTTTACTGAATGGAGGCTTGAATGCTCACTGATCCTTCACATATGAATGGCACAAGGCTTTCCTTAGAGTATTAAATGGCACTCACATAACACAAGAGTGTTCTTTAATCCGGCATAGGCAGTACATGCATAGCATTGGTTTGGCTCCAGCAACGTAGCTAGCTAAGAGACAAAATCAGATCTGCACACAAATTACTGCGTGCTGCTTGAGATGCGATGTTGCTATAGGCTATTAGCTCCGAGAGAAAATCAGCTATTATACATGTAGCTCCAACAAGCATTATCCTATTGAACTAGCTACAAGGCTCAATAATAACGTGATGCAATCACATCTCTACATTGTCAACAACCATCTGAAACCTAGCTGGAGGCTTGTATGAACCCAAACTGATACCACATCCTCCCATAACAAAAGGATGCCCATTTTAAACAGAGACTCACACACGCACACCTCAACATTTCAATAAAAGCACACCGTCATTTAGCACAAAGGTTTTCCAAGCACATTCTTCAACAGCATGCACAAAAAATTTCGTGCGCAAATATATTACTGGATGGTATGAAACTACGGCCCTTAAAGCAGTAATCTCCAATAATCAAAAGTTCGTACAGATGGAATTTTAGCTTTAACATTACTTGAACACAAATTATTTAACATAAACACAAGGTTTTTCTAATAACCACTGAGCCTCTTAAAATCTAAAAGCCTCACAACATCTGTCAACATGATGCAAAGACGTGCACCACACTTTCATTCAAACATCTAAAAACTAGGCTTGCAACTGGATACTTTTAGCAATCCCTCAAATCTGAACAGGAGTCTCCTAAAGCTCATACTAAGCAACAGTACATATTATGATCTGGGAACTACATGTTGCTAACAGCTAGGCTCAAAACATGATGCTCTCTTAAGACGTACAGCTGAATTCCCAAACAATTTAAACCTTCTGATTCTACCACTAATTCGGCACATAATTGCTCACAGCATGGCGAAATAAAACCACTCTTTTAATCCAAGCATCACAAACCCACTTGCAACATTAATCGATACTAAAGTAATTCTTCAAATCACAACTGGTATCTCCTAGACATGACAGCCTAGTATCCATGCTTAAGCAACAGCACAGATTGTGATCTTAGTAACTAGATATAGGACTCATAACTTTATTAAGTACAACCTATCTTAAAAACAGCACTCTTCCTAGGCTCCATGCTTAAGCAACCGCACAGATTGTGATCTTAGTAACTAGCTATAGCTATAGGACTCATAACTTTATTAAGTACAACCTATCTTAAAAACAGCACTCTTCTTAGGTGCTTTTAAACAAAAGGATTGTTGGATTCATCTCTACTTGATCATCTAATGGGTAGCAAAATTAGACAGTTAAGCACACCCTGCATGAAGGAACTCTTAAAGCAGAGGGTCTATATCCATAAGCAGCAGTTAGTACACATTATGATACGGAAATAGCTATATAAAATCACAACTTGTTGCAAGCAAACCTGTCCTAAAACAGCTACCTTCAGTGAAACTCCAACTTAGAACCTGAAACTACAATGACACCGCTCTTAAATCCAAGCATTGTAGCTGGTGGCTTATAGCATTACTGATATGGTTAACTCTTTCACAGGCAACAGAGCAATATTGTGCCACATGTCCTATACTAAAACCACTTTCTTTACCTATATCATTAAGACTTTTGTTGTCAACAACACACTGATCAGAGGAAATGTTGTTTTCTAGTTCATAGTAGCGTAATTTGTTTACAAACTACGTTTTCCTGCAACGCGCAAAATTGCACTATATGGTACCACAATAATTGGCTTCGCCCATGATAGAGTTAACAAAAGCAGCATCAAAACATATACAGGTTCACATATTGTTACATTTTCAATGAAAGCACACCTCATTTAACAAAGTGGTTTACATACCTCAACAGCATCCACAATCATTAATTTATGGATAAGTATTGAAATCACATGCACACTCACATAACAAAACAAGATAATCTACCCCTGCATGTTGGTCCATTATGACCTGGGAATGTGCATTACCTAGCCCTCTTTAAATGGCTGTAAAACCATAGTTGAAGGTTTGACACAATAAGCACACCATGAATAAAAAAATCGAGTCACTTAAAATAAGAGAGCTTTAAAGCAGAGTCTTTCCATATACAGCAAAAATCATTATGATATTGTCAATTGCGACCACAACTTGTGCAAATACAAACCTCTCTTAAATCAGTCATCTTCAAGTTCGCACAGGTGTGATTTGTAGCATTTCAAGAACACAAAGCTTTTCTAGTTATACATTACACCTGAGTCTCTTAAAGCAGAGACTACTCATAGGATGTGGCACCACACGAACATCCAACCATCTAAAACCTAGCTGGAGGCTTGCTACACCACAACAGGAGTCTCCTAAGGCTGATACATAAGCAACAGCTTGTACATCATAAACTGGGAACTACATGTAGCTAACAGCAAGGCCCAAAACATGATGCTCTCTTAAGACGTACAGTGATTGTGATCTGCTAAGAAACTCATAGCTTTAGGCATTGAAATTGAAGCTCATACTCTCTAACAGCAGTATCATCTAAAACATAGCTCGTTGCTTTACAAATCAGCTGATACTCTAAATGTAAGCATTGGCCCCTAACATAAAAACATACATATGCATCAGTGCACAGTATGATCTGGGAACTAGCTACAACCCTACCCAATCCTTATTGGTCAACATCCAACAGTTAAGCACACCCTCACATAAAATAAAACCAGTCTATATGCATAGGCAACAGTTAACACAGCTCGAAAAGCTCAAAACCTGATGTAAGCATACCTTTCCAAAGACAGCTGTCTTCAAAATTCATCTAAACCCAATTTAGGCACACCCCAACCTGGGAATCTAAGCTAACAGGCTTAGCAGAGACTACTCTTAGGATACTTTACGGCATGGAGGCTTGAATGCTCACTGACCCTTCACATATGAATGGCATGAGGCTTTCCTTACAGCATAAGATTTAAATGGCGCCCACATAACACAAGACTGAAGAGTTTTCTTTGATCCGGCATCGGAAGATCTTAGCTACTTAACTAGCTAAGAGACAAAATCAGATCTGCGCACAAATCACTGCGTGCTGCTTGAGATGCGATGCTGCTATACGCTATAGTACTGAGAGAGCTGCAATTTTGGATTTGATTTTTGCGTGTACAATAACTTGCGCGCATACACGTAAGTTTAACGTGTGCGTCTCCGTTTCCTAACTCACAGAATGGCATTGCATGTCAAATTCATATCAGCCCCGCCCCGTAGTACTTGCCGCCCGGTTCAGTGCCTGTCTGTACGATTGTGCTAATTGGTGCGCACCACATTGGATGTAAACATGTAATTAGCACTTACTCGTAACACCCACGTAGGAGGTGGGGCATTGCATTAAAAAAATAAAAAGATCCGCCGCCGAATTGTATCACGTGATAGAGACTGGTATTTATCAGTCTTAGGACGAGGTCGTGTGCGCGTAGAGAAATAGGTAGCGGGTCGTAGTTTTAGTTGTGAATGTGACCAATATTTTGAACGAAGCTTCACAATCGATACGTGAACACATACGAACTTTCAAAATCAGTTAATTTATTGTGCTTATTAATATTAATTAGCATGATTAATAATGTATCAATTAAAAGGATGGAAGGAACCGACCAACTTACTTTCAAAATATGAGATTTTTTTATCAAAAGTTATTCCCGTTCAAAAGCGTTACGTTCTTTCGTAGACACCTTGTATAATGGTGTGGACACACTTTATACTGAGCACCTGCGGCTGATTCGAATTAACACACTACTAACTCAGTACGTATCTTTTTCGAACCTACGGACAAGATCAATTCGAATTCGCAGGCTTACGGGCGAGTACTCGGACCCGCAGCGTTGTTTCAATTAACTACAAATGATGTACACGAAAGTAGGCCTAGTCACAACATGATTGAATGATTAACCAGCGTGCTTTGCAACTGACGAATCGATTTTGACATTGCAGACTTCGATGTAAAAATTCATTCGACTGCTAGTTACGAGAGCAAAACTGAATAGAGGACGAACTTTCGAATCGAATTTCGACGTGCATGAATTCTAATGACGAACAGAACTTATTATCCAACCAAATTCTAGAGTGCTCAAATTCGATTCGACGAAATTTGACTTGTTCAGAATTCGATTTGTGAGGAGCAGTAACACCAAGAAGCATTTTCCTGCAAGTCAATAAACACCCGAACCACCTTTGGAAACCCGGATCACCTTTGGCGACAAGGTACGGGCCAAACCAATTTTGGTAGCGAAAAGTGGTCCGCTAGGTCCAAGTTTTGCGTAACAAATTCACAGGAAACAAATAGATTTAATTAGATGATGGCTAATTGCAAGCCGGCCACAAATGTTGCAAGGTCGTTTCTACAAAACCAACACGATAACTTAAATGCCATTGCATGTCAAAAAATCTTAATTTTCAATTCTACGAAACATGACATCTGGTACGTCTTCTAAATTAGAGCTGGTTGTACACGACTGCCTGTTTAATGTCTAATGTCCCGGGGTTACGTAGATGTACAGACATTCAGAATAATTCCCATTTGTAACTGTGCACCAGAAATGAAATCCGACAGCACATGCACATTTGCCATGCATTCTTAGCTCTGGGTGGAAGTAGGTAAGGTCTAGTTCCTTCTAAAAACGTGTATCCAAGTTTCCAAAGTGAGGTCCTCTGATGCATGCCACGCATACGCTATAGTCGTGACTTGGAGGGCTCAAACTCGTTACAAGTTTTTAGCAGGAACTAGACCTTACCTATTCAGCCCAGAGCTATTAATGTATGACAAACGTTTATGTGTTGTCGGATTTCTTTTCTGATGCACAGTACGTAACTAAATGGCTATAATATTAAATTGTACACCCGGGTGTACACGGAAATGTGTATGCCTGGTTTTACAGCTAATTTTTACGTGTTCTGTTTACTCGACTCTTTACATGTGCACTGTATATAAACGAGTGGCATTTACATTCAGACTATTGCACTGGCACAAGGCAGTAGCTGACTTTGGCAGGAGTACTTTTTAAGCGGAGCTATACTGAACTATAAGGCCAAATGTCGTTTAAAATCAGGATGACATATTTGGTTGCATTGCTCTTGATGGTGAGCTTTTGTGATGGACATGCAGCAAATAAGCCGAAAATTAATCCTCAAGAAGGTGGGTGTATTTTTCAAGTTCACATGCATACATCACTGATATGCTCTACAGAAGTGTACTTGGCTGCTCTCTACAATGCTGAAACACAAGGCATTGAAGATGATTACATCATTGTTCTTCAACCAGGGACCGATGGTAGGAACATACCGGCATGTGATCATGCAGTGCGTAAATTTAACGCATGCGTATACGGTGCACCTTGTAACATTTTCATCCAGTTAGGAAGCATTTGCAAAACATTTATCCCCTACTAACATCGGAAGACAAAATACTGGATAGCTTTACCATTCAGCCGCTCACAGGATATGGTGCTATACTCACAAAAAAGTCGGTTGGTAATTCTGTGCATATTGATTTGATGAGTATCCCGCTGACGTCAATATTACAGAACACTTGACAAGTTGAGGACAAATAAAGAAATTCAATATATTGAACAAAACACCATACCCGATCTTGCAAGTTGCACTGAACAGGATTCAGCGCCTTGGGTAAGTGCCAGCATGAACTATATATGGGACAGTTGTCCCCTTGTGCGCATAATTATACGGGACAGTTTCCGAGAATCCGTTTGGATCCGTTAGTTTGGTGTACGACCGTCTTGCGAATTGATAAGTGATCTTCGTCTTCTTTTAATTTACAACTCATTGCCTGGGTGAAGCAAGACAGTTGCGAACGGCTAGCTTGGTTGAAGGCGGAGAATGGATAGAGAATGGGTGGAACAAAGAAGTTATGCAATAATTGCGCGAATCGCGGAGCGGGAAATGTGCATTAACTTTGCACAGCTGTATCTCCATAACGGATAAGTAAAATTTCAGTACCGAACAGAAGAAATCAATAGCTACATACTCGTCTATACGTACACATCAAATTTGAAGCGATTTGAACGCTTCTACTTGAAGATGTGAAGTTTTGAACTCCCTTGAATTTGGATATCGGACCTTGATACGTCGGCAATGTGCCGTTGCAAGAGTGTGGTATGAAGTAATAGGAAGTTGAAAGCGTTAACCGTTCGGAAGCTGTAGCGATTCAAACGTGATGCATTTTATAACTTTTAATATACATAATAAACGTTACGACATTTTCTCTGGAACAGTCCCGTGAGATCGTTTCCACGAAAGGCATGTTTTTTTTAAATAACTTTTGATATTCTAGATGTTTGAAAAGTCCTCTACACACTGCTTCTTACGCACTGAGAATCGGACTATCTGTCATGGGGCTCTGTAAGGCTCTGAATATTTTTAAAATTAGCTTTACGTACAGCATTACATTTCTATTTCGCATACTGGAAATTTTATAATGTATGCGCTAGGTCCCTTTTCGTGGAAACGATCCTGTATCGCTTACACATGCGCATAGGGTCATGTTTTTTCTTTTCTTTCGTGATATGTATACACTGTATATACACAATCCCTTAATAGCAATAATGCATGTATCGCAGATCCCAAATACATTCACAAAATGTCAGCATTTCCACTTACATACATCACCAAGTTAGATATGCATGTAGAATATAAGCAGTCCAGCAGGTGTGACGTATTATGTGTCTGATTACGAGACTAGACAATCCCTGAATTGCGCACGACAATACCTGGATTGAGCAAATCTATCCTTCACGTGTACGTTTAATTATACACTTTCGACAGAAATCGCCGCTGCTTACGGTAGGATAGATTTGTGCCGCTGACCAGAGCCCCCAGGAATGGTTGAAGAAGATAGAGAGGAATTAGACACTTCGTCGATCATCGTACGCGTATATGGATGGTTACGTCATAATGTATATATTGTTATGAACTCGTTGGTCAGCCTGGGCCTGTTAGTTGTCTTGTTACTTCTCGGAAGATACAACTTGACTCCAAACCACTTTCCTGTGACACGTTAAAATACATGCTTTGTTTTTCCATTCTTCTCAACAACAATGTATGGTAGTCGACAAATATCTATACTGCCCCGATCAATTCTTGGAATTCTAAGATACTAGATCTACAACTTCGAATCTTGTCACATTTGTGCAGAGCATGCAGATACCGATTTTTATTTCTTCGAATTACAGCGGTAATGCTTGTCCGCTTTAATTCCATTTAGTTTGACTTTGATATTGTACAAATACAAAATACGACAATGGTCGTGTCACCAGGCCAGTTTGTATTTATTGCTTCAGCAATTAATGCTGCGTGCTTGTATTTCTCGCTTCAGTACTGAAATAATGAGGGCAATCTCGGGATTGCGCGCAAGCAAACTATCGATCCAGAACAATCCCTGGATTGCGCATATCCATGCTTCGCGCGTAACACATAAACTTGCTATACATGCGTTTGGGCAAGGCCATTGTATGGATGATTAATTAACCACCCGTAATGTATAACCGGTCGGAGAACAACATAATACTTATCTGGCGGCTGTATGTATATTTTTATTTGCGTCTTATTTACGATATGGCTTACCGACATGTCCGGCCGCGTATGCATGCGCACATTTATTAACACACACATTTATTAACAGGGTCTGAGACGCATTTCCACACTTGATTTGCCATTGGAAAGCAAATACAAATATCTCAGTAAGCCATGTTTTGACGGTACCTATATGATGGACATTCTCATCCACTTCAGACACTGGCGAAGATGTAGTCGTGTATGTAATTGATACGTAAGTGCTCGTAATCGGATGTGCATTGTGAGTGAAAAAAAATATCATGATGCATTGTCTCCGTATGCAACAGGGGCATCGATGTTACTCATCCGGACTTCGAAGGAAGAGCCATTTGGGTAATGCACGAACTGCGCATGCGCAAATGAAGCAGCGCATCAAGTCATACTGCACAATGCATATTATTGGTGCATGCTTCATACACGTATAGGGATATGATTATATAAACCCGAGTCCTCAACATCCAAACCACACTAAGCCAAGCGGCGATCACGGAACGCACGTTGCAGGTAGGTTTCAGTATATATTGCCTGTCGTCTTTAGGTGGATGCGATGCCGTACATTACACTATACATGCACGCATCTTACAACATGCAATGACATAAATATTTCTTTTAAAGGCATTGCGATATCCAAAACATATGGTGTGGCTAAAAGTGCAAAGGCTGTTGCATTGATGGTTCGAACAACAGCGTGAGTTCATGGATGCACGGCATGCGCATGCGTATCACCGGGCATGATACACGTGCATGTCCCTAGGCATGTCATCAAAGCTATTGAGTTCGCGGTGAACAATCATACGAAGGATAGTAATCCGAGGAAGAGGAGAGCAGTAATAAAGTGAGTTTTTCACTGGCTTTTCAAAAACTGGACTCAATACATATTGTCTTCCCGTGGCCAAAATGATTGCAGTATATCCATGAGCCAACCGACACAGAAAACAGTCAATGCCGCCACCGATGTTGCTGTTGACAAGGTAAGTGGATGACCGTACATAAATTTGCAACTGCATGCAGACGGATCCTACATACTGCATGACGTATGGTTTCAAATGCAATTTGCATGATTGCAAAACTGATAAATTGTTGATGCTGCATGCAATCGACCAATACATTTTGCAATTGGCAAAAATGAAGACTATTTATATACTGCAGATAAGGGCCGCCCATTTTCTTCATTGCTCCATTTAAATTAGAAGTTTAGATAATGGATAATTAAATATCATCTCGACTTTTCGAAGCGCCATTTACTGCGTTCAATAGACAAACGGCTCAAGCTTGTAGGATGAATTCAGATCAGTCCTAAAGACTGTTTGCTACATGTTTGTGCACAAGTGCTGAAGCAAATTGTTTGTCGCTTTTTATTTATTTTCGTCGCGACCATTTAGCGACGAATGAATTTTATCTTGTATTTCATTAATTGGAAGGGTTTAGTGGTCGTCGTAGCAGCAGGAAATCAGAATGTAGATGCATGCACTCGTTCTCCTGCGTCAGCAACAAAAGCGTAAGTTCATTTCACACCCGTAAAGTCGCTGACTTTTTCTGTTTTCCATCTTTGTCAACAGAATAACAGTTATGAACAGCCGAACAGACGACACCCGCCAGTCTCTCAGTAACATTGGAAACTGCACTCACCTTTACGCACCCGTGAGTTCGACGATTTGAATGTGTCTAATAATAATGGCGATGTCTCTTCAGGGCACGAATATTTTGTCCACTTTACCAGGCAATACGGCTGGTTTAAAAACTGGTAAGCATCAAAAGGACTCTAATTCTGGATGTGAAAACATGCACACGTGCATACATGTACATTGAGGGTTGAATAATATTGGGTTACCTATGAATAATTTGTTCACTATTTGTTGCGCAATTCCAGGCATTGTTCCAAACATATTACCCATAGCGTACATTATATAAAATTTCTAGTATGCGCAATAGGACTTGCGTGGCTAATTAAAAATTCAGAGCCTAATTAATGAAAACAGAAACGCGGAAACGGTCCGAAATATCATTTCGGTCTCCACATTCAATCAGTTAATCGATGACCAGGCTATCGTAAGAGTGAAATGCGGCAATAATTAATTTTTCCTCGTTGTACTAAATCGTAGCAAGAAAAGAACTTTTCGGAGCGAAACTAATACATTCCAATATGGGTTGCTTCATTACTTCGTGCAGCTACGTTCTTTGTGTTTCCCACTTTTACCTTCGAAGCGCTGGACGCGAGCGCATTGAGCCAGCCTCAGCCAAGTGCCCGATTCTTTATGTGCTCATGTTCTTACCTTTGTAAGTGATAAATCAATTGGAAATCAAGAATTGATTCGACGCGTTCTTTTGCTGTGCTAGTTTGCGTAGTCTACTTGCTCCTTTGCCTTTATTTGCCTGCTATTTATAACTCCCTCCAGATTTTATCTCGATACTTTATAATACAAAAATACAGCCATTATCATTACTTCTGTACACTTCTGTATACATGTATATGTGGACTCACGCTATCGATTGTTACGCTGCGAGAGTAGTGAAGTAGTTTATTTTTATAATGCTACATGTATTTTAAGATGCAAAAGGCAGACGGTTATTTGGTTAATTTGTTTGATCCCTGGCGGATGGTACTGTTTTGTCTTCGATTCTGCATAATGTAATTAGATTTATGACTGCCCCCCAACATCCTGCCCAACAAATTTCTGGATCCAAAGTGGTAAGAACAAGTACTCTTACTGCTATCACACAGCTTCAATCCATTGCGGTTGCTTTACACTAGAGACGCCGCGAAATCATCCTCGTTGTTCCTCGTTCCCACCAATCTTTAAGCTTATATCAAACTTCTCAGGCATCTGTGGGACTTAGAAGTTGGGGAGAGGTCTTCTTTTGTTGAGGTCAACCGCGTGGGTAATTTATAGTGTTTGCACAGCAACAGCAACAGCCTTGGGATTCAATACATACGCATCAGAAAATTAATACATGTACAGAACACATGAGTTTTAGGCCATGGTAATAAGATTGACCTTGCTGTCTGCAATTGCCAAGTCAATGGCAGATGTGAGATGTAATAGTGGATTATGAAGGAAGAGCGAGAACCACGACACATAATGGTAAGTAGTAGCGAAGAGCCAGAGTAATGTTTTGCTGTACGGCTGTGATACAAGTAACGTAAAAGGAAATTCAGATTAGTGCTATATGATTCTAATCATATACCAAAACCATTTTTAAAGTCTCCAAGGGAGGGAGAGTATCAGTGTTCCTCGTTCATGATATCCCGAAGTAGGATACCATGCACATACATGTAGTGTGGTGTAGTGCGACAGATCAGAACCAGAACGACCCAGTCAATTCCTTATAAGTGGCCTCGTGTGGGTACCATGCAGTACTGTGAGGAGCATACAGTTGTTTGGTGCTTTTACGTAAACCCATTCAATGGCTCAGTGATAGATATAACGTTCACGTTGGTGCGCGCATGCGTCGTGCGTGTTAATTGCGTCGTTGGCGAGGCGCCTGGGTACACCAAAACGGAGAAATTGGTTTTAAATTATGCTTCTCATTTGATATGATGCAACTGTTATGTTAGAGCTTTTTAGTTACACGGCTAAACATTTACGTCACAGTAGATCTCTGCAAGCTTTATGGCTTTAGTGACCGCAGAGAAAGCTAATGTATTTGTTTATGTGTTTAGAACTTCACCTTGGATACTTCCAGATATGTTGGCGGCCTTGCTGGTTGTCTGTTCGATTGAAATTAGTTTACAAGCTATACGACACACACCCCGTTTTAATTTAGCTACCCCCCCCCGCGAGTGGATATACAAAACAGAAGGTGATGCAAAACTTTTAATACGATGGTGGCATGGTGCGCTTCCATCAGTATATGACACTTGGTAGTGTTAAAACGTCCTCCAGACGATGAGTTTGACTTGTACTGCAGTCCATTTAAAAACCCGTTCTAATATGGCAGCTTACCTTACTGTGACTAAAAATTATATACAGTACATGTGTGCATTACGATACATTTTCAAAACTAATCTACGTGCAAGATAGCAATATATGCACTACAGCCCAAAGCTGTAGTGCATATATTGTATAAATATTCTCTAGATTTTTTTTTTATTCAAGGACACCTCCAGTCTCGATACTTCATGCATGTACAACATATAGGGTTCCGCCCAGGTGCATGTGCATGGTTTCCGAATCCTTAATAATTCAAAAGAAGTGTCGCCTCGATTTGTCCACCGGTATACACGACAGACACAAGTACTCACATCCATGTATAACTTAATTGCTCTCCGTTGACGGTGCCGTTTACGCGCATGAAACGTTACGTGGACTCTCTTCCTTCTTGTTTATGAGTTATCGCATATATAACCACAGTGACTTTCCCGTAAAATTGGTATAGTAAATAGTGCAGTATTCTATTCAAGAGTACAAGAATTGTTCAACATATAATAATTATCATTTTTGGATCCCACCCAGGAACGTCAATGGCATCACCTCATGTGGTAAGTGAATCACACTGGTTTATTTCAGTATAGCCTGTACATACACTACGACAGGAATTTTGTCGTGGAAATACGATAACCGCTACGACGGAGTATATATACTCATCCATGTGAAGGCAACGGGAGCTAGTATTTTTGTTAACCTAGTTTTCCGTGTCTTTCAGCACTAACGATTATATTTATTACTTTCAGTATCGGATTTTATCCGATGCATGCATGATTGACACAGTGTATGCTTAAACTCCAGGCCGGCGTTGTGGCTAGGTACCTTAGCAGTTTCGCTCCAGCCCAGCAGCCTACTCCTGCAGAAGTTAAACGATGGCTGCTAAATTCGTGAGTCAACCTGTATCTCATTCTTTCGCGGTTTCCTCTATATGCATATAGGGCTCGTGATAAAGTAAACGTCAATGGCAAGCTATATAAACTGCTGCACTACAAAGACTGCGTCTCACGATCAACATGGAGCAAAAACTTTTAACAAGCTAAAGGAACACATGCATCCCATTGCGTTTTAATATTTTAGAGGCTGCCACAAAGTGCTTAGTTTAGAAAATATTTCAGGGCACATGAATTTTTTTCCGCAAACCCACTGAATATGTGTATCGATTGCACGCAGCACTGTCAAAAAAAACATGGGCATTATCTGACAGAAGGTGGGATTCCAGTTTTTAAACACAGAGTGTAAATATATTGAGCATTAAAAGAATGGATCATTCATACTATTAATTCAGTTAAGATTTAGATGTTTGAAAGCAATCAAAACTCTCATAAATCTACATATTCAAAGCCCTCTATCATAAAAGTTATTTGAGATTAAGGTTAGAGCTAATTAAGTATAATAATCAAGTATAAGTAGTAGCACAAGATATGAATATGCAGTTGAGCTGGATTAATTTCAAGTTTCCAGGTTCAGTAGTAAGTTAGTAAATGCAAAAGTAATATAATTGTATAATTTCCACCACAATCCCTCCATGTTTTGTTAATTTTTACTCAATTAGTGCATACAAATCCTGCATCTGCACCAATTGAATCTTAATTAAAGTTTATATCTTATTCCACAAAGATGCATGACAGCTTCAACTGAAAAAGGGCAATTATGCCCATATGAAACTAACGTAGTAATCTTTTAGACAGGCTAAAGACGAAGTACTCTCTTAGTTGAGATGCAAATCACACAATAACAGAGATGGCTTTTTGAACCATTCATTGCTTTAGAAAACATTTTCTCTTTCCAGTTGGTAGTCCACCACCATGTGTGTGATTAGCATATAATGGCATGCCATAAAATAATATGCTTAGATGATGTAATGCATGATTCTGTTCTAATGTGTGTGTACTGTGGTTATGTGTGTGTGGGTGTGCTCATGTGTGTGTGTGGGTGGGCATTTGTGGGGTATTCTTCTTCCCTTGTAAATTATTAAATGGAATAGCTCATTCCAAATCCATTCCCAACTATGCACATTACATGTATATCTTATCGTAAAATGATCCCCACATACAATGTGCTATGACTGCATATGCATGAACACATTGAAACATCTAATCTTTAACTTGAGGATATTTTCAATACCTACATGTAGCCTGACAGATTAAAACAGAGGGTGTGTGTGTGTGTGTGTGTGTGTGGGTGTGGATGTTATGAACAAATTGGCTTCTAGACTTTGAGGTTTAACATTTTTTTAGTCACAAACAAATAATTGGCAAATAATTCACTTTACGCGTTTCTGAAACCCAAGGCAACCTCAACTAACATTTTTTTAAAACTAGTACTGGAGAACAGTTGGTTCACTCTTGTGGTCAAAGAAAAGATGTTCTTCTAAACCATTGTAAACAGTTATCAGATAACTGTATATTGTAAACTGTGTCCAGATAGCTTTTTCCCCTCCTCCATTGTAGTGAAAGTATTACATCAAGAATTTTGAGAAAAATGATGTGCTTGACTTTATTCTGCTAAAGGACACAGCACCAGTGATACCTAAACCAAAGAACCAATTCTCTCTCAACCAAGACTGGTACCTGGAATACCATCCCGATTGGTCTTTCCTTCTAGTCTCCAAGGTATAGGGAAAATCATGGAATGGAAGAACAATTGCCTCAATGTCATAGACTGCAAACTACAAGTTGAAAATGAACAGAAGTTTAGGATGGATGGAATCTATCTTGTCACCACGCATGGCAAGTGTTCTGAATAGCAAGAGTGACCCACACAGAAGTTTTCATTTATGCCGGTATGTGGACTTTGCTATTCATGGCATACGGAGAGCAGAATTCCAACTCCATACCAAGTTAACCATATTATGGTTAAAAAAAAAAACTTAATCGCCTTTCATGAAGGAAATATTGGCTATAGGAACACAGCCGTCATACTATTTAGTTAAACTTTCTTTTTAGTTAATCTAACCTTTAACTGGGGTTATATCTCTGCAGGGTATCTGCTGGTATCCTTTTTCTTTTTTTTTTTTGCGTATCGCATGGTTCACCTGGCACCTAGCTGGCCCGGGCACCGAGTACCGTCAGTCGGCAGTCGTAGCAGTTTGTCTTTTCAAAATGCCTTTATACGTTGTCGAGTACAGAGAGTGTAGTATCGCCCCGACGCGAATCCTAGTTGCACGCTCGAGTAAAGGACGCAGCACACAACTATAATCTACACTGCAATGCACGATACAAAACTCAGGACACACAGACTGACTCAGTGCACAATGACAAACATATAAATAGTAAGCGCTCATCTAGAATGTTTGGCAGCCGCCTCTGGCTTGCGCACAAAGACTATTGTTCTAATGAAGTCCGGCTGATAGGGTCACAACACATTACATCAGCATTGACGTATACTACACTCCTCTCCTGTTAGCCCAAAGCGGTCTGGGGGGTGACGTCGACGAGATGAACGTCTGGGCGGGGCTGGCGGTGGAGGTTGCTCCGCCTCCAGGGAGACATCAGCCGGAACTACTGTCACTGGTGAAGTAGAATCCTTAGGCTGCAGACTTTGTTGCTCCTCCAGCACCTGTTCTGAGACTGCACTGTCAACCTGGGTAACACTCGACTGTGGTTCGACAGAAATTTCACTATGACCCTGATCGCCTACCGCCTCCAGCGGCTGTTCTGCCGCGGGTTGTTCTTCTGCAGCCAGTTGTACTTCTACAGCGGGTTGTTCTTCCCCGGCTGGAAGCTCCGCCTCCCTCTCAACACTAAACGCGAGGTCTGGAAGGAAGTCTACCAAATTACTTTCTCCTTCCGTTCTGCCTAGCTTCTCCTCTTCCACAGATGCAACAGCACGTGGCCTCACATGATCGATGTGTCGACGACAAGTCCTCCCATCCTGCATCTTCACCAGCAGCGCCAGTTTAGAAAAACCCTCCACCACCCCTGGGAGCCATTGCGGAGAGCCACTAAAATTCCTGACATAAACTGGATCGCTAACTTGGAAAGACCTAGGCCTGGCATGACTGTCGTGATCTCTCTTCTGCCTTTCCTGGCTTTTGGCTACCTTCGACGTGAGATCCGGGTGCAGATTGTCGAGTAACGTATGAGGCTTGCTGAACAAGAATCTCGCCAGTCTTGTCTCAATGTCTCCAGAAGTTTTCTGGAGAGCTTCCTTAAATGTCTGGACTGCTCTTTCCGCCAAGCCATTTGTAGCCGGATGGTACGGAGCGCTAGTTAAATGACGGACACCATTGAGCTACAAAAGTTTTAAATTCTGCAGACGTGAATGCTGTGCCGTTGTCTGAGATCAGCATTTCAGGCAACCCATGAGTCGAAAACACGTGACGCAAGAATCTGATAGCTTGCAGGGAGGAACAGGAAGAGACCACTGCAACTTCCAACCACTTGGAAAAAGAATCCACTAGCACGATGAACTGCTTTCCAAGAAATGGTCCAGCGAAGTCTACATGGAGACGAGACCAGGGGCGAGCCGGGAATTCCCACGGATGAAGTAATGACAAGGGTGGAGACTTCCTATTACTCTGACAGGCTTGACAAGTCTTCACTTTAGTTTCCAGTGCATTGTCAATTCCTGGCCACCAGACTGTACTTCTGGCGATAGCCTTCATCCTTGTGATGCCTGGGTGGGAGTCATGTAACATTTCCAACACCTTTTCTCTTCCAACCTTTGGCACCACTACGCGACACCCCCCAAAGCAGGCAATCACCTTCCACGCTGAGTTCCAACTGTCTCTGAAGGAAGGGTTGAAAATCTGGGTGTTGAGGAGCTGCTGACCAATTGCCGTGACGTACCAAATTTCTAACACGTGACAGGACAGGGTCCTTGTCGGTCCAGGACTTGATTACTGCAGCCGTAACTGGACCGCAGCTATCCAAAGCTTCCATCAAGCAGATGGTATCTCCCGGAACCGGAACATCCTTGGGTGCCTCGTCCAGTGGGAGCCTACTCAGTGCATCCGCATTGCCTTGCTGGCTTCCAGGCTTGAACTCAATCTGATAGCAGTAAGCACTCCGCCCAACGTTGAATCCGTGACGATGCCATAGGTGAAATGGTTCGGTCTGTGCTGAAGATGTATTGCAGCGGTTTGTGGTCAGAGAGAATAGTGAAATTTCTACCCAAAAGATAGAGCTGAAACTTGCTAACTCCAAACACAACAGCTAGACCCTCCTTCTCTAACTGGGAGTATTTCCTCTCCGCCTGGGACAGGCTGCGTGAAGCAAATGCTATTGGCTTCTCCGAGCCATCTTCCATCCGGTGAGAGAGCACAGCACCAATCCCATAAGGCGAGGCATCACTAGCCAGCAGTAGCTCCTTTTTGGGATCGAAAAGGATAAGGACTTTCGCTGACGTAAGCATTTGCTTGGCCTTGAAGAATGCATCCTTCTGTTCCTTTTCCCACTTCCAGGAACTGCCTTTCTGCAACAAGGTATACAACGGGGCCAGCACACTTGATAGGTTTGGCAGGAACTTGCCAGGAAGGACCTTAACTGTGTGATGTTTTGAGGTGCTGGGGCATTAGATATGGCTCGAGTTTTCTCTGTTGATGGGCGGATTCCTTCTGCGGAAATTACATGGCCCAGGTACTCGACCAAAGGCAACAAGAAAAAGCACTTGGAGAGCTTTAACTTAATACCAGCATTGCTAAGACGATCCAGGACTGCTTCCAGCGTGTGCAAATGTTCCTCCTCCGTACTACCAGACACCAGGAGATCATCAATGTAGACGGAAACATTTGGTATGCCTGCCAACAATGACTCCATGGTACGCTGAAATATTGCTGGTGCCGAAGACACTCCGAAGGGAAGTCGATTGTACCTGTACAGTCCTTGATGGGTGGAGATTGTGACGTACTCCTTTGACTCTTCTTCCAGAGGTAGCTGCAAGTATGCATTGGCCAGATCCAATTTACTGAAGACCTTAGCGTTCCCTAACGAGGAGAGTATGTCTTCAATTCGAGGAAGAGGGTACTTGTCCACGATGGCTGCTTTGTTGACAGTGAGCTTGTAGTCCCCACAGATGCGCAGACTGCCATCACGCTTGAGGATTGGCACTATTGGGGCTGCCCACGCCGAGAACTGGACCTTTTCTATAACACCAATTTTCTCCAGCCTGTCTAACTCAGCCTCCACCTTTTTCCGCAAGGCGTACGGTACTGTTCTAGCCTTGAAGAAAGCAGGTTTGCAAGAGTCATCGACGTAGAGCTTCACCTTGGTACCCTTGACCAGTCCAAGCTCATCCTTAAAAAGTTCCGCATGGCTGTCCAAGATGCCTTGAAGGTTCCTGATGCCTCCCGTGTGCAGAACAGACAATTCTTGCAAGTTGATGTTCAAAGCTGACAACCAGTCTCTACCCAACAGCGATGGACCGTTACCACGAACCACAAGCAATCGCAGTTGTGCCTGATCCTGGTACGTGACGTTCACCATAACCTGCCCTTTCACCGACAACACCTCCCCAGTGTAGGTTCGAAGCAACACCGTAGACTGGAGAAGCGGAGGTCTGACATTCTTCGACCACAAGCCTGTATACGTGGTTTCGCTGATTATAGAGACCGCCGCACCAGTGTCGATCTCCATACGTAGGCTAGAATTGTTCAGTTCCACCGTAACCATTAGGGGCGGGTGTCCCTTCTCCTTGAAATGGAACAGAGTATGCACTTCCTCCGACGAGTCTTCTGTTCCATGGTCTTCACCGCCTGTTGGACTATTGCCCCTCTTGTTTCTACCTTTCTTGCTCTTGGCGGTAGATCTGCCCTTGCTCCTGCACACGCGAGCGATGTGACCCATTTTGCCACACGCTTTGCAGACCCAGTCCTTGCACTTGCAGTCATCACTAGAGTGCTTTCCCCTACAGCGATAACAAGGCCTCGAAACTGGTTGAACTATCTTGTTAACTGATGCCGACTCCGTCACTAGTTGGGGCTGTATAGCATGCGGGCGCCTTTCTCGGCCAACTCTGCCGCCTGAGCAATCTCTAGAGCCTTAGCGAAGGTGAGTTTAGGCTCCGCCAACAGCCATCTTTGAACTCGGGTGTCCTTGATGCCGCACACCAGACGATCCTTGAGCATTTCGTCCAACGCGTCCTTAAACTCGCAATGCTCTGCGATGCGACGCAGCTCCGCGACATACTCCGCCACTGCTTCTTCCCCCTTTTGCATCCGACCGTTGAAGTTAAAGCGCTGCATGATAACTGAAGGAGCGGGCTGCAAATGTTCCTTCACCAAATCCATGAGCTCCTTCAGCGTTTTATCCGAGGGCTTGGCTGGAACCACCAAGCTGCGAATGAGCTGATATGTCTGTGCTCCGCAGACGCTTAGGAACACTGCGCGCTGCCTGTCTGCATCCTCGACTGCGTTCGCGCTGAGGTAGATCAGGACCCGCTCACAGTAGGCCGACCACTCTTCCGAACCACGGTCGTAAGGCCCGATGGTTCCCAACGTACTCGGAGCTGCCATGTCCCCCTACACAGGAAAGAAACGATTAGCGTGTTTTACCCTCGTCGCCAAATGTAGTATCGCCCCGACGCGAATCCTAGTTGCACGCTCGAGTAGAGGACGCGGCACACAACTATAATCTACACTGCAATGCACGATACAAAACTCAGGACACACAGACTGACTCAGTGCACAATGACAAACATATAAATAGTAAGCGCTCATCTAGAATGTTCGGCAGCCGCCTCTGGCTTGCGCACAAAAACTATTGTTCTAATGAAGTCCGGCTGATAGGGTCACAACACATTACGTCAGCATTGACGTATACTACAGAGAGAAAATAATCAGATAGCTAAGTTAAATGTGCATACGACTCGCAAGATTTTGAGTGTGTAAAGCATATGATTGTTTTCTGGAAGCATGCGAAAGAAAGAAGGCTTGCGACAAAAATCAGCACAAACTACCCTGAAAGTAGGGAAGCCTACCAGAAAAATCCTAGCTGAGCTAATATAAACGAACACGAAACCAGGACAAACTACCAGACACAGCTGTAAAATTAAAAATAACATTGACAGAGTGAAACAAGGTATACATTTTTTAAATTAACCGATTAACGCCGAGAGACGCATTTCTGTGTCAAAAATTTGTTTACCAGTACCAAAGAATTCCTTTCTGGCACAAGATTTTTGACTTACCAAACCCAGTAGCAAGTGGAACGTTCTATACGAAAATGGGTCTTGTGGATTTTATTTTATAACATAAAATTTAAAACGATATATCTTCCGAAATATTAACGCTATCTGGTTCCTATTTTTAACACAACATACCACACCATTATTATATGTGAAAATCCATTTTGGTGTCTTACACATGCGGGGTACCGACGTTTCAATGTCCGATACCCCGTAGGATTCAAAACGGCCACATCTTCAGGTAGGAGTGTCCAAATCGGTTCAAAATAGGTACCTATGTAGAAGGGTCCTACCGCTATTGATTTGTTCTGTTCTAATTTTTGCTTTATCCGTTATGGAGATACAAGTGTGCAAAGAAATTGCATATTTCCCAGGTGTTACGCGCCATTAACGTATTACGACTGGCTTCGAGGACGTCCTCGTAATACGTTAATGGCGCGTAACGCCCGGGAAATATGCAATTTCTTTGCACACTTGTATCTCCATAACGGATAAAGCAAAAATTAATGAACAGAACAAATCAATAGCGGTAGGACCATAGGTACCTATTTTGAACCGATTTGGACACTCCTACCTGAAGATGTGGCCGTTTGAACCCTACGGGGTATCGAACCTTGAAATGTCGGTACCCCGCATGTGTAAGACACCAAAATGGATTTTCACATATAGTAATGGTGTGGTATGTTGTGATAAAAATAGGAACCCGATAGCGTTAATATTTCGGAAGATATATCAATTTAAATTTTATGTTATAAAATAAAATCCACAAGGCTCATTTTCGTATAGAACGTTACAAGTAATGTACTCTAATTTTTAACGTATGCGTCTACAATGGGGGCTAGCAGGACTGCCAAAGGCCAGCCGGCCTGACAGGCCGGCCGGCCTGACAGGCCGGAGATCTGGCCTGACCTGTCCTGTCAGGCCAGACCACGCCCCCCTACATGCACCAATACGTGGCATGCAGTATATGACTATCATATTTGTACACATACAAACCAAGCTCACGTCTTATTAAAGTAAGGTGCAACAGTAAAATAGTAACATGCACTGTATGGTGTATATACTACACTAGCAGTATGCTTATTAGCCCCTACACAATACGTTGTTTTATATATTACACACTTTGTGGCTATGCAACTGCAAGCACATTAATATAGGCATGTAGTGAAGATGATTGTGAAATAATCATACTGATGTGAATAAATATTAAGGGTAACAGAACAGATCAGTTATTAATTATAGCAAGTGGCACATCTATAGTGCTCATTGGCTTATTTCTTTCAAGCATTCATGCATTATGCTTTAAGAGAACTGATGCCTCCAGCCGTTGGGGAAGTAGGCTCCATCGCTGACGCTCCTGGATCAACTTGGCTCTTGAAGACACTCTCTCTGAAGGGGCGGATGATGCAGGAATAGCCAGATACTTTCGAGCAAGCTTTGCAATAATGAGAAATTGTGTGTGATGCATTTTCCACCATTCCAGAGGATCTAAAGAGGCCAAGACATCTACTGATCTGATCTCCGAGAGTCGAAGTCAAGCATCATATTCCTCCTTACCTGTGTTGTGAAGACTGCTGCACACACACGTTGTTCAACATTGACCTGCCCAGCAGATTCAGTAGATTCTGAATCACAAAGTACTGAGGCTTCGGCATTTTTCATTTGGTCCTTGTGATGCCGTTCTATGTGTCTACAATGAGTGGAGTGTTCCGGGTCATTCCATGTCAATTCAACCACTGATTTTGGGTCATGTTCTCAGATTTACTTACCACTTCCCATATTTGTTGGGCATGATGTACTATGCACTTTTACAAAGTATTGCGTACTCAATGATGTTTGTTTACAAAATATGGCCCTCTGAATATTTAATTTTTTGGTGACCTTTGTGAGTTTGTTGTCCTAGTACATAGTTATCTTCAGGGTCAGCATATACATATTGCTTCATGTTCAAAGGTACTTATGGGTACCTCATTGTTATGCAAAAAGTTCATTATAGGATTGAGAGGGTTAAATTTAATATTCATTTAATGTGTTGATTTGTCCACTGTGCAAAGGGGCCATTATGATATCTCACCAAAACTTCACAACAAGTACTTCATGTAATGTAGAAATAGTTAGCAAAGTTTGGTTCTGGGAAAACGATGGGATGGGCTGGGGCATGGTGTTGGAAATGTGTAAGGTCATATTTCACTGTTGGACCAAACCACAGAGTTTATTTAGGTTGAAGCACTTCAACCTAAATAAACTCTGTGGTTTGGTCCAACAGTGAAATATGACCTTACACATTTCCAACACCATGCCCCAGCCCATCCCATCGTTTTCCCAGAACCAAACTTTGCTAACTATTTCTACATTACATGAAGTACTTGTTGTGAAGTTTTGGTGAGATATCATAATGGCCCCTTTGCACAGTGGACAAATCAACACATTAAATGAATATTAAATTTAACCCTCTCAATCCTATAATGAACTTTTTGCATAACAATGAGGTACCCATAAGTACCTTTGAACATGAAGCAATATGTATATGCTGACCCTGAAGATAACTATGTACTAGGACAACAAACTCACAAAGGTCACCAAAAAATTAAATATTCAGAGGGCCATATTTTGTAAACAAACATCATTGAGTACGCAATACTTTGTAAAAGTGCATAGTACATCATGCCCAACAAATATGGGAAGTGGTAAGTAAATCTGAGAACATGACCCAAAATCAGTGGTTGAATTGACATGGAATGACCCTTCCGTGGAGAACGGCTTGTGGCAATAATCACACCAAGTTCTATCTGCGTACCCTTTCTCCTTCGATGTATGGACCTTGAAATGAGACCAGACAGCCGGATGTGTTGGTGCTACTGCTAAACCTTTGCAACGGCGTGAATCTCACAAGTTCCTGGGGATTGTATTCCCACAGATCCGGGTTTGTAACAGGTATCAGCAGCTGTGCAGATGGTATTGGAATCGTTGAAACCGAGTGACACGCTTCGTTGATCGAAATCGTAACGTTACAATAATTGATAGACATTTTAAAATTATCGTTTCTAATAATTTGGCCTGTCAGGCCGGACTGGCAGGCCGGCCGGCCTCAGGTCGGACCCCTAGTCGGCCTACGACAGCCCTGGGGGCTAGCCTCTGTACAAAGTAATACCAAGTGGAGAGCAGAGCCTGAAAAGAAACGAACCGCTGAACACGAGAAGGAGAAAGCAGAGCCTGAAACGAAATGCACCGCTGAACGTGAAAAGTATCAAGCAGAGTCAGAAAAGAAACGGGTTGCTAAAAGACAACGGTATTGGAAGAGTTCAGAACCTGGTTGCTTGGCGAATAGAGTGCGATACGGGGAGGCTAATCATACACCGGAATGCCATTGAAAGAGTACTACCGATAAAGTCACCCAAAGCTATGTACATGTACCGGTAGCTACCTACTGTTGATATTATGCTCTTACTACGCAGTGACGATGATCTATGTTGATCTTGCACTAAGGTGATCACGTGGCACCTTCTGTCTATACATATATGTGTATCTGTCCATGTAGGTAATGATACCCATAACTAGGCCCAAGCCGTTGATTGATGAAGCCATATGCATGATTCTCTTGAGATTCTGGTGTTTGCTTGTGATTACATGACTTCTGTATTTTCACTATGTAACCTATTTTCTAGTATAGTGGGCCACCTTGTGTATCAGCATGAGGTTAGGAATCCATGCATTGCAGATACATGATTTGTGGCTATACACTTAGTGGTCACAATTCAGTTGAATGCATGTATTCATCCCACTTTTGTAGCTTCTCCCTTGTAGCATGCTGAATATAAAGATGGTCTCAAAGGTTATTCTTAGTAAATAAATAGTGTGTTGTTAGGATGCCTTTTGTAAGACTCACCCATCGTTTGCAGCTGTTGTTAATGTTAGTCATAGTGCAGCTGCAGTGCTATAAATAAGGCACTGAGCATGCATAGAAAGTGAAACTTAGCAGGTGAATTTCTACGTGATATTAATGGTATTGATGCAATGAAGATAGCTGGTAGTGACATTATAGCCACGGTAAGGTATCATACTGAGGATACGTGAATGTATATTGCATATTATCACGTGAGCAAATATTTACTTTTCTGTTTCAGAGCTCAACCATAGCATCCTTCTGTTAGAACGCGACCAGGTATGAGGAAATAGTAAACTTATCACAGGGCGTGAAAATGGATGTGGCCAAGGTGACGGAGGAAGGGATGGTGTTGTCTATTATACAAAAACAAAAAGCCATGAAACAAGTAACTAAAAACATTCTCTATGGGAAAGTTGATGGTATATAGGATTTGAAGGCAATAGTGAAGGGTCTAACAATATAGGAAAATGTAGTAGTCCTATGTTTCGCACTTTTGTAGGATATTCATAGGACTATTACTGTACATTTTCCCTTATTGTTAGACCCTTGTTCCTTGCTTTTTACACCATTATTGCCTTCAAACCCTAATACCATCAACTTTCTCATGAAGAATGTTTTTAGTTACTTGTATATGGTCATGTTTGACAATACCATATATGTCTCTTGTACTTTGATCCTTTTTATAGCTCCGTAACTTTCACGGAGACACTTTGCAACTAAGTCAGTGTGACCCACAATCAAGGGGAAAAAATCCAGCATTAGCAAGCTGGATTTATTTTCAAAGGAATTTTCCTTGATTGTGGGTCAAACTGACTTAGTTGCAAAGTGTCCCCGACTGAGCTATAAAAAGGAAGTAAGCGACGTATATGGCATTGTCCATAACGTGACCATAACGTATATGCTATTACACATCGCATACCTGGGCTGCAAAAACACAAGTGTAACGTCACTGTAGCACTCGTGTTGTCACGACACCTCTCACATCTTCTACACCGCTTAATGTGACACCCATAGCCATACCACGAGTAGTTTCTGCTGCCTGGACAATATAAGCACACCTTTACAGTGCTGACTTTGTGACAACCTTAGCACTTGTTGCCATCATTACACTGTCAGTGCAGACATGCTTGCCCTTTCATGCCAGAATGTCATTCCACCCCATGGGTTCATGGTTACTCCCTCTATATGGTATAATATGAATGTGTCTGTACGTGATGTTGATGGACGGTAAATGTGGTCAGGCTTGTGGCTAGAGATTATTGATTAGGTGCAAGCTGTGACTTGCCGGTGTAGCAGGATACCCTGTCCCCACCTAAAAATTGTCCGGCCGGACAACGTATCCTAGGCTACGTTGTCCGCCGGACAACGTAGCCTAGGATACGTTGTCCCCCCTAGGACAATTATTCCTAGGATTATCGGTCCACTTTAGGATTTGCTGTCCCCCTTCGTTTTTGCAAGCAAAGCTTAACCAAAATAGCCCATTCGATTGGATATTAGTGCATGCTGTTGCGCTCTCCCGAGTGTTGATCACTTTGGCCAACATTCACAGTACATGTACAGTGTATATGTGTATACATGTACATTTATATTAATTTAAGACTAGTGGTATATGGGACAGTTTCTGCGAAAATTGCCCCACGGTTAAAATGTTATAAAAATGCATCGCGTTTGAATCGCTATACCTTCCCAACGGATAATGCTATCGACTTCTTATATTCAATACTTCATACTACACCATTTCTCTATGAAGTGTTGAAAATAGGAAGTCGATAGCGTAATCCGTTGGGAAGTTATAGCGATTCAAACGCGATGCATTTTTATAACATTTTAACGGTGGGGCAATTTTCGCGGAAACTGTCCCATATACTATAACTACCCAATACTGGCTGATAATTTCTCCAGATATCCAGTACTACTTTCCATTACATCAAAGCAACTTTACGACTTCAATGCTAACGGACAAACTCAATATTTATTCGATGTAGGAATTATAGCTATTACTGTTTTAATATAGTGCAGTGTGCAGTAGGGTGTGTAACTTCCCCTGCATAATGAAAATCGATTTTTCCGAATACTTTTAAAACACTAATCAATTTTTCAGGTTTTTGTGGATCTGAAAATCGATTTTTCCGAATAGTTTAAAAAACAAAATCGATTTTTCCGAATAGGTTTTCCCAAATTTCTTGCCGAATACCTAGGTTATTCAGGTTATGGTGCTTCAGTGTGGAGTGCACACTGAGAAGATAATTTATGTCTGCACAGAAATCCACCTGGTCTTGCACCCAAACTAGAGCTATGCATGTCAGTTGAAAACACAGAGACACAAAGGTCTACAGTAGCATGTGTTTGCCAAATAGAGTTTAATAAATTGTAGGTCTTTACCATGCACTTGTACGTATCAATAGTAATGTAAACCTAACCATCCAACCCTAACCACTGAGACCAGACATCACCATTATAAACCTACCCCACATCACCTACAATCACGTACTCCACTTACAATCATCCCACAACACTCCATTCACGTTCTCGCTAAATGCATATGTGAAACTTCCCATTAGTACGATTGCGTAATGCTCTCTAATTCATACACATACTCAAACAGAGCGCGCATACTTACTTGATTTGGGTGAGTAATCTGTCATTCTATTTCACTCGCTAGCGCAATACTCAGATATGTTCACTTCGTACCACGTACAATAAAACAATGCAATACTAGTACTGGTACATAAATTTATTCCTACTACATATAACCACAACTCGTGGCATATACTAATGAACTTAGTTACTTACTTGAAGATGACGATAACAGCATTGAGCTAGTACACGCGCTGTATATTTTGTATCCCCAATTGATGCACATTAAATATTTTGTATTATATTACTATCTATTTACTCAAATATCGATGTATGTATAAATAGTAATAACAACAGTGACGTAGTTATATATATAGCTCTAATTATGAAATACTCAATTGAAAATCAAATCCGGATATCGGTATAAAAAGGTATTCGAATAATGGGTGAATTGTCGATGCTGGCGACGAATACCTAAGTACCTCCGAATGGAGAAACATAAACCGGTTATTTCGAATAGATAAAATTCACTAATCGATTTTTCCGAGTAATTCTAAGTTGCTATTCGAACGGATAGGTTTTTGCGAATATCCGAATAACCCGAATAACCTGAAAACCGGTTACACACCCTAGTGTGCAGTATACTGCAGAACATTCATTATGTGCATGGCTTCCTAAACAAAACAAGTCGCAAAACATTACACGCAAAGGGTTTTGTATCCCAGTCCAATTGTATTAATCTGCACATACATGACTGATTGGCTGTCTCAGTAAAATTATTGACCAAACAGTTATTAAGTACACACCAAATAACATATTGTCTAAAACGCTGCCACTATTGTTGTACTGGAACTTTAGACACTAAATCTACCTTCATTAATGAATAACAAATTGTAGTGTGTGGTGCCAAATGCTCTCAGCAGGCCGTATTGCTTTTGAGATAGAGCAAGCCTTCTTCGTCACGAAACTGTGTGCTCTTCTGCGAATCGCCCGCTTTTTCCGATTTACTAGCATCCACCCGATACTCGCCGTGTTTCAGATACTTAAAAATCTCGTTGTAGAGTGGTACTTACTGACCTTCATCGTTCATTCTTAAGCTTATAGAACCAATGGAACAATTTTGTCACACGCTTCCGACGTCGACTGCGTTTGAGAACATGTGGTGAATCTGAAGGGGTATACTGTGCCTGAAATCCAGACGCGCGAGCTCTAAGTGCACGTGTATATGTATAAGTAACACATTCACCAAGATATCGAAGTTACAAGGGGGAACAAGCTATCCTAAAGGCGGACAACGTATACTAGGATAGGGTGTCCGTAGGGGGACTGTCACCGGAATTTTGGTCCTGAAAATTTGGGTCCGGGCGGACCAAAATTTCCAACGAATCTTGGTCCGGCCGGACCGATATTACCGGAAATAATGGTCCGTGTTGGAAATATTGGTCCGTTAACTGGCGTATATATGTATGGACCAAAATTTCCAGCCGTGAGTTTTACCGGAAATAATGGGGTCTGTCTTGGTCAATGCAAGTACATGCAAGTAATTGAATACATTCTTCACACCAAACCAGAGTAATAACAGAATATGAAACCAGAGTATAATATAAAACCAGAGTACAATAGATAACGTTGAGTACTAAACTGATCAGCTTATTTACAACCACAGAACCACGGCACAGTGTGTCTCAAAAATTTCCTGCTGACTCGGACGCAGTTCAAATGATACCACTCTCTGCACTTTGAACATTGAATCATTTTTCTACCATCATTAGGCATCCTGCAAGAGCAGAATATTCTAAACACCTCTTGACGCACCATCTGTGACCTTTGTCGTCTTACAGCTGATGGAAATGGCAAAATATTTCCTTGCTCTAGTCCCTCTATTAAGTGCTGTCTCATTGTGGATTGGACAAACGTAACGGATGAAGGATCTTTGCCAAAACAAATTTCACAGGCAAAGGCTATTGCAAATAAGCCACAGTCCTGCGAGCCCTTCTGGTACTGAACACTCACATACTGTACTGTGATTTGCTTTCCCGCAGAATGCATTAAATCTGCAATAATTTGTTTCAAAGGTTCAGTTAATGTACCATTCAAGCTATCATATACATTTATGGTGTCTGGAATGCTTGAAGCAGCAGATACTGTTATCCAGTGGTTGTCTTTGATATTTAGGCATTGTACAAAGTCTAGGTTTCTTTGCACATCAAAGGTTTTTGTTTTCTGAAGAATTGGGTTTTGAAGGCCAGATATATGAGGATGACTTTGTTTAAGAAGCTGTTGAGCTGCATGTATTATATTGTCCGTTAGCCATCCATTATTTGACAATACCACTTTGTCCTCCTTATGCAACACAGATTCTCCTACTTTTATCCATACAGAATCATTTTGGGCATCATCTTCACTGGCACTTAAATTTACAACTTCTTGTGGTTTTGCTGTTTCCATATTACAACAACTTTTACCTGGATGGCAATAGTGTCCACAGAATGAATGATTTAACTTGCATAGACATCTTTTAGTAGCACAACGTGTTTTGCAGGAGCAAAATAGCAAGACAGGAGGTTCAGCATCTTTGAGGGTGAGTAGGTCTTTAGGCTCAGTATCACTTGTGGTGGGTTGGTCATCAGGTTTAGCATGACTGATGGTGTGCGTGTCATCATCACATCCAACATCACTGGGTGTGGTTAAACCATCACGCTCAACATCACTGGTGGTGAGTGTGTCATCACACCCAGTATTACTGGGTGTGGTTAAGCCATCATGCTCAACATCACTGGTGGTGAGTGTGTCATCACACCCAATATTACTAGGTGTGGGTAGGCGATCATGCTCAGCATCACTGGGGGTGAGTGTGTCATCACACCCAATATTACTGGGTGTGGGTAGGCGATCATGCTCAGCATCACTGGGGGTGAGTGTGTCATCACACCCAATATTACTGGGTGTGGGTAGGCCATCATGCTTAGCATCACTGGGGGTGGATGGGTCATAACATTCAATATCACTGCAGATGGATGTGTCATCAGGCTTAACACCACTGGTTGATGGATCATCAGATATCACTTTGCTGGAGGCTTGCTTGTCATCAAATGAAATACTTCCTTGGAGCATATTGCTGTGATACATCTTAAGGTGACCTCCAGTAGCTCGAATTAGAGTGCCGTCTTTGCTGATCAGTTCATATACTCCATGTGGCATCTTCTTCACAACTCTGTGAGGACCATCAAATCGGTCTTGCAGTTTACCACCTTTCATTTTCTTTCTTCTAAAATTCTTCTTCATCACTAGCTCTCCTACTTGAAAGCAATTTGGCTTGGCACATTTTGAGTCATACTTTTGCTTTTGTTTCTTTTGAGCGTCAAGAATGTGCTTTTTTGCATCTTCCAAAATGACCTGATGCTTGTGTTGAACTGCTACAATATCTGGATCATTCAACATTTGATACTTGTGATGCAATTCATCACCTGATTCCTTCTGTAGGTCTATATCAACAGGTAGAATTGCTTGACGACCAAACATTAATTGAAATGGTGTATAGGTGCTTGATTCATGTCTTGATGTATTGTATGCAAAAGTACAAGTGTCTAGGTAGGAGCTCCACACCGTTTGTTTGGTTGAAACAAACTTTGCCAGCATGTTTTGCAGTGTCTGATTGTAGCGCTCATCCAGACCATTTGCCTGTGAATAATGTTAATCAAGGTTTGATGACATGTAGTATAGCTTTAGATACCTACCTGAGGATGGTATGGTGTTGTAAGCCGCCTCTTCACTCCTAGAATCTCAGCCAGCTTGTCATTCAATTTATTGCAAAACTCTGAACCATTATCAGAGAGCATAACTCTGGGTAATCCCATTCTCATGAAGATCTGCACAAGAATACATGATTATGTATGCACAGCACAAAATGGCAGACATTTGCTGAATTTTTAAATAATAGCATTTAATAACACAAGCTTTTGTAATGTAATAAATATATACTCTCTCACAGAATAGGAGAAGATGTGGTAGAACCTGATGGACCCATGTGACATCATCAGGGCCATACATAATGTGACATAATTATAGCCATGCATACAGTATCACACTTATGCAACACCAAACTTATACATACACAAATGCATACACACATAGTGAATAGAATCACTCAATACAGAAAATGATCAGAATCTAACACCTATACGTGCATACACCGCTGCTACATTCTGCACCTACATCTAGGCAATGCTTATGCTAAGCAATATAAACACTAAAGTGTAATGAATTGCAGCATATAAATCATTAGTTCATACATGCTATATACCTTAAAAAGGCAGTTTGCAACAGTAGTTGCTGTTTTGTCTGGTGTTGGAATGGCCTCGACCCACTTTGTGAAATAGTCACTAATTGTCAGAATATATTGACTTCCATCTTCTCCAGGTGGGCTAATAGGACCAATGAAATCAATCCCTATCATGTACCATGGGGATTTCACGGGAATTGGGTGAAGTTCAGGCACGCCACAAGTGAGCTTTCTGTTCATTCGCTGGTAAATGTCACATGTTCGTATCTATAAAATATGACCATATGGTTATAATGCTGACTATGATAGTTTTCCCTCATTTTCTGATTAAACATTTCAGTGATGTCAAGCATTATCTAAGGCAAGTATGTTGGACAATCAATTTTTAGTGTGGTTACTTTTTAAAATGCGTACTCTACTATACTAGTCGCAGTCACAAATTGAGGTTGCTCCTCTGGCAGTGTAATGTAATTATTGAACTGTAACCTACCATTTCAGTGCAATCTTTCACCATTCCATGCCACATGACACGTTCCTTTATCCTATGTAGCGTCCTAGTTCTTCCCATGTGGCCTGAAGTTGGATGAACGTGACAGGCTAGCAGAATTAGTCTCCTTTCCTCTGGACTTTGAACATAGCGAAGAAATGTGGGCTCCTATGGAAAATAAACGCTATTCAAAAGTGGGTTTCAAACCGCGCACCACCACGTCATGCTAGGCTTCCCACGTAGCTCCAAATACATTAACCGTTGATACGTACCTTTCCTTTTAACTTCTGCTTGTACATCAGCTCGCCACTTGTGGAAATAAAAAACTTTAACGCCTTTTTTCGTATCACTCTCTTCCGAGAAGAGGAGGATGCCTCTGGGTACTTGTTTGTGGAAAGGTACGTAAAGACGTCGCGGATTAGATCGTCGCTCAGGTCATCCACAATGTCGCTCTCCATTTCTTTCTTCAACTATTTTTTCGGACACGTGGCCCAATAATCACTTCACGGACCATTTATTCCCGATTCGGACAATTTTTTCCAGGAAATTTTGGTCCGCGCGGACCAATATTTCCTGAAAATTTTGGTCCGGGACCAAAATTTCTGGCGGACCAAATTAACCGTGACACAATCCAGGGAAAGTGTCCAGAACGTAGTTCTAACAGTTTGTGCTAGACATTTTTCATCGTGGTAAGGGTTTTATAGTGTATTGACTTTACTAAAGCCGTTGACGAGTACAGATTTACAGCGGTACATAGTTATACAACTCGCCTGGGGTTATGTACCTTTTTTCGAAAACGGGTAGCCTTCCGAAGGTTTATGATGCTTTATCTGTTTAGAGAGGTGAATTTGCAAGGGGTTTTTTTTTTACTTTTGTTTTATCGTCATTGGATCGTGAGCTACACTCTCGTAAAGTACGAAAGTGCAAAAAAAGATATGCTTCGTGTATGTACCTTTATTCACGCAATCCTAAGTGTTATTGTAATGTTAGTTATGAATCCTGAGAGAGCAGTGAATGCTCCAGGAGGGACTTTTTTCGTTTCCCAAATAATGGTTGGTTTTCTAGTAATACTGTCGCAAACATGGCTTATTTTGTGATTGATTATTGGATGTGTTGGCTTCTGTTGCATGCATGGTGGGCATGTACAAACCCTTAATTCCGCATGAAGTTGCGAGATTATACTGCACGAATGCGCAGTTAAATTCGAAAGGTATGCGTCACTCATGGCCGTGTCTCCTTACCACCGCATCGAACTCCTGAACAACACTGAGAAGAGCTACCATTTCGCCATCTACCAGCGTCCCCACCCGAAATCACCCGCTTTGAGAAGCGTCGCTTGGAAGGTGAGGGGCGTTCCACCGAGAGGTCCGCCTCGTTCGTCGAGTGGAAGGCGGGGGATTACGGCGTGTGCATCGCGGACTGGGACGAAACCGGGAAAGGTACTTCGAGCGGCAGATCATCGGAGCCCAACTCGGCAAAGCATACAGAGTGTCGACCGTAGACTGCGACGACATACCGTCCATCTGCCCCAAGCCTGCGGGCAGTACCGACGAACGCTTCATTTCACTCACCAACGAGAGCGACGAGACGCTAGTCTTGGGGATCACCCTCGACCTGAGCCTGGTAGCGGTGCAATCCGTCGAGGCGGGCGGGTCGCTTCGCTTCTGTGCCGCCGAATCGACCGCGTACTGCGTGTCGTGCTATCGCTACATTCAGGCGGGCCAGGTGGCCGTGTTGACGTCACTGCTCACCCCCGTGGACGTGTCGTTTGACGACGAGTACGAACATTGCAAGGTGGTGGCCACCAACCATAACGGGAAAAGGCTTCTCCGAGTTTCCAAATTTTGCATGTGACTTGCATGTGACTTGCATGTGTTTTGTACGTTCTAGTTGCATGCGCCTCACATGTACATTTACTTGCAATAGTTTTCACGCTGCACTTTTGTCTGCAAGTTACATACATCGTAATATATGCGGCCAGCATCTGAATAAAAGATGGATTCCTATTGTTCAAACATTGCAACAGTGATCGACGCAAAAGGCGGTTTGGTTAAATATGTTGAATGGGACCTACATGGCCTAAGGTAGGCGGCGTGTATAAATATGTGTTCCTCGGAATATCCATAACGTGACCGCGAAAGTATCTGAATATGCATCATGGAATTAATCTATTATCAGTAGCAAACTACCATGCAGCTGGGCAGAGCGATCTGGAGGTCAGGGTTTAAAGTCATCTACGGAGATTGGTTCACTGCATGGGCAACGTAGCTCCTGGACCCCCCCCCCCCCCCCCCCCACCCCCCCCCACCCCCCCCCCCCCCCCCCCCCCCCCCCACCCCCTACATATGTGCGAACGCTATTCAGTCCGATCTACACATGCCTGCTCAGGGCCAATTAGACGGTTGTGGCATTTCCTCTATTTATATGATATTACATCATTTATATGCAATACTTGTACTGTTACAGTGGCGTTTGATGGCAACTAACACTCCTACATATAGGTTTCTTTGTTTGAAGAATGTAATGCTTAGATAAAGTATCCTATCAGACACGTGCTCTTTAACAGTACTGTAACAGTACTGAGCCCCTCCAATCGTACCATATAGTGACACAGTACCACAAGGCTCAAGGGATCATCCATGCATGGCTCAAGGATCATCCATGCACGGCTCAAGGGATCATCCATGCATGGCTCAAGGGATCATCCATGCACGGCTCCAAGCATATCTTCCAGTGAAATTCGGTGGCCTTCAAAATCAGAGTGCACGTTGTGCAGCTTGCACCTTCTGCCTTCTTGGTTTCTGTTTTGCCTCTTCAGACTTTGTTCACATCTTCCACCAGAATTTGATGAGTCACTTTGTCTAAAGTTGATCAGATGTATGCTATATGGACCCAAGGATGTTCTCACTCCCCACCATATGCGAATGCAGGGTTTATGTAGTCGTGTATAGAGAAATTTCTTGTTTGAATTCGAAAGCAATTAAATCACCAATTCTCAATAGTCCTTTTGGATATGTTATTTTAATCTCTCCAGAGCTCCCTGGACTACATATGCATGAGATATTACATTTTTACTACTTGTGTTAATGTCCAACTGTTAACCCTTTTATGTGACGAGTAAGCGTATGCATTGGAACGTGAGCTACTCAAAACAGCGTCGGGCTAATCACTATTTTAACACCCTACGAGGAAGGAACACGTTTTTTCTATTTGTGTTGCAAACCACGAGGTGTAGTCAACTTGCTACGGCATGCTACGAGCCTTGAAAGCGGGTTGTACCTCTTCGATACTGAAGCGATTCTCCACGCCTGCGACAAACATAAAGCAGACATAAAGGTTTTTCATAAAGGGAACTACGAATAGATATTAGCATTGGTTTGTAGCCACAGTTTTATTTTGACCTCGATCGAACATACTAAAAGTTAGTACACTATACCGGCTGGCGTCTGATGTTTATGTGTTTGGTTACTAGCCTACTGTGGGATACTAGGTAGAGCACTGCACTCATGCGTATCATAGTCACCTGCCCTGCCCTAACTTCCCTCTTGCATCTCACACAATTATCTCCTTCAATAATGTCTGAATCAAGGGTGCATGGTGCTGCTATAGCTGTTGTGGTTATATTGATGTCTCCATGAAGCAACAAGGGCACTTCACCTCACTGCAGTTAAAGAGCATGAACCAATGGACTAAGCAAGCAGTACAATCCAGTACTCTACATGATAGCTCCAGAGGTTGATACAAATATATTTAAGTGGATAGGACATTGCAACTGTTCTATGATAGCAGGGTTGCTCATGTTTGAAAGTGTCTGATGATATAGTGATTATAGCATCTTTCTAATTTCGGAAACAATTTTATGAGGGCTATTTGTTTCTGGACGGCATGTTGTGGGAGTGAGATTCACCTGTAGGGCATGTGGTGATGTGGGAGATACACATGCATCAACTTCACATGTTGGTAATCTGTCAAACCTTGCATTCCTCAGCAGTGTGTTTCTTCCACTCGTAAGGAGTTGTACTAACTGTGTAGTGAGAGTGTTGGCATTGTGCTAGAACGCTTCGATACATAAGCTGCTTGCATCGATAACAGAATTTGAGTGGGTGAATTGTTGACAGCATCATTGTGAGTATGAATGCCAAATACTGAGTGTAAATCTGCTGCAAACTCTGTGCATTGGTATGATCACCTTGATTTCTTATCCCTAGATGCCACAAGCTAGAAACCACACACCCTGCATCGCTCCTGAACTTTGTTTACACGTATGTGGTGATGCTCCATTCAAACCGCACCTATTATTCATAACATACACACTCCGCGTAAGGTACCAATACAAAACTGTGGCTTGTGCTAATTTTTTTTTTAATATGCCTTTTGATCTGTCTTGGTGATGTTTGTCACTCGCTGACCTTCGAAATATTGTCGACGTCTTTGCTATGCACAATCAAAGTACCCCCTCTTAGATACCGCCTCTATACACATGGACGTATAAAAAGGATGCGCGGCTATGAGAGTAATAGTGTAAGTCGTGCGCGTAGGTAATGTCACGGTTATTAATTGTGGTGTCAGAAGAACAAACGATCTCAAACAGATGACTTGAAAAAAGCATGAAATATGGGTTGCAAAAAGTATGATTTATAATGAGCTCTTTGAGTAATTTTCTTGTACATCATTCAAAGTATACCGTAATATCCAATTATCTGAATTGTTTCCAGCCGCAAACAGTGGTGTAAAGCTAGCTATGGTGCTTTTAATAGATAACAAGATGGTTCGCCACTGCAGTAATTTTACTAAATGCATATGACACAAGGAGTATTCCCCAATTCTTCATGAACCCTGCACTTGCTTGATCACTACAGTGTGTTAAGTCAGGTAAGAAACATATTGGAGCCCACAAAAAGACACTAATTGTACCAAATGCAAAGGGACATGTTCAGAGTGTCAATAACCTACAGCCAAGCATACTCATTGATACACAACTCCCTCACTCACACCTCACACTCACTCCCTCTTGCATTGCCCCTCAACTCTCTCACTCTTCACTCACACTCACTCTCTCACACTCCCTCACTCACACATTCACTAACTCCACACCCCTTCACTCACACTCACACACTCACACTCATGCACCCCTCACTCACTTAATCACACACACCTCATACTTGGAACAGTATTTAAATAGCTAACGTCATGGAAGCAGTGCCTTTTCTTCCCAAGCTTATAATCTTGCAATTAAGACTTGATCCAGCTTCTAGAAGCTGGTGCCTATAAGAATGAATTTTTAGAAATGAATTTGCAACACTGTGTCTGTTTGAGTGTCAGTGTGTATAAATGGCATGCGTAATCATGCAGTATATGAATGTTTTATCTGAAGTCTGATCTATCATCAGCATTAATATAATGATTATAGTTTTTATAGATTAACAGTAAAGACATGTAAGGCAGCGACTTACAAAGTGATTGCAGTCCTAAAAATGTAGTATCAAAAATTATATTTCAAGTCCAATTTGCTTGTATCATTCATTAGAGTTAAGATAGGTTAGTTATATCGTCAACTATTGATATGGTTTTTTTGAGCTTATCTTTAATTTTCAGAAAGTGCACCTCTTTTTTTTCCTTGCCTTTTACACCCCCGGCCCATTGCCTTCAAATCCTACATGTATGTGCTGCCAACTGTCTCATATTTAGAATAACAGATCATATCCTACGAAAAATAAATGGCAGGAGCACGAGTTATGACCTAGTTGCGCATGTGTATAGTTAGATCATTACAATCAAGGATAGCATTATAATATCATTCCTTATGAGTGAATAAATGAAACCGCCCCCCCACTTCCCCTTTTCAAGTACTATACCCTCCACCATACCTCCACCATAGACCCATACCCACCTCCATAGTCCCAGACCCTCCTCCATAGTCCCATACCACCTCCATAGTCCCATTCCCTCCTCCATAGTCCCATACCCTCCTCCATAGTCCCATACCCTCCTCCATAGTCCCATACCCACCTCCATAGTCCCATACCCTCCACCATAGTCCCATACCCTCCTCCATAGTCCCATACCCTCCTCCACCACCCACCTCCATAGTCCCATACCCTCCACCATAGTCCCATACCAGTCCCATACCATCCTCCATAGTCCCATACCTCCACCATAGTCCCATACCCTCCACCATAGTCCCATACCCTCCACCATAGTTCCATACCCTCCACCATAGTCCCATACCCTCCACCACCCACCTCCATAGTCCCATACCCTCCACCATAGTCCTCCATAGTACCATACCCTCCACTACCCACCTCCATAGTCCCATACCCTCCACCATAGTCACATACCCTCCTCCATAGTCCCATACCCTCCTCCATAGTCCCATACCCTCCACCATAGTCCCATACCCTCCACCATAGTCCCATACCCTCCACCATAGTCCCATACCCTCCACCATAGTCCCATACACTCCTCCATAGTCCCATACCCTCCTCCATAGTCCCATACCCTCCACCATAGTCCCATACCCTCCACCATAGCCCTCCATAGTCCCATACCCTCCTCCATAGTCCTCCATAATCCCATACCCTCCACCATAGTCCCATACCCTCCACCATAGTCCCATACCCTCCTCCATAGTCCCACACCCTCCTCCATAGTCCCATACCCTCCTCCATAGTCCCATACCCTCCTCCATAGTCCCATACCCTCCACCATAGTCCCATACCCTCCTCCATAGTCCCATACCCTCCACCATAGCATACCCTCCTCCATAGTCCCATACCTCCACCATAGTCCCATACCCTCCACCATAGTCCCATACCCTCCACCATAGTCCCATACCCTCCACCATAGTCCCATACCCTCCACCATAGTCCCATACCCTCCACCATAGTCCCATACCCTCCACCACCCACCTCCATAGTCTCCACCATAGTCCTCCATAGTCCCATACCCTCCACTACCCACCTCCATAGTCCCATACCCTCCACCATAGTCCCATACCCTCCACCATAGTCCCATACCCTCCACCATAGTCCCATACACTCCTCCATAGTCCCATACCCTCCTCCATAGTCCCATACACTCCTCCATAGTCCCATACCCTCCTCCATAGTCCCATACCCTCCACCATAGTCCCATACCCTCCACCATAGCCCTCCATAGTCCCATACCCTCCTCCATAGTCCTCCATAATCCCATACCCTCCACCATAGTCCCATACCCTCCACCATAGTCCCATACCCTCCTCCATAGTCCCATACCCTCCACCATAGTCCCATACCCTCCACCATAGTCCCATACCCTCCTCCATAGTCCCATACCCTCCACCATAGTCCCATACCCTCCTCCATAGTCCCATACCCTCCACCATAGCATACCCTCCTCCATAGTCCCATACCTCCACCATAGTCCCATACCCTCCACCATAGTCCCATACCCTCCACCATAGTCCCATACCCTCCACCATAGTCCCATACCCTCCACCACCCACCTCCATAGTCTCCACCATAGTCCTCCATAGTCCCATACCCTCCACTACCCACCTCCATAGTCCCATACCCTCCACCATAGTCCCATACCCTCCTCCATAGTCCCATACCCTCCTCCATAGTCCCATACCCTCCACCATAGTACCATACCCTCCACCATAGTCCCATACCCTCCACCATAGTCCCATACCCTCCTCCATAGTCCCATACCCTCCACCATAGTCACATACCCTCCACCATAGTCCTCCATAGTCCCATACCCTCCTCCATAGTCCTCCATAGTCCCATACCCTCCACCATAGTCCCATACCCTCCACCATAGTACCATACCCTCCACCATAGTCCCATACCCTCCTCCATAGTCCTCCATAGTCCCATACCCTCCACCATAGTACCATACCCTCCACCATAGTCCCATACCCTCCTCCATAGTCCCATACCCTCCTCCATAGTCCCATACCCTCCTCCATAGTCCCATACCCTCCTCCATAGTCCCATACCCTCCACCATAGTCCCATACCCTCCTCCATAGTCCCATACCCTCCTCCATAGTCCCATACCCTCCTCCATAGTCCCATACCCTCCACCATAGTCCCATACCCTCCACCATAGTCCCATATTCTCCTCCATAGTCCCATACCCTCCTCCATAGTCCTCCATAGTCCCATACCCTCCACCATAGTCCCATATAGTCCCATACCCTCCACCATAGTCCCATACCCTCCACCATAGTCCCATACCCTCCACCATAGTCCCATACACTCCTCCATAGTCCCATACCCTCCTCCATAGTCCCATACCCTCCTCCATAGTCCCATACCCTCCTCCATAGTCCTCCATAGTCCCATACCCTCCACCATAGTCCCATATAGTCCCATACCCTCCACCATAGTCCCATACCCTCCACCATAGTCCCATACCCTCCTCCATAGTCCCATACCCTCCACCATAGTCCCATACCCTCCACCATAGTCCCATACCCTCCACCATACCCTCCTCCATAGTCCCATACCCTCCACCATAGTCCCATACCCTCCACCATAGTCCCATACCCACCTCCATAGTCCCATACCCTCCACCATAGTCCCATACCCTCCTCCATAGTCCCATACCCTCCACCACCCACCTCCATATTCCCATACCCTCCACCATAGTCCCATACCCTCCACCATAGTCCCATACCCTCCACCATAGTCCCATACCCTCCACCATAGTCCCATACCCTCCTCCATAGTCCCATACCCACCTCCATAGTCCCATACCCTCCCATACCCTCCTCCATAGTCCCATACCCTCCTCCATAGTCCCATACCCTCCACCACAGTCCCATACCCTCCACCATAGTTCCATATCCTCCACCATAGTCCCAGAGGAAAAGTTACCGCCTCGAAAGGATCATGATCACGGCTTAAGTTAACTGAAGCCGTGATCATGTAGAACTTAAAATAGTGTAAATTAAAGCGGGTCGGGATCGGGCCGTATAACATGTCTACGTACGAAAGAACGCAACGCTTTAGAACGCGAATAACTTTTGATAGGATTAAGAATAAAATCTCATACTTTGAAACTAAGTTGGTCGGTTTCCTCAAATTGTTTTCCATCCTTTTAATTAATACTTTATTTATAATGCAAATTAATTTTAATAAGCACAATATATTCACAGATTTTGAAAGTTCGTATGTGTGAAGCTTCGTTCAAAATATTTTCACATTCACAACTAAATCTACGACCTACCTATTTCTCTTCGCGTACGCATGCGCACACGACCTCGTTCTAAGACCATTCTCAATCACGTGATACCATTCGGAGACGGATCTTTTTTTTTATTTAATGCAATGTCCCACCTCCTACGTGGGTGTTACGAGTCAGTGCTAATTACATGGTTACATCCAATGTGGTGCGCACCAATTAGCACAATCGTACAGAACCGGGCGGCAAGTACTACGGGGCGGGGCTGAAATGAATTTGACATGCAATGCCATTCTGTGAGTTAGGAAACGGAGACGCACACGTTAAACTTACGTGTATGCACCCGCAAGATATTGCACACGCAAAAATCAAATCTAAGATTGCAGCTCTCTCAGAGCTATAGCCTATAGCATCATCGCATCTCAAGCAGCACGCAGTGATTTGTGCGCAGATTTGATTTTGTCTCTTAGCTAGTTACGTAGCTAAGATCTTCCTATGCCGGATCAAAGAATACTCTTCAGTCTTGTGTTATGTGGGTGCCATTTAAATCTTATGCTGTAAGGAAAGCCTCGTGCCATTCAAATGTGAAGGGTCAGTGAACATCCATCCAGTAAAGTGATTAATTGTGCATGCTGTTACGCTAGGTATTTGCTTTGTAAACCTCTGTGCTTCATAAGGGGTGCTTTCATTTACAATGTAACGTGAGCTTCTAGCTGTGAGTGTTATTCCTGTAAATTAAGATTAAAGGTAGTCTCTGCTTAAAATACACCTGCAGGTTTAGATGATAGCAAAGGTTGCCGTTTTATAGAAAGGTGCATGGGTACAAGCCTTATTTATAGTTTGAGATCATAGTTTGTGCTGTTGCTTGATTATGTATCAGTGTGTTACCATCGATCTCTTTAACAGTTATGTTAGACTTTATTTTAAAGCACTGACAAATGTTGCAAGCCTGCAGTACGGTTTTAGATAATTTGTTTTAAGAGAAGGTGTGCTTTAATTTCAATGTCCATCCCATGCAGATTGATTTCTGTTGCTGCTTGTGTATGGAAGGGCTCTCTTCTTTTTAAACAGACAGTTGTGATATGAGGGGGTGTTTTTATTAAAAATCGCCAGCTAATGTTGCAAGCCACCAGATAGGTTTTCAACGATTGGATTTAAGATCAACTGGTGTCATTGTATCACGGTGCGAGCCTGTTAGCTTAGATTCCCAGGTCAGGGTGTGCCTAAATTGGGGTTTGATGAATTTTGAAGACAGCTGTCTTTGGAGAGGTGTGCTAACATCATGTTTTGAGCTTTTCTACCTGTATTAACTGCTGCCTTTGCATATAGACTGTGTTTTTTTATGTGAGGGTGTGCTTAAATGTCGGATGTTGACCAATAAGGATTGGGTAGGGTTGTAGCTAGTTCCCAGATCATAATGTGCACTGATGCATATGTATGTTTTGTATGCTAGGGGCCAATGCTTACATTTTAGAGATCAGCTGATATGTAAAGCCTCGAGCTATGTTTTAGATGATATCACGGAAATAGTGCCATTAGAGAGTATGAGCTTTAATTTCAATGCATAAAGCTATGAGTTTCTTAGCAGATCACAATCACTGTACGTCTTAAGAGAGCATCATGTTTTGGGCCTTGCTGTTAGCTACATGTAGTTCCCAGTTTATGATGTACGTGCTGTTGCTTATGTATAAGCCTTAGGAGACTCCTGTTGTGGTGTAGCAAGCCTCCAGCTAGGTTTTAGATGGTTGGATGTTCGTATGGTGCCACGTCTTAAGAGTAGTCTCTGCTTTAAGAGACTCAGGTGTAATGTGTAACTAGAAAGCTTTGTGTTCTTGAAAATGCTATACACCTATACACCTATACGAACTTGAAGATGACTGATTTAAGAGAGGTTTGTATTTGCACAAGTTGCGATTGACAATATCATAAGCTTTATATGGATAGACTCTGCTTTAAAGCTCTCTGATTTTAAGTGACTCAATTTTTTAATTCATGGTGTGCTTATTGTGTTAAACATTCAGCTATCGCTTTTCTGCCATTTTAAGAGGGCTAGGTAATGCATCATTGTTGCACGTTCCCAGGTCATAATGGACCAACATGCGGGGGTAGATTATCTAGTTTTGTTATGTGAGTGTGTGATTTCAATACTTATCCGTACATTAATGATTGTGGATGCTGTTGAGGTATGTAAACCGCTTTGTTAAATGAGGCGTGCTTTCATTGACAATGTAACAATATATGAACCTGTATATGTTTTAGATGCTGCTTTTGTTAACCATATCAGTAATGCTATAAGCCACCAGCTACAATGCTTGGATTTAAGAGCGGTGTCATTGCAGTTTCAGGTTCTAAGTTGGGGTTTCACTGAAGATAGCTGTTTTAGGACAGGTTTGCTTGCAACAAGTTATGATTTTATATAGCTTTTTCCGTATCATAATGTGTGCTAACTGCTGCTTATGGATATAGACCCTCTGCTTTAAGAGTTCCTTCATGCAGGGTGTGCTTAACTGTCTAATTTTGCAACCCATTAGATGATCGATTAGAGATGAATTCAACAATTCTTTTTTTTAATAGCACCTAAGATAAGTGCTGTTTTTAAGATAGGTTGTACTTGATAAAGTTATGAGTCCTATAGCTAGTTACTAGATCACAATCTGTGCTGTTGCTTAAGCATGAATACTCGGCTGTCATGTTTAGGAGATACTAGTTGTGATTTGAAGAATTACTTTAGTATCGATTAATGTTGCAAGTGGATGCTTGGATTTAAGATTGGTGTTATTTCGCCATGTTGTGAGCAATTATGTGTTGAATTAGTGGTAGAATCAGAAGGTTTAAAATGTTTGGGAATTCAGCTGTACGTCTTAAGAGAGCATCATGTTTTGAGTCTAACTGTTAGCTACATGTGGCTCCCAAATCATAATATGTGCTGTTGCTTGGTATGAGCTTTAGGAGACTCCTATTCAGATTTGAGGGAGTGCTAAAAGTATCCCTGACAGTTGAAGCCTAGTTTTAGAAGTTCGAATGAAAGTGTGGTGCACGTCTTTGCATCATGTTGACAGATGTTGTGAGGCTTTTAGATTTTAAGAGGCTCGGTGGTTATTAGAAAAACCTTGTGTTTATGTTAAATAATTTGTGTTCAAGTAAGGTTAAAGCTAAAATTCCATCTGTATGAACTTTTGATTATTGGAGATTACTGCTTTAAGGGCCTTAGTTTCATAGCATCCAGTAATATATTTACACACGAAATGTTTTGTGCATGCTGTTGAAGAATGTGCTTGGAAAATCTTTGTGCTAAATGACGGTGTGCTTTTATTGAAATGTTGAGGTGTGCGTGTGTGAGTCTTTGTTTAAAAAGCATCCTTTTGTTATGGGAGGATGTGATATCAGTTTTGGTTCATACAAGCCTCCAGCTAGGTTTCAGATGGTTGTTGACAATGTAGAGATGTGATTGCATCACGTTATTATTGAGCCTTGTAGCTAGTTCAATATGATAATGTTTGTCGTTACATATGAATGGACTCTGCTTTAAGCCGCTCTTTTTTAGTGACTCATGTTTTTATGTCCGGTGTGCTGTGTCTAACCATCAGCTAGATTTTCCTAGGAAAACTGGCATTTTAAGAGAGCTAGGTAATGCGTTATGTAGCCCCAGGTTATACAGTCTGCCCTCCTTATAAACTCCATGTTTGTTCCCTGAGCTTATAAGGAATTTGAGCCTCCCAACGCCATATGCTCCGCCATGCATATTCTCATTCTTTCAATATATATTGGTGCAGCGTCCGTTGTGCACACCACCTGCACTAGTTCACATTCGGTACACGAAGTACACTGTACAACACATACTGCCAGCACGTGAGCAGGGGCCAACTATTAATTTAGCCTATATTTAGAGGAAGTGGGCCCACACCTCCTCGTGGAAAAAACCCTTCATAAAAGGGAAAAACCGAGGTCAGAGCTGCTCAATAATTCATTTATACGACTTCGTGGAAGAGTTTGCCGTTAATTTCTTCAGTTGCACACCGTCGTGTATACGTACACCTGATTTCTCATGGGGGAAAAAAGTGGGGTTAGCTCTGCCAGTGGCTGTGCACAATACGCCTAGAGTGATTCTAACACGCATTCCTCAACCTTATATCCAGGCCCAGATGCGCACGCACACCAGCTGAAGACTCATTGTACAGAACATGTGCTCCCCATCACCTGATATCTACAGCTGCACATTCACATACATCCCTTACCATCTTTATCGATCTACATGCTTACATGTACGCTGCGTGCACAACATATGCATGTAGGCTACGCCTCCATATTCTGCTGGGAGCATATTTTCTGTCTAATTCGTTCCTCAAACGACAGAAAAATGTATTTGTAACGAATGTTGCGTGTTCTTACAATAACATTATGAATTTAATTACGCGTCAAACACAGGTCTTAGACTGCATTTTGTCTTGCAAACACACTAGATGCTCCTCTGAAAAGATGTTCCCACAAATTGTAAAAGACTAGACACACTGTCCTTAGCCCCAGGTTATGAATTAATTGAGGTACACACCCCTGAGCTTATAAGGAGGGAACAAACTTATAAAGTGGTGTGCTTATAAGGAGGGCAGACTGTATGTGGACCAAGATGTGTGGGTATGTGGGTGTGTGTGCTTTCAGTAAATGAATCTTTGCATAAAATGATTGTGCAAGCTGTTGAGGTATGAAAACCACTGTGTTGCATTCAAAATAAGGTTGTGCGCTCATAGAAACTGTGAGCTATTAGCTGTGTGCATTGTTTCTTTGATAGTAAGGTTAAGGTAATCTCTGTTTAAAAATTCACCTGTGGGTTTTAGATGTTGGGGAATGTTACGGTTTTGTTTTTAAAGAAAGGTGTGCTTTGCATCATTGTTTTAACCATATTGCTAATTTTTGATCAGCTGTTGCTTATGTGCTGGTTGGTAGACTATCGATCTGATTTAACACATTCTTGGGTTTCTGACTAATGTTTCAAGCCTCCAGCAAGGTTTTAGATAAATTGTTTTTTTTTAAAGAGAAGGCATCCCAGATCAATTTTTTTTTTTTTTAAAGACTTAGACAATCCACTATTGGTTGCATTTTCATTGTATTACTTTGCAAGCCTGTTAGCTAGTTCCCAGATCATGGTGTGCTTAAGTAAGGGTAGGGTTGATTTATGTGATTTCATTTCATGGCATTCAATAATGGAATTTTTGGATGGTTAGGATGAGTGGTTTTAAGAAAGTATTTTATTGTTGTGAGCCTATTAGCTGGTTTTCAGATCACGTCTGTGTGTGTGCATAAATATTGGTGGATGCTTTGCTTTAGAATAGACTCTTGTTGTGTACCTTTTAAAAGCTAATTTGATGTAATATTTGCTTAGAAAACCTTATGAGGGTGTGGTTTAATAATGTTGCAAGCTTCATGCTTTTGTGTATACAAAATGATTATGGTACAATGTACTTGGAATTTGCTATAGCATCCTTTGACATTAAGTTGCCAGCGCAATATGGACTATGATAGGGAAGAATGCTATTTAAGAGAGGTGTGCTCTGCATCATTCTTAGATCATATTGTATGTTGTTTGTTTTAAGTGACACCTGTTGTTATGTGAACATGCATGTGCTTTCAATTCGTAGAATGAAATAAAACCTCCACATATAGATTTTGGATGATGGAAAATTGTTGTTTTACATATATCAGAGGTTGTGAATTTATTTCCATGTGTTGTTTTGTGAGCATCACAGCGAAACCATTACATTGAGACGGTAACGTCTCATCACGTGACCTTACCCGTCACTCAGATGTAGGCGGATACCGTTGATATCAATACCAACGGTCCGTCTGTGGACGGAGAGTGGACGGCAACGTCCTTCCCCTCCGTCGCTCTGTCACGTCTTTAAACGTTATAATCCGTCAGCTAGTCCGGGAAATCCACGGTTAAAGGCGGTTCGCTTTTTACCGCATCGTACCGTCGGTACGTAAGGTTGGATTTCTGGCTACCGGTACTACAGCGGTACCGCTTCTACTTTCTATCCATTGCAGCTTTAACGTATACGTGCACCATCCCATTCACTTTTCTCAGGGTTAGTTCTTCAAAAAACCATATACAAATACAAATGCATATAAAAAGGGAAGAGCGCGTGTCAGTTTTGCTTGGTCTCCACATTAGGCAAAAAGCCGGATTCCGTTCTGTTGAAAGATAATTATGTATAGCATCAATCATGAATGCATGAACCACAGAAGTACTTGCTTACACATTTGCGCCGGTATTGACAATCTGCGCGCGATGACACTGGCACAAACGTGGAGCCACTCACGTCATCAAACGTTCATCTTGTGTAAAAAGAAAAAGTCACAGATGAGAAAAAGTGACCCTTGTACATACCTCATTGCGTTCCAAAGCCAAAAAAAATGAAGGTGGCTGGGTAGAGGAAATACAATTAAATAACGTACCAATAATACGTTACACCTACTAATATGTGTTAGCGTTACAACCTATTCCTGTAGATGGAAGAAAAGTGGTTGTGATATCTTCGACACCCCAAAAATGGCACTTACGCAGCACTCATGTCTTATCATCAGTATGTGGCGAATCAACAAATTTATTCGGATCCATAAGTTCCACGCCAATCTTTGAACCTGAAAGTTGCTATAGAGGAGGACAAAGGCCGATAGCGAAACGCTTACCATATCGTGCTCTTTGCTGCGCTGATGCACGTTGTACTTTGGTTGCGATAAAATAGGTAACATCCATCGGCTACACCACTGTTTCCCCGCCAAAAACCTATTATTAATAGTCACGTGAATTGGTCAAGGGACAGTTATAGTTGAATTAACCAGCAACTGTCAATCAATTGCAATTAGCGAGCTTATACCGCTTGTTATTGGTATCCGATGTGTTGCCATGGCAATGAGGTAACTGTATGTGCGATTTAAATCTTTTATCAGCCTTGAAATTGATTCATTAAGGTCCAATACAAGAATGCAGATATACGACATGTACATGGAATCAGTTTTAGGATGGAAGACATAATCCTTTATCCATACACATGTAAAGAATGAATGAAGTACTTCTATAATGTTGCACACAGCCACACACACATCACACAAACAGGCACACATCACACACAGACACACATCACACAAGGCATACATCACACATAGGCACACATCACACATAGGCACACATCACACAGAGGCACACATCACACAGGATACATAACACAGAGGCACCATCACACAGGTACACATCACACAGGCACACATCACACAGAGGCACACATCACAGAGGCACTCATCACTAAGGCTCTAACTCACACAGGCACACATCACACACAGGCACACATCACACCAACAGGACACATCACACAGGCACACATCATACAGGCACACATCACACAGGCACATATCAACAGACACACAGGCACACATCACACACAGGCACACATCACACAAACAGGCACACATCACACACAGGCATACATCACACATAGGCACAAATGACACACAGGCACAAATCACAAAGGCACACATAATAAAGAGGCACACATCACACATAGGCACACATCACACATCACACAGGCACACATCACACAGGCACACATAACACAGAAGCACCATCACACAGGTACACATCACACAGACACACATCACACACAGGCACACATCACACAAACAGGCACACATCACACACAGGCATACATCACGCACAGGCACAAATGACACACAGGCACAAATCACACAGGCGCACATCACACATAGGCACAAATCACACATCACACAGGCACACACAGAGGCACACATCACACAGGCACACATCACACAGGCACATGTCACACACAGACACACATCACACATAGACACTCATCACTAAGGCTACATATCACACAGAGGCACACATCACACACATGCACACATCACACAGGCACATATGACACACAAGTTACACATATTGGCACACATTTCAGACAAGCACACATCACACAGAGGTATGCACACAGACACACATAGCACACAGCCACACATCACACACAGCCACACATCACATATAGGCACACATCACCAAGGCTACAGGCACACATGACACATAGGCACATATCACACACAGGCACACATCACACACAGGTTACACATATTGGCACACATTACACACAGGCACACATCACACATAGGCACACATCACACATAGGCACACATCACACATAGGCACACATCACACAGAGGCACACATCACACAGAGGCACACATCACACAGAGGCACACATCACACAGAGGCACACATCACACAGAGGCATGTGTATATCACACACAGGCACACATCACACGCAGGCATACATCACACACAGCCACATCACACACAGGCACATATCGCACATAGGCACACATCACACAGGCACACATCACACATCTCACACAGGCACAGGCACACATCACATAGGCACACATCACACACAGGCACACATCACACACACAGGCACACATCACACACAGAGGCACACATCACACACAGAGGCACACATCACACACAGCCACACATCACACACAGGCACTCATCACTAAGGTTACACATCACACACAAGCACACATCACACACAAGTTACACATTGGCACACATCACACACAAGGACACATCATAAACAGAGGAACACATCACACAGGCACTCATCACTAAGGCTACACATTACAGAGAGGCAAACATCACACACGGGCACTCATCACACACAGCAATACATCACACAGAGGCAAGTGCACATTACTCAGAGGCATACATCACGCACAGAGCCTAGGCACACATAACACAGAGGGACACATCACACAGAGGCACGTGTACATCACAAATCACACACAGGAACACATCACACAGAGGCGTGTGTACATCACACACAGGGACACATGTATCATAAACAGAGGCGCATATCACACAGAGGCACTCATCACTAAGGCTACATATTACACAGAGGCACACATTGACACAGAGGCACACTTCAACTCACAGGCACACATACACAGTGGCACACATCTCACACAGAGGCACACATCACATACACACACAGGCAACTGGTGCCATTTATAGTTATGGAGTCCTTGCTGTAAAGATTCTTTACTTGATGACGAATCTGACTCAGAGCCGGAGAGGTATTCTATATGCTCTCCTGTCTGCCATAGTACCGGTACCCGGTACGTCTGTATAATAAAAAAGGATACAATTAGCTGCTAATAGCTACCGCTCAGCACTAGCTATAACTCGCGAATCGAGTATACGCATATGCAGCTGGGCATATGCATACATAATCGGTGCACGTGTATGAAGAGAACTATCAGCTTTGGATGATGACTCTACTAGCATTGGTGTTCAAAAAATGTAGATCTACACACGTATTCCCCGCAGTGGTGACAGTAACGTCACTTGCCGCTCATTTTTTTAATTCGGAAGGAGTTACTTGTATCACGTGACCATGCGTCAATAATAGTGGTACCGTGCGGTAGCGTTCGTCGATTACCGTTCATAAATACACGGGGATACCGTCACTGAACGTTTCCGTGAAATTTACGTGGAAGTCCGTCTAGATCGAAAGTGACGGGGCACCGTTGCAACCCGGATAGCGGTTTCGCTGTGCATCTAGCTATGCATGGTCTGCTCAAAAGATTATTGCATAACATGATATCAACTTGCAATATGCATGTACAACAAGTGCACACCATACATTGCCACTTTAATTATAAATGCCCAACTGAAGTCCTTAGTTTTTTTTGCATTCTCCCACTACTTTTAATGTGGCATTGTGCACCATCCTAGCTAGGATGGCTTGGATTGCATTCTCAATCGCCATCCTCAATTCCGTCAATGTGTCCAACTGTTGTCCATAGACTTCGTCCCTAAGGTAGACCCACAGCCAAAAGTCCAAAGGTGATAGGTCTGGACTTCTTGCTGGCCATGGTATTTTTCTCTTCCAATCCATCTTTCTTTGAAAGTATGGTCTAACCATCTCCGAGCAACTTTAGAGTAGTGTGCTGATGCGTTGGAAGTAAACAAGATCGATCTCGTCCCCCATCAATGCTCTGAGAGCTGGCCACACACTTCTCTTCATGCAGAATTAAGATAGACATCCCCAGTCACTGAACTATCAAAGAAAAATGGACCAATGATATTGTCCTTGATGAGACCAACCCACAACATCACCCCAGCTTTTTTCTACGTGCCTCTCTCAATACCATTGAGATGAAAAATGTCCTCATCAGTCCAGAGGATATAGTCTGGGTATGTGAAGTCCATCATGACTGCATCAAGAAATCCTCAGCCCACTTTACCCTCTTGGCAGCATCAGGTGCTTTTAAAGCCTGTACTGCACGAGGATGGTATGCCTACATGTGGAGTCCCTTCTTCAACATCTTCTGTATGCTTGACCTGTCTAGCCCTGTGTGAGCATGAATGCACCCCGTGTACTGGCATGGGGATTCCTTTGTATGCACTGAGCAAGGATGTTAATGTTGGCTTGCACTCTAACAGACTTCTTCCTTCCACAATGCTGCTTAAGTCTGTCTGCCATGGTCCCATGCTCTTCAAATTTAGATACCAACCTAAGCACAGTGCTCCGGTACAAAGTTGTGTAGGCAGTGTACTCCGTTCTGAACTTGCTTACTGTGAGGTAGGCATTTTTTTCACTCTCATAGTAGAGCCTTACTATTGCAGCGCTTTGCTCTACTTCAGTCGATGGGCTCTTGCTGCTCGAGGCATTCTTCACAGTACATGTGCACACAAAGGAGCTGCACCATTTTTATACTTTTTTGGATAATCTAACTGGTCTCCAAATGCTGCATACTATCCCTGCATTTCTATTGCATTCCTATTGGCTAACTATCTCTGCATTTCTATTGGTTGCATCTGTGATTACTGCTTTTCTCCAATCATAAAGAGCTTGCAAAGTGATCCTTTAATCTTTTTCTGAAGCTAACAAAGCTCTGTAAGTTTTCAAAGTGCTTTAAAAACAGATGTCATTTAAAAAGAAGTATTCTCTGGTCTAAAGAATTCAACACAATAATTAATACTACATGGGGTGGAGGGGGGGGGGGGGGGGCCCTAACCCAAAACTTAAAAGGCAAATCTTATATAACTACACCAAAACATAATCAAGTGTGGTTTTTTTTGCCTTTAAAAGTCTCTGCTTAAAATGTTTTCTAATGTGTGGGTGTGTTTTCATTTCAAAGCATCTAGCAAACAAATACAGTGTACAGACTCAGTTAGTTTATGTTAAATATCTCCAGCTACCCCCCAGATGATTTGGAAGGTTGATGATTGAAGTTCATGTGTGCTTTGATTTGATGTTAAGTCAGAGTGTGCTTTAATGATTTTGCAATTGAGGTATGTACAGAGTTTTTAAAAAGTCATTACAATTCTGTTATGTCTTTTTAATGAGCTACAATTATGGATTGTGCAGAATCAGGGGTCCTCTTTTGTTTATCAGAGTAGATGCACGTTTTCTCCTATTGGTGTATGTGCGTGCACACTATATTGGCCTTATGCAGTGCCTAATTGGATTCATAAGGTTTTATAAGAATTTGATTTGCATTGTTCCTTTTTGTGAGTGATGTTACTGATATGAGTTTACATCATCTGTCATGTTTATCAGTCCTGTTGTGCCCAGCAAGGTACATGTACAGTGGGTGAAGGTTGGGTATCGATTCAAACTCACTGAATTTAGTGTTCTGGTTATGTGTAGCTTACGGCTATAGTCTCTGCATCTGAAGATTCCAATACATATACACAATGTATGGGGACGATTGATGTTTTTAAGAGTTGTGTGATGTCTCCCAGGTCATAGTGCTTGTATGGGTGGAGACTCTCTGCTTAAAGAGTGTAAGGGTGTGCTTTGATTTTCAACTCATAGCATAATGTAACAGATGTACATGTAACTGTTCATTCTGTTGAAGGTGCTTAAAAAACTGCATTGAAGTGAATTTAATAGAAGACGTAAGTTGTGAGATTCTAAACATGTATCTTTAGTTCATACATGTTGAAAGCAAGCACAATCACACATAACAACAGGAATGTATTGAAGTTGCGAGCCTATCTACATGTACCCTTACGTTAGCACACTCATTATGACCGGAAAACCGATTCAAGGCCACGTCTCACAACATGATGCATTAGAAATCTACATTAGCTAGAGGTATGCAATATTAGTTCATACTTTAAAATGAAAGCACACAACAGGTGTCAGCCTACCCTTTTAAAGACACAAAGTGACACAGCTTTTTGCTCACAATATTTTGAATGCTTTTCTAAGCACACTGGATGCCGTCTTTAGAATTGGAATTTTCTCCAAACCTACAGGTGTATTTTAAGCAGAGACTACATCTAACCTTACTTTTAATAGTCATAACAAGCTCTTTCAATAAAATCCCACCCCCATTTAACACATGTTTTCATACCTCAAAAGCATGCACAATAATATTGCCGACATTACTGGATACTAATACTTAGCCGCATGCACAATGTCTTGGGAACTTAGCTAAGTGGCTCACAACATCCCTATCTTAAAACAGTAATCTTTCCAATATTCAAGTTCCTACAAGTGTACTTTTAACCTTACTTAATAAATAAAAAACATGAATCATTTAACACAGACAAAATGCATTTCGAAGCACACATAACATCTGAGTCTCTTAAACTTCCACATGATGCAAGGACATGCACCCCCAAGCATCTAAAACTTGGCTAGAGGCTTGAAACATTATCAATGCTTTACTTATAAATGAAAACAATCAAATCTGAATAGGAGTTTTTAAAGATGACACATAAGCTACATATTATCTTATGATCTGGGAACTACATGCATATGTTGCTAATAGCTAGGCTCAAAAATCTGATGCTCTATAAAGATGTACAGCTGAATTCCCAAACATTATAAACCTTGCTGGAGGTCGTAAGCTGTAGAGCACTTCAACATAACAACAGGAGTCTATTAAAGCAAGAAGTCAACGTAATAAAAGAACACGCTAAGAGGCTCACATCACAATGCAACCTTGAAAGCTGCAAACATTAGTTGATACTAATGCAATTCTTTAAACCACAACAGGCATCTCCTAAACAAGAGAGCATATAAATTGTGATTTGCAGGTAAGCTTTATGAAAGCTCACCCTCTCTTAAAACAACACTCTTCCAATAAAATCATCTAAAACATAGCTCGAGGCTTTTCATATCAGCTGATACTCTAAAATGAAAGCATTGACCCCTAACGTTAAAACATTATTCATTTAAAAACTACAGCCTATCCTTAAGATCTGGGAAGTAGCTTAGGTGCTAAAATCTGATGTATTCAATCATCTAAATCCTTACTGTTAGGTTGCAATACTAGACAGTTAAGCACACCCACACATAAAATAACTTTTAAAGCAGAGATATGCAACAGTTAACACAGCTGAATGGTTCACAGCTAGATGCAAGCACACATCTCTTAATACAACTGTCTTCACAACTCATCTAACCCCAACTTAGGCACACCCTGACCTGGGACCTAGTTAACATGTGATACACTGACAATGCTATTAAATCGAAGCATTCAAACCCTACATGTATCTGGTGGCTTGTAACTTAGCTGGCGATTTTTAACAAAAGCACCCCCTCATACATTAGTACAACTGTCTGTTTAAAAGAAGAGAGCCCATCCATACACAAGCAGCAACATAAATTGATCTGGGATGAACATTGAAAGTAAAGCACACCTCTTAAATGTTTTATTATAAAACGTTGCTGGAGGCTTGCAACATTTGTCGGTGCTTTAATCTCTTCCGTTCCGGGGTATACCCCGTAAATACGGGGTATACAACGTTGGGCCTGAAATGAACAAACCATACGTCCGATTTTACCGTAGCTTACAACGAATGTGAGCCTTAGGGTAATTTACTATTGTGTAAAATTTCAGCATTTAAATCTATTGCATCAAAATACTGCACTGCCTTAAACAGGTGTGATTATAAAGATCTTTGTGTAGTCATCACTTCAACGTTAACCAGACCCTACCAAATCAAGTTAGAGCAAAGACTTATATTTTGGTTTGACACGCATACATTACACTATTAAATGGTGACAATACTATTATTAATGGTTATACGCAGCAGTGAGGAAAAAAAATTAAAAACCCTCATGTACTCGGTTTGGTGGTTTTGTTTAACTATATTCAATTGCTTTGTGGGTCTAACAGTTATTGTAGCCACCACGCGTACGCGTCCTATTTGATCAACTACAAAATGGCGGCACCATCCAATTCAGGATTTTGAGGTTACATGAACTGTGCCTCACGGAATAGGAAACATCGGAGACAAAATATCATCGAAGGAGTCACATGACGCGCATGGCAATGTGCATGAATTGCCTTCTGGGGAACGTTTATTAAAAGTACATGCAATGCACATATGTCTTGTTGTGAGTCACACTAGTGTGAATTCATGCAGCAAGCATCAGAACTAGTAATAATAAAATAGCAATGTGTCATGCGTGTAATAAATGTTCACGTTCGTGAGGTTAAATACGAGCGCTAGCTAGTATAGTTTTGACATCGGTCGTTTCTTATAAAGCCGCTGGACGAAGAATACAATCCTTGTTACTGATAAAGTTAGCGAAAATGTTCGCAACGCTACATGCCGTAGGAAAGTATTTATACTACAGTATTGTGTACCCTTGTTATTCAACCATCCCTTCATATGTTTGTAGCGCTGCAGAATATTTGCGATGTCCTAGACCTTAATACATCGAAAACAAATTAACGGGGACGGGGTATACCACGAACGGAACTAGCACCATTAAGCATACACTACTTTTAACCAGGAATAACAATCACAGCTAGAATCTCATGTTACATTTTAAATGAAAGCACCCCTTATTTAGCACAGAGGTCAAATACCTAGCTTAACAGCATGCACAATTAATCACTTTACTGAATGGAGGCTTGAATGCTCACTGATCCTTCACATATGAATGGCACAAGGCTTTCCTTAGAGTATTAAATGGCACTCACATAACAGAAGAGTGTTCTTTAATCCGGCGTAGGCAGTACATGCATAGCATTGGTTTGGCTCCAGCAACGTAGCTAGCTAAGAGACAAAATCAGATCTGCACACAAATTACTGCGTGCTGCTTGAGATGCGATGTTGCTATAGGCTATTAGCTCCGAGAGAAAATCAGCTATTATACATGTAGCTCCAACAAGCATTATTCTATTCAACTAGCTACAAGGCTCAATAATAACTTGATGCAATCACATCTCTACATTGTCAACAACCATCTGAAACCTAGCTGGAGGCTTGTATGAACCCAAACTGATACCACATCCCCCCATAACAAAAGGATGCCTTTTAAACAGAGACTCACACACGCACACCTCAACATTTCAATAAAAGCACACCGTCATTTAGCACAAAGGTTTTCCAAGCACATTCTTCAACAGCATGCACCAAAACTTTCGTGCACAAATATATTACTGGATGGTATGTAACTAAGGCCCTTAACGCAGTAATCTCCAATAATCAAAAGTTCGTACAGATGGAATTTTAGCTTTAACCTTACTTGAACACAAATTATTTAACATAAACACAAGGTTTATCTAATAACCACCGAGCCTCTTAAAATCTAAAAGCCTCACAACATCTGTCAACATGATGCAAAGACGTGCACCACACTTGCATTCGAACTTCTAAAAACTAGGCGTGCAACTGGCTACTTTCAGCACTCCCTCAAATCTCAACAGGAGTCTCCTAAAGCTCATACCAAGCAACAGTACATATTATGATCTGGGAACTACATGTAGCTAACAGCTAGGCTCAAAACATGATGCACAGCTGTGGAACTGAAATTGAAGAAGTGCCTAAAAAGACGATACAGTTATTCTGTACTTCGAAACAAGTCTAGCTCAATGAAACCATCGGAATAACACCTGTTGACCCGATGTGACTTCGTTATGATGGATGTATTGAATGAAAGTTCCCTACAAGATATGTGATTTTTCGTTAAAACCTACACAAAGACATCCAGCCCATACAACACCAGTAAAACAGTAAGTTATTCCTAATCCTTAACTTCCATGAGCATGGCTTTTATCATATACAGCAACAAGTAGCTTGGCAGATTTTAAGAGATTATAAACCACTTCAGAAAATTCGTCATCGCTGGTCTTTACCCAATCACGTAAGGACTTTCTACTTACTTTATTATAAAAGTTGCTTTTTGGTCATACCCTGTGTCCGAGGGTCGGTATTAAATGGCACTCACATAGACGTACAGCTGAATTCCCAAACATTTTAAACCTTCTGATTCTACCACTAATTTGGCACATAATTGCTCACAGCGTGGCGAAATATAACCACTCTTTAAATCCAAGCATCACAAACCCACTTGCAACATTAATCAATACTAAAGTAATTCTTCAACTAGACATGACAGCCTAGTATCCATGCTTAAGCAAAAGCACAGATTGTGATCTAGTAACTAGCTATAGGACTCATAACTTTATTAAGTACAACCTATCTTAAAAACAGCACTCTTCTTAGGTGCTTTTAAACAAAATGATTGTTGGATTCGATCATCTAATGGGTTGCAAAATTAGACAGTTAAGCACAGCCTGCATGAAGGAACTCTTAAAGCAGAGGGTCTATATCCATAAGCACAGTTAGCACACATTTATGATATGGAAATAGCTATATAAAATCACAACTTGTTGCAAGCAAACCTGTCCTAAAACAGCTACCTTCAGTGTAACTCCAACTTAGAACCTGAAACTACAATGACACGGCTCTTAAATCCAAGCATTGTAGCTGGTGGCTTATAGTATTACTGATATGGTTAACTCTTTCACAGGCAACAGAGCAATATTGCGCCACATGTCCTATACTAAAACCACTTTCTTTACCTAAACCATTAAGACTTTTGTTGTCAACAACACACTGATCAGAGGAAACGTTGTTTCCTAGTTCATAGTAGCGTAATTTGTTTACAAACTACGTTTTCCTGCAACGCGCAAAATTGCACTATATGGTAGCACAATAATTAGCTTCGCCCATGATAGAGTTAACAAAAGCAGCATCTAAAACATATGTTACAAATATTGTTACATTTTCAATGAAAGCACACCTATCATTTAACAAAGTGGCTTACATACCTCAACAGCATCCACAATCATTAATTTATGGATAAGTATAGAAATCACATGCACACTCACATAACAAAACAAGATAATCTACCACCGCATGTTGGTCCATTATGACCTGGGAACGTGAGCCCTCTTAAAATGGCACTAAAATCATAGTTGAAGGTTTGACACAATAAGCACACCATGAATAAAATAATCGAGTCACTTAAAATAAGAGAGCTTTAAAGTAGAGTCTTTCCATATACAGCAAAAAACATTATGATATTGTCAATCGCAACCACAACTTGTGCAAATACAAACCTCTCTTAAATCAGTCATCTTCAACTTCGTACAGGTGTAATTTCAAGAGCACAAAGCTTTTCTAGTTACACATTACACCTGAGTCTCTTAAAGCAGAGACTGCTCTTAAGACGTGGCACCACACGAACATCCAACCATCTAAAACCTAGCTGGACATCACAACAGGAGTCTCCTGAGGCTTATACATAAGCAACAGCTTGTACATCATAAACTGGGAACTACATGTAGCTAACAGCAAGGCCCAAAACATGATGCTCTCTTAAGACGTACAGTGATTGTGATCTGCTAAGAAAATCATAACTTTATGCATTGAAATTAAAGCTCATACTCTCTAACAGCACTATTTCCGTGATATCATCTAAAACATAGCTCGAGGCTTTACAAATCAGCTGATACTCTAAAATGTAAGCATTGGCCCCTAACACGAGAACATACATATGCATCAGTGCACATTATGATCTGGGAATTAGCTACAACCCTACCCAATCCTTATTGGTCAACATCTGACAGTTAAGCACACCCTCACATAAAAAAACACAGTCTATATGCATAGGCAACAGTTAACACAGCTAGAAAAGCTCAAAACTTGATCTAAGCATACCTCTCCAAAGACATCTGTCTTCAAAATTCTAACCCCAATTTAGGCACACACCAATCTGGGGAATCTAAGCTAACAGGCTCGCACTGTGATACATTGACACCAGTTGATCTTAAATCCAATCATTGAAAACCTATCTGGTGGCTTGCAACATTAGCTGGCGATTTAAAAAAAAAACACCCCCTCATATCACAACTGTCTGTTTAAAAAGATCAGTGCCCATCCATACACAAGCAGCAACAGAAATCAATCAGCATGGGATGGACATTGAAAGTAAAGCACACCTTCTCTTAAAACAAATTATCTAAAACCTTACTGTAGGCTTGCAACATTTGTCAGTGTTTTAAAATAAAGTCTAACATAACTAAGAGAATTTGTTAAAGAGATCGATGGTAACACACCGACACATAATTAAGCAAACAGCACAAACTATGATCTGGAACTAGAAATAAGGCTTGTACCCACCTATCTATAAAAGGCAACCTTTGCTATCATTTAAACCTGAAGATGTATTTTAAGCATTCACTACTTTTAACCAGGAATAACAATCACAGCTAGAATTTCATGTTACATTTTAAATGAAAGCACCCCTTATTTAGCACAGAGGTTTACAAAGCAAATACCTAGCTTAACAGCATGCACAATTAATCACTTTACTGAATGGAGGCTTGAATGCTCACTGACCTGTCACATATGAATGGCACAAGGCTTTCCTTAGAGTATTAAATGGCACTCACATAACACAAGAGTGTTCTTTTATCCGGCATAGGCAGTACATGCATAGCATTGGTTTGGCTCCAGCAACGTAGCTAGCTAAGAGACAAAATCAGATCTGCACACAAATTACTGCGTGCTGCTTGAGATGCGATGTTGCTATAGGCTATTAGCTCCGAGAGAAAATCAGCTATTATACATGTAGCTTCAACAAGTATTATTCTATTCAACTAGCTACAAGGCTCAATAATAACTTGATGCAATCACATCTCTACATTGTCAACAACCATCTGAAACCTAGCTGGAGGCTTGTATGAACCAAAACTGATACCACATCCTCCCATAACAAAAGGATGCCTTTTAAACAGAGACTCACACACGCACACCTCAACATTTCAATAAAAGCACACCGTCATTTAGCACAAAGGTTTTCCAAGCACATTCTTCAACAGCATGCACCAAAAATTTCGTGCGCAAATATATTACTGGATGGTATGTAACTAAGACCCTTAAAGCAGTAATCTCCAATAATCAAAAGTTCGTACAGAAGGAATTTTAGCTTTAACCTTACTTGAACACCAATTATTTAACATAAACACAAGGTTTATCTAATAACCACCGAGCCTCTTAAAATCTAAAAGCCTCACAACATCTGTCAACATGATGCAAAGACGTGCACCACACTTGCCTTGGAACTTCTAAAAACTATAGGCGTGCAACTGGCTACTTTCAGCACTCCCTCAAATCTGAACAGGAGTTTCCTAAAGCTCATACTAAGCAACAGTACATATTATGATCTGGGAACTACATGTAGCTAACAGCTAGGTTCAAAACATGATGCTCTCTTAAGACGTACAGCTGAATTCCCAAACATTTTAAACCTTCTGATTCTACCACTAATTTGGCACATAATTACTCACAGCGTGGCGAAATAAAACCACTCTTTAAATCCAAGCATCACAAACCCACTTGCAACATTAATCAATACTAAAGTAATTCTTCAACTAGACATGACAGCCTAGTATCCATGCTTAAGCAAAAGCACAGATTGTGATCTAGTAACTAGCTATAGGACTCATAACTTTATTAAGTACAACCTATCTTAAAAACAGCACTCTTCTTAGGTGCTTTTAAACAAAATGATTGTTGGATTCGATCATCTAATGGGTTGCAAAATTAGACAGTTAAGCACAGCCTGCATGAAGGAACTCTTAAAGCAGAGGGTCTATATCCATAAGCACAGTTAGCACACATTTATGATATGGAAATAGCTATATAAAATCAAACTTGTTGCAAGCAAACCTGTCCTAAAACAGCTACCTTCAGTGTAACTCCAACTTAGAACCTGAAACTACAATGACACGGCTCTTAAATCCAAGCATTGTAGCTGGTGGCTTATAGCATTACTGATATGATTAACTCTTTCACAGGCAACAGAGCAATATTGCGCCACATGTCCTATACTAAAACCACTTTCTTTACCTAAACCATTAAGACTTTTGTTGTCAACAACACACTGATCAGAGGAAACGTTGTTTCCTAGTTCATAGTAGCGTAATTTGTTTACAAACTACGTTTTCCTGCAACGCGCAAAATTGCACTATATGGTACAACAATAATTGGCTTCGCCCATGATAGAGTTAACAAAAGCAGCATCTAAAACATATACAGGTTCACATATTGTTACATTTTCAATGAAAGCACACCTCATTTAACAAAGTGGTTTACATACCTCAACAGCATCCACAATCATTAATTTATGGATAAGTATTGAAATCACATGCACACTCACATAACAAAACAAGATAATCTACCACCGCATGTTGGTTATGACTTGGGAACGTGCATTACCTAGCCCTCTTAAAATGGCTGTAAAACCATAGTTGAAGGTTTGACACAATAAGCACACCATGAATAAAAAAATCGAGGCACTTAAAATAAGAGAGCTTTAAAGCAGAGTCTTTCCATATACAGCAAAAAACATTATGATATTGTCAATCGCAACCACAACTTGTGCAAATACAAACCTCTCTTAAATCAGTCATCTTCATGTTCGTACAGGTGTAATTTGTAGCATTTTCAAGAACACAAAGCTTTTCTAGTTACACATTACCCCTGAGTCTCTTAAAGCAGAGACTACTCTTAAGACGTGGCACCACACGAACATCCAACCATCTAAAACCTAGCTGGAGGCTTGCTACACCACAACAGGAGTCTCCTAAGGCTTATACATAAGCAACAGCACGTACATCATAAACTGGGAACTACATGTAGCTAACAGCAAGGCCCAAAACATGATGCTCTCTTAAGACGTACAGTGATTGTGATCTGCTAAGAAACTCATAGCTTTATGCATTGAAATTGAAGCTCATACTCTCTAACAGCAGTATCTCCATGATATCATCTAAAACATAGCTCGTTGTTTTACAAATCAGCTGATACTCTAAAATGTAAGCATTGGCCTCTAACATAAAAACATACATATGCATCTAAGCACATTGTGATCTGGGAACTAGCTACAACCCTACCCAATCCTTATTGGTCAACATCTGACAGTTAAGCACACCCTCACATAAAATAAAACCAGTCTATATGCATAGGCAACAGTTAACACAGCTAGAAAAGCTCAAAACCTGATGTAAGCATACCTCTCCAAAGACAGCTGTCTTCAAAATTCATCAAACCCCAATTTAGGCACACCCCGACCTGGGGAATCTAAGCTAACAGGCTCGCACTGTGATACATTGACACCAGTTGATCTTAAATCCAATCGTTGAAAACCTATCTGGTGGCTTGCAACATTTGCTGGCGATTTTTAACAGAAACACCCCCTCATATCACAACTGTCTGTTTAAAAAGAGAGCCCATCCATACACAAGCAGCAACAGAAATCAATCTGCATGGGATGGACATTGAAAGTAAAGCATACCTTCTCTTAAAACTATAACCATACTGCAGGCTTGCAACATTTGTCAGTGCTTTATAATAAAATCTAACATAACTAAGAGAATTTGTTAAAGAGATTGATGGTAACACACCGACACATAATTAAGCAACAGCACAAACTATGATCTCAAACTAGAAATAAGGCTTGTACCCACCTTTCTATAAAACTGCAACCTTTGCTATCATCTAAACCTGCAGGTGTATTTTAAGCAGAGACTACCTTTAATCTTACTTTACAGGAATAACACTCACAGCTAGAAGCTCACGTTACATTATAAATGAAAGCACTCCTTATGAAGCACAGGGGTTTACAAAGCAAATACCTACCATAGCAGCACGCACAATTAATCACTTTACGGCATGGAGGCTTGAATGCTCACTGACCCTTCACATATGAATGGCATGAGGCTTTCCTTACAGCATTAGATTTAAATGGCGCCCACATAACACAAGACTGATAAGTTTTCTTTGATCCGGCATGGCATTGCATGTCAAATTCATATCAGCCCCGCCCCGTAGTACTTGCCGCCCGGTTCAGTGCCTGTTTGTACGTACGATTGTGCTAATTGGTGCGCACCACATTGGATGTAAACATGTAATTAGCACTTACTCGTAACACCCACGTAGGAGGTGGGGCATTGCATTAAAAAAAAAAAAAAAAAAAAAAAGATCCGCCGCCGAATTTTATCACGTGATTGAGACTGGTATTTGAAATTAAGTCTTAGGACGAGGTCGTGTGCGCGAAGAGAAATAGGTAGCGGGTCGTAGTTTTAGTTGTGAATGTGACCTTCACAATCGATACGTGAACATATACGAACTTTCAAAATCAGTTAATTTATTGTGCTTATTAAAATTAATTAGCATGATTAATAATGTATCAATTAAAAGGATGGAAGGAAACCGACCAACTTACTTTCAAAATATGAGATTTTTTTCTTAATCCTATCAAAAGTTATTCCCGTTCAAAAGCGTTACGTTCTTTTGTAGACACCCTGTATAATGGTGTGGACTCACTTTATACTGAGCACCTGCGGCTGATTCGAATTAACACACTACTAATTCAGTACGTATCTTTTTCGAACCTACGGACAAGATCAATTCGAATTCGCAGCCATATGGGCGAGTACTCGGACCCGCAGCGTTGTTTCAATTAACTACAAATGATGTACACGAAAGTAGGCCTAGTCACAACATGATTGAATGATTAACCAGCGTGCTTTGCAACTGACGAATCGATTTTGACATTGCAGACTTCGATGTAAAAATTCATTCGACTGTTAGTTACGAGAGCAAAACTGAATAGAGGACGAACTTTCGAATCGAACTTCGACGTGCATGTATTCTAATGACGAACAGAACTTATTATCCAACCAAATTCTAGAGTGCTCAAATTCAATTCGACGAAATTTGACTTGTTCAGAATTCGATTTGTGAGGAGCAGTAACACCAAGAAGCATTTTCCTGCAAGTCAATATACACCCGAACCACCTTTGGAAACCCGGATCACCTTTGGCGACCAAGGTACGGGCCAAACCAATTTTGGTAGCGAAAAGTGGTCCGCTAGGACCAAGTTGTGCATAACAAATTCACAGGAAACAAATAGATTTAATTAGATGATGGCTAATTGCAAGCCGGCCACAAATGTTGCCAGGTCGTTTCTACAAAACGAACACGATAACTTAAATGCCATTGCATGTCAAAAAATCTTAATTTTCTATTCTACGAAACATGACATCTGGTACGTCTTCTAAATTAGAGCTGGTTGTACACGACTGCCTGTTTAATGTCTCTAATGTCCCGGGGTTACGTTTGTACACCTAGATGTACAGACATTCAGAATAATTCCCATTTGTAACTGTGCACCAGAAATGACACATGCACGTTTGCCATGCATTCTTAGCTCTGGGTGGAAGTAGGTAAGGTCTAGTTCCTTCTAAAAACGTGTATCCAAGTTTCCAAAGTGAGGTCCTCTGATGCATGCCACGCATACGCTATAGTCGTGACTTGGAGAGCTCAAACTCGTTACAAGTTTTTAGCAGGAACTAGGCCTTACCTATTCAGCCCAGAGCCATAAATGTATGACAAACGTTTATGTGTTGTCGGATTTCTCTTCTGATGCAACGTACGTAACTAAATGGCTATAATATTAATTTGAATTTCCGTACACCCGGGTGTACACGGAAATGTGTATGCCTGGTTTTACAGCTAATTTTTACGTGTTCTGTTTACTCGACTCTCATTTAGATGTGCACTGTATATAAACGAGTGGCATTTACATTCAGACTATTGCACTGGCACAAGGCAGTAGCTGACTTTGGCAGGAGTACTTTTTAAGCGCTGCTATACTGAACTATAAGGCCAAATGTCGTTTAAAATCAGGATGACATATTTGGTTGCATTGCTCTTGATGGTGAGCTTTTGTGATGGACATGCAGCAAATAAGCCGAAAATTTATCCTCAAGAAGGTAGGTGTATTTTTCAAGTTCACATGCATACGTCACTGATATGCTCTACAGAAGTGTACCTGGCTGCTCTCTACAATGCTGAAACACAAGGCATTGAAGATGATTACATCATTGTTCTTCAACCAGGGACCGATGGTAGGAACATACCGGCATGATTATGCAGTGCGTAAATTTAACGCATGCGTATATGGTGCACCTTGTAACATTTTCATCCAGTTAGGAAGCATTTGCAAAACATTTATCCCCTACTAACACCGGAAGACAAAATACTGGATAGCTTTACCATTCAGCCGCTCACGGGATATGGTGCTATACTCACTAAAAGGTCGGTTGGTAATTCTGTGCATATTGATTTGATGAGTATCCCGCTGACGTCAATATTACAGAACACTTGACAAATTGAGGACAAATAAAGAAATTCAATATATTGAACAAAACACCATTCCCGATCTTGCAAGTTGCACTGAACAGGCAACAGCGCCTTGGGTAAGTGCCAGCATGAACTCTACATGTAAATGGGACAGTTTCCGAGAAAATGTCCCCTTATATGTATAATTATATGGGACAATTTCCGAGATCCGTAGTTAATTGGTACGGCCGTCTTGCGAATTGATAAGTGATCTTCGTCTTCTTTTAATTTACAACTCATTGCCTGGGTGAAGCAAGACAGTTGTGGACGGCTAGCTTGGTTGAAGGCGGGGAATGGGTAGAGAATAAGTGGAACAAAGAAGTTATGCAATAATTGCGCGAATCGCGGAGCGGGAAATGTCCATAACGGGTGAAGTAAAATGAACAGAACAAATTAATCAATTAATAGTTACATACCCGTCTATACGTACACACCAAATTTGAAGAGATTTGACCGCTCCTACTTGAAGATGTGACGGCTTTGAATTCACTTGAATTTGGGTATCGGACCTTGATACGTCGGCAATGTGCCGTTGCAAGAGTGTGCTATGAATTAATAGGAAGTTGATAGCGTTAACCGTTCGGAAGCTGTAGCGATCTAATGTGATGCATTTTAATAACTTTTATGTACAACGACATTTTCTCTGGAACAGTCCCGTGAGATCGTTTCCACGAAAGGGATCTAACGCATGGCATAACTTTTGATTTTCTAAAAGTCTGAAATGTCCTCTACACATTGCTTCTTACGCACTGAGAATCGGAGTATCTGTCATGGAATTGTAAGGCTCTGAAGTTATGCAGTAATTGCGCGAATCGCGGAGCGCATTACATACAAGATGTCATGTTTCGTAGAATTGAAAATAAAGATTTCTTGACATGCAATGACATTTAAGTTATCGTGTTCGTTTTGTAGAAACGACCTTGCAACATTTGTGGCCGGCATGCAATTAGCAATCAGCTAATTAAATCTATTTGTTTCTATTTGTAGTGTGACTTAATAATATAATACTTATCGGCTGTATAGTTTTTTTACGATATGGCTTACCGACATGCGCACATTTATTAACACGCACATTTATTAACACGCACATTTATTAACAGGGTCTGAGACGCATTTCTACACTTGATTTGCCATTGGAAAGCAAATACAAATATCTCAGTAAGCTATGTTTTGACGGGGACCAATATGATGGACATTCTCATCCACTTCAGACACTGGCGAAGATGTAGTGGTGTATGTAATTGATTCGTAAGTTGGATGTGCATTGTGAGTGTAAAACAACATTATGATGCATTGTCTCCGTATGCAACAGGGGCATCGATGTTACTCATCCGGACTTCGAAGGAAGAGCCATTTGGGTAATGCACGAACTGCGCATGCGCAAATGAAGCAGCGCATCAAGTCATACTGCACAATGCATATTATTGGTGCATGCTTTACACACGTACATGTATAGGGATATGATTTTATAAACCCGAGTCCTCAACATCCAAACCACACGAAGCCACGCAGCGATCACGGAACGCACGTTGCAGGTAAGTTTCAGTATTGCCTGTCGTCTTTAGGTGGATGCGATGCCATAATACATGTACATTACACTACATGCACGCCTCTTACAACAATGCAATGACATAAGTATTTCTTTTAAAGGCATTGCGATATCCAAAACATATGGTGTGGCTAAGAAGGCAAAGGCTGTTGCATTGATGTGTCGAACAACAGCGTGAGTTCATGGATGCACGGCATGCGCATGCGTATCACCGGGCATGATACACGTGCATGTCCCTAGGCATGTCATCAAAGCTATTGAGTTCGCGGTGAACAATTATACGAAGGATAGTAATCCGAGGAAGAGGAGAGCAGTAATAAAGTGAGTTTCTCACTGCTTTTTCAAAAACTGGGACTCAATACATAGTTTCTTCCCGTGACCAAATGATTGCAGTATGTCCGTCGGCGTACCGACAGACAGACACTCAATGTCGCCACCGATGCTGCTGTTGACAATGTAAGTGGATGACCGTACACAGTTTTGCAACTGCATGCAGACGAATCTTATACATACTGCATGACGTATGGTTTTAAATGCATTTGATTGCAACGCTGATAAACTATTGATGACGCATGCAATCGACCAATACATTCTGCAATTGGCAAAAATGAAAACTATTTATATACTGCAGATTAGAACCGCCATTTTCTTCATTGCTCCATTTTAATTAAATTAAGATGAACTTTAGATTATGGATAATAAAGTATCATCTCTGTCATTTACCCGTTGATTTTTCGAAGCGCCGTTTACTGCGTTTGAGCAAAACACAATCGACTCAAGCTTGTATAGGATGAATTCAGATCAGTCCTAAAGACGGTTTGCTACAGGAGCAAATTGTTCGTCGCTTTTTGTTTATTTTCGTCGCGCCATTTAGCGACGAAATTTAAAAGCTGCAAAAATTTTAAAGCAATAGATATCTAATTTGCCTTGCATTCTGAGACCGACGTTGATTAGAATGCACGTATACATGTACATTGTTTATTTGGACATTCCTAATCTAATTTCTCGTGTACGTGTCGAGAGCATCATCTATTATTTTCAGCAAATACGCGGTACATGTATATAAGTACGACGCATTCATGATGATGCATACATGTACCGATGTACATGTATGTAGGATAATAGCGTGCAATGGACACTAACAACTTTCTCACATCCGAACCGGGTTTCGCGCTGGTACGGCGTACTGTCTCAGTACGGATGGTCCGCCCTATGATCGGTCCTCCCGAACCATCCATGGCAACTGCAGGTGGGCCTCCCGGACCATCCACGGCGCTGTGAACGGTCTCCCTAGGACCATTCGTGGTGCTACAGATGGTCCAATAACATTAAGTGGATACAGTTATAAAATACTAACAACTTTTCACCGTATATGCATGGTACAGTTTGCATGCTCGCCCTCGTGGCTTATAGTACCATCCAGAGCCAAGTTGAAAGACTTTGTATCAGAGATTGTAATTATAATTATAATTATAATCTCTGATTTTATTCACCCATACATGTATATTGTTGCCTACGAGTTGTTTGCGAGTTGTTTCAAGCCAGATGCTTCAACTTCTAGCAGGAAACTAACTGTTCTGCATGTACATTGTAGAAAGTACTTTACTATGGTGGCAGCCGCCCTAGGCCCATACTGTTCTCCGCAAGCTGGTGTTGGGTTAGAGATGATTTGTCTATCGATTCAATGAGCATCATTCGACGGAGTTGTATGTTTGATGGCCAGCTCGAAAAGCAAAAGGTTAAAATAATAGTGGCAAAGACAACGGGGGACCATTTGTAGCAGAGGAGGACCATGGGTGGTGACCATGGACATCTGTAGTGCCATGGATGGTCCGGCCGCACCGGTTGAAGCCCGGACCATTTACGGCGTGACACCAATTTTGGCAGCCAAATGTGTCCGCCTGGAAGCCTCTGAGTTTATTAAATATCCATGTACGTACATGCATGCCGGCATGCATGTACATGCAAATGAATCTTCAGTAATGCATGCACGTACTGACATACAGTGTACAACTGTACTGTGAATCTGATGAATTTTATCTTCTGTTTCATTGGAAGGGTTTAGTGATCGTCGTAGCAGCAGGAAATCAGGATGTAGATGCATGCACTCGTTCTCCTGCGTCAGCAACAAAAGCGTAAGTTCATATCACACCTGTAAAGTCGCTGACTTGTTCTGTTTTCCATCTTTGTCAACAGAATAACAGTTATGAACAGCCGAATAGACGACACCCGCAACCCTACCAGTAACTTTGGAAACTGTACTCACCTTTACGCACCCGTGAGTTCGACGATTTGAATGTGTCTAATAATAATGGCGATGTCTCTTCAGGGCACGAATATTTTGTCTACTTTACCAGGCAATAGGGATGGTTTAAAAACTGGTAAGCATCAAAAGGACTCTAATTCTGAATGTGATAACATGCACACGTGCGTACATGTACATTGAGGGTTGAAAAATATTGGGTTACCTATGAATAATTTTTTCACTAATTGTTGCGCAATTCGAGCATTATAGCTTATACATTATAAAATTTCTAGTACGCGCAATAGGACTTGCTTGGCTAATTAAAAATTCAGAGCCTTAACTCAATGACAAATCTATGTAGAGAATACATCAGACTTCTAATATATTGAAATCTTCTGAAAAAACACGCGTTTTCGCGGAAATGATCAAATATCGTTTCGGTCTCCACATTTAATCAGTTAACCAATGACCAGTGAATCGTCAGAGTGAAATGCCACATAAATTTTTCCTCGTTATAGGAAATCGTAGCTAAGAAAAGAGCTTTTCGGAGTGAAACTAATACATTGCAATAGGGGTTGCTTCGTTACTTCTTGCAGCTACGTTCTTTGTGTTTCCCACTTTTACCTTCGAAGCGCTGGACGCGAGCGGATGAAGCCAGCCTCAGCCAGGTGCTGATTCTTTATGTGCTCATGTTCTTAGCTTTGTAAGTGATAAATCAATTGGAAATCAAGAATTGAATCGACGCTGTGCTAGTTTTGCGTAGTATACTTGCTCCTTTGTCTTTTTTTTTTTTTAATTCTACATGAATTTTTAGCTGCTATCTTATAACTCCCTCCAAATTTTCGATCGTATTTATCTCGCTACTTTGTTCAGCCATTATCATTACTTCTGAACACTAGAACTATATATGTGGACTCACTCAAACAAAACTTATTGATAGTACGCGCGGCGAGAGTAGTGAAGTAGTTTATTATTATGATGCTATTAAAATGCAAAAGGCGGACGGTTAATTGGTTAATTAATCCCATATTCCGATAGTTTGATCCCTGGCGGATGGTATTGTTTTGTCTTTGATTCTGCATAATGCAATGAGGTTTGTGACTGACCCAACATCCTGCCCAACAAATTTCTGGATCCAAAATGGTTCGAACAAGCACTCTTACTGCGATCACAGAGCTTCAATCCACGATGGTTGCTGTAGAGACGCCGCGAACACCGTGGGTTACCTGCGCAGTTTACCTCAAAAAAAAAAAAGAAGACTTCTCCCCAACTAAAAAGTCCCACCAATGCTTTGAAAGTTCGGTAACAACTTTCTTTTTCGGAGATCGGTGGGAACGAGGATGATGGCGTTTGAGAAAAGGTGACAATTACTTTACGCGCGTTACATCGTTGTTCCTTGTTCCCACCCATCTTTAAGAAATAAAGGCGTATATGAAACGTTTCAAGCATCTGTGGGACTTAATAGTTGGGGAGAGGTCTTCTTTTGTTGAGGTCAACCGCGTGGGTAGTTTATAGTGTTTGCACAGCACCAGCACCAGCACAAGCCCTGGGATTCAATACTTACATACATGTACAGAACACATGAGTTTTAGGCCACGGTAAGATTGACCTTGCTGTCTGCAATTGCCAAGTCTCAATGGCAGAATTATGAAGGAAGAGCGAGAACCACGACACATAATGGTTGACCTAAGTAGTAGCGAAGCCAGAGTAATGTTTTGTTGTACGGCTGTGATACAAGTAACGTAAAAGGAAATTCAGATTAGGGCTAAATGATTATAATCATATACCCAAACCAATTTTAAAGTCTCCAAGGGAGGAGAGTATCAGTGTTATATAACCGATATCCCGAAGTAGATACATGTACCATGCACATACTGTGGTACGACCAAGTCAATGGACCTTTTCGTTTAAGAGCGCAAGGAATGCATAGTGTTGATTACACGTGACGTCACATCCGGAGTACATTCTTCGCTAAGGTGTGCGTGTATTCTCGCGTGTGTTGGCTTAGTTGGCTTCAAACTCTTTGAGATTTGAGGTAAGAATGATGAATGCAGTATGGAGGACCTCTCCAGGTACATGCAGTGATCATGCTTCGCATTCTCGTTCAAAGTTTCTGAAGGATGGCGTCTAATGAATGCATTAGCGAAAAACCCAGTACTTCGGTTGAACTAACACAAGACGATCTACCCGGAGCATCCTAAATGAGCCATTCCATGGCATTCTAAAAGTGCGCACTTTCACACCCACTGTGCTACAAGTTGGATATACGATAGTGTATACTCTGCGTATATGCTAAATATACATATGAATATACACATGCTATACGCAAAGAATACGCATTGGTATATTTTGCGGATAGAACCAGAATCTCATGTCGTATATTTTGCGTATACTCGATACTATCACGTGCGCTTATTATGGGTTTGTTAACATATGTCTCCGTGCACCATGTCCGCTTCCGTACTCAGCACATATTTGGAAACGTCTCCGAATCTGTTCACTGTATACTAGCTTGTTTCTATTTGTGTACTCATGATCAAATTTATAATAAAATTATCAATACAATCGATAAAAGAAAACATAAAATGCGTTATAACGTTCAAGCTTTCTCTCGAATCATCCAGGGTTGTGCAGTTGGTGGACTGGATGCGTCTAAGAGCGGTCCTTCAACTCTCTGCTTCTATGGATGGAGCCTCGAGTTGCTAGTTCCTTTTATTCGTTCATCCAAGTCATCAATCAAGTCATTTAGCGTGTCAGAACGTCACAACGGACGGCGACGTTGTAGAGTTTGAGCGTTCTGGTCGTCGCTCTCCTCTTCTGACATCATTGTAGGCTTGATGTCCCCCATAACTGCTTCTCTTCTTCTATCAGCATTTGGCACCCTTTCTCCCACAACTACGCCACAATAGCCTTTCTTCTGTCTGCATAACAAACCTTTTTACCAAATGCTACAGCAGGAAAAGAGCATAACAAGACATAGGTAGGACGTACGCTGTTGAGCTTAATAGCCTTCAATTACCCTGAGTTCGCTTGTACCACCTAGTAAAAGGAGGATATGGTGGTAGGGTGAATAAATAGGATTATGAATTTAAGGCTCTACCTTTAACTGTAGCGACAATAGCGTGAAGGTCTTCATCGAACTCTGCCGCGATACATGGTCGTGATTGCGTTAGAAAAAAGCGCACAATCGCTTACCTTTCATCAAGCCGAACTGAAGTGCTGATCTTCCTTCTGACTGCTAGAATTCTGAAATATGCCTTACCTATATTTCAGTGGGGCTTCCACCATATCCTTGCGATGCAATACAGCTTCATCGATGTGTCTTAGTATATCAGCGACGACTTGCTATTCCATGGCCGGTGAACTTACCTGAAATCCAAGTCCGCGGACGCTGCGCTGTCCTGGCAATTTGCCGGGTGAGGCATCGTCAAAATGTCTTGGCATAAACAAAATGGTTTACGAACTATGAACATCTCAATATACTTTTGGACTAACCTGACGTCCGTCATCCAGTTCTTTCTGGTGTGCTGGCAGCTGCCTGATATCCCTGCGACCTCGATCGCCCACTCCGCGTGGTAGTTTGGCGCCAAATTACTAGTACACTTGTAATTAATTTAATAAGTTTATAAACGTAGTCTACATGTATGACAAATGTCGTTTCAAACTTTCAATTCACTAGATAGTTTTACTATCTATGGTATCACGTATGTGTGGGGCTTGTGAAGTGCACTAATATTCACGGTAATCCACTTCTGAAGAAACGCGTAGCTGGGTTTGCTAGACTATTTTGTAGTTATGAGATTAGCATGCATCGTGCTATTTGTGTTCTGATTGGTAAGACGCTCGGTAGCCGGTTGAAGTTGTGAAGGGTATTCCAGTGTCACGTAACCACAATGAGCAGCTCAGCTTTCCCATGATGATATACGTATATAATCTATGGCACAAGGTGGGGGCGTGGCATAATAACAAATACAGCCGTCTATATAAGTTCGATCAGATGCATAGCTCCTCAAAATGCTTTCTATGCACCGTCACATGGTCTAGAGCCACAAGTGTATGTTGTATGCATCTATACTTGTACATGATCAGCCGCTAATAGGTATTAATCATGCACTGAACAAAACATTAATGTGCATGCATTGCATATTATTACTATTAATATTGTTATTTTATGTTTATGAATCTTACAACTGCGCATGCATCATGTAGGATGCAAACCTTGAGGTGTTGTTCTAACTGTGCCGGCATTAATTCATAATTCGATACATGCGAAATGAATGCACGCGCGTTCTTTATTTTTATACATGATTCAATCCGATATGTGCTATGTGAGAGAGCTGTGATAATCATGACCCAAGTAGAAAGTCATTCAGAACTGCTGCTTCTATGTTTATGCATACTTATCACATGGTATACGCATTGAAACATGCTTTGTTGGGATTTTAAAACAGGCATTCAGGTGTTCCTGGGTACCCGATCGCGAGCCCCTTTTCCTTTTGCATGTGATGATCATGACCCATGTAGAAAGCCATTCTGAACTGTTTCCCCTATGTTTACACATACCTATTACATGGTATAGCCATTGAAACATGATTGGTTGGGATGTTAATATTTATAATTGATGTTCCATTAACTCTCATTTTGGTCTTTCTCAGGGACTGTAGGTTTATACTGAGGTGTTCACATCTTTATATTAGGCTGTTCTAAGTGTTGAAGGTCGTAACAATCTCATTGTAATGTCCATAAACCATGTGATGGTAATGACCACGATACTAAAGTTACACATGTGTTAATCAATATGTACATATATACACGCATGTGCTGATGTACAATGATGATGGTCTGGTGTCAATAGTGGTGTGATGTCAAAGCTTCCTTGCCCTTTAAAGTAGCCAGCCATGATGTCCTGAATTGAGACAGAATTAAGGGCTCAATTCCACATTTGAACAGAAACACTATGACTCACGTGGCGGTAACGCCCACTTCCGGTCACAGGCTCATCTTGGGGATGGGTCACTCTCTTCACCCTGCAATGTGGACTGTCGTGGTGAGATGCTGCTCTGAATTGTGACAGAATTTAGAGCTGAATTTCACATTTTAACAGAGACACTATGACTCACGTGGCGGTAACGCCCACTTCCGGTCACAGGCTCATCTTGGGGGTGGGTCACTCTCTGCACCCTTGTCGTGGTGACATGCTGCTCTGAATTGTGACAGAATTTAGAGCTCAATTTCACATTTTAACAGAGACACTATGACTCACGTGGCGGTAACGCCCACAGGCTCATCTTGGGGATGGGTCACTCTCTTCACCCTGCAATGTGGACTGTCGCGGTGACATGCTGCTCTGAATTGTGGCAGAATTTAGAGCTCAATTTCACATTTTAACAGAGACACTATGACTCACGTGGCGGTAACGCCCACTTCCGGTCACAGGCTCACCTTGGGGGTGGGTCACTCTCTTCACCCTGCAATGTGGACTGTCGTGGTGACATGCTGCTCTGAATTGTGACAGAATTTAGAGCTCAATTTCACATTTTAACAGAGACACTATGACTCACGTGGCGGTAACGCCCACTTCCGGTCACAGGCTCATCTTGGGGGTGGGTCACTCTCTTCACCTTGCAATGTGGACTGTCGTGGTGACATGCTGCTCTGAATTGTGACAGAATTTAGAGCTCAATTTCACATTTTAACAGAGACACTATGACTCACGTGGCGGTAACGCCCACTTCCGGTCACAGGCTCATCTTGGGGGTGGGTCACTCTCTGCACCCTGCAATGTGGACTGTCGTGGTGACATGCTGCTCTGAATTGTGACAGAATTTAGAGCTCAATTTCACATTTTAACAGAGACACTATGACTCACGTGGCGGTAACGCCCACAGGCTCATCTTGGGGATGGGTCACTCTCTTCACCCTGCAATGTGGACTGTCGCGGTGACATGCTGCTCTGAATTGTGGCAGAATTTAGAGCTCAATTTCACATTTTAACAGAGACACTATGGCTCACGTGGCGGTAACGCCCACTTCCGGTCACAGGCTCATCTTGGGGGTGGGTCACTCTCTGCACCCTGCAATGTGGACTGTCGTGGTGACATGCTGCTCTGAATTGTGACAGAATTTAGAGCTCAATTTCACATTTTAACAGAGACACTATGACTCACGTGGCGGTAACGCCCACTTCCGGTCACAGGCTCACCTTGGGGGTGGGTCACTCTCTTCACCCTGCAATGTGGACTGTCGTGGTGACATGCTGCTCTGAATTGTGACAGAATTTAGAGCTCAATTTCACATTTTAACAGAGACACTATGACTCACGTGGCGGTAACGCCCACAGGCTCATCTTGGGGATGGGTCACTCTCTTCACCCTGCAATGTGGACTGTCGCGGTGACATGCTGCTCTGAATTGTGGCAGAATTTAGAGCTCAATTTCACATTTTAACAGAGACACTATGGCTCACGTGGCGGTAACGCCCACTTCCGGTCACAGGCTCATCTTGGGGGTGGGTCACTCTCTGCACCCTGCAATGTGGACTGTCGTGGTGACATGCTGCTCTGAATTGTGACAGAATTTAGAGCTCAATTTCACATTTTAACAGAGACACTATGACTCACGTGGCGGTAACGCCCACTTCCGGTCACAGGCTCATCTTGGGGGTGGGTCACTCTCGTCACCCTGCAATGTGGACTGTCGTGGTGACATGCTGCTCTGAATTGTGACAGAATTTAGAGCTCAATTTCACATTTTGAATGTGAACGTGAAGCAAACCACTCATACCCATCAGTCACTTGACCCCTACCATTGGGGTGGGAGCTTAAACAGCAAACCTTGCATCACATACACTTGAATGTGCAGACATGAAAGTTTGTCATTAGAAGCAAACCACTCACCTGAGATAGCTATACCCATCAGTGTCACCATCAGACAGTCACATCCCCATTAGAGTCACATGACCTCTACTTGACCGGGTGACAACTCTGACCAATTTATACACCAAACCATGTGTCACATATCTACACAGATAGACATGAAAGGATGTAAATTGCATTATTAAATGCAAACCACTCACTTTAGATAGCCACACCCATCAGAGTCACATGACTCTTAGGAGACAATTGGGGTGACAACTCGACCAATTTGAAGCATATACACCAAACCTAGCCAGGAGATGGGCGAGGGGTGGGGATGGGGGGGTTGTTGGGTCGGGTCGGTCGAACGACCCCCTCCCGACGACTACCATCCACTACAAGTTATATATAGAAATGGACGGCTCCCGGGTGTGGTACTAGGCTGCCATAACTCGGACCTGAAGCGCCCCTTCCCCTCCATTGGCCCAGTTGTGAATCCACCGCTCGCTATAAGTCGAGTCCCAAACAGAACGATGTCGACACCCCGGCCACTTTCAAGTGGCTGGCTATGTATGATCCTGCATTGTCCGAATCGAATATTACGCATGTGGTCCCACTACAGCTTATAATTCTGGCATCAAAACTATCCTATTTTAACTGATCACATACCTTGTAAATTTTTAGTTGAAGGTATAGGTATTCGAATTTAAACCATCAAAATAGTTATAGGGTTATTAAGAAATTTAATGTTTTAAATTTGATAATTCATATCTACGTGGATATCGAGCATACTGCCTACGACTCGCGCTACGAGTCTTCATACGATTCTTGATATTTGCCTCTTGATCCAAGTCTATAGAGGCGTTCCCATGCTGGCAACTACCAATTCCTTTAATACCGACTACGAATCCGATCCATAAAGTTTTTATTGACCACTACTGTATGTCCACAATGCTCTACGTTCGAAATCACATTGGAAACATACAGCCATACATTCTTGATCGAGAGGTTCAAACTTATAATCTGAAGAGTCATATCAAAGTCATTTCTATTTTTACGTAAGTTATCTAATTTGCAAATTCATTGTGGTTTGTGTATTCTTAATACTTCGAGAATACGCGCAATGAATAATTGTCACCTGTGGATTCTTAAAATATACCAGGTGGATATTCGTAATATACACTACCCTTGGTATATTGATGGTATACGCAAAATATACGCAAAAATATACGCTATCGTATACTACGTTTTTTGCACAGTGACCTACGCAGGCAAATGAATAGGATGGTATATTCCAGGAAGCAATAGTGCTCTTCTTCTCACATTAAAAAAAATTACGATAGTGTATTCGTGACAAGCTACCAAGTGCTGTAAGGAATTGAAAAACGCATTCGGTGGATGTACTCCGGATGTAACGTCACTTCTAATTATGACGTCACTTTGACCCGCAAACATTCCAGGGCCTTAAACGAAAAGGTCCATTCCTTATAAGTGGCCTCGTGTGGGTACCATGCAGTACTGTGAGGAGCATACAGTTGATTGGTGCTTTTACGTAAACCCATTCAATGGCTCAGTGATAGATATAACGTTCACGTTGGTGCGCGCATGCGTCGTGCGTGTTGTTGGCGAGGCGCCTGGGTACACCAAAATGGAGAAATTGGTTTTAAATGATGCTTCTCAATTGATATGATGCAACTGTTATGTTTACAGTGTATTGGATTTTTAGTTACACGGCTAAACATTTACGTCACAGTAGATCTCTGCAAGCTTGATGGCTTTAGTAGAACGCTAATGTATTTGTTTATGTGTTTAGAACTTCACCTTGGATACTTCCAGATATGTTGGTGGCCTTGTTGGTTGTCTGTTCGATTGAAATTATTTTAAAAGCTACGACACCGCCCCCCAGGAGAGAGGTGCGAGTGGATATACAAAACGGAAGGTGATGCAAAACTTTAAAAACGATGGCATGGTGCACTTCCATCAGTAGATGACACTTGGTGGTGTTAAAACGTCCTCCAGACGATGCGTTTGACTTGTACAGTTCATTAAAAGAAACCTTTCTAATATGGCATCTTATACCTTACTGTGACTAAAAATTATAAACAGTACGTGTGTGCATTACGATAAATTTTCAAAACTAATCTACGTGCAAGATAGATCACTACAGCCCAAAGGGAAAACGGCAAGAGTACTCGCTAGCCTTTTGCCTATTGGGCTGTAGTGCATATATGGGACAGTTTCCGCGAAAATTGCCCCACGGTTAAAATGTTATAAAAATGCATCGCGTTTGAATCACAATAACTTCCCAACGGATAACGCTATCGACTTTCTATTTTCAACACTTCATAGTGAAAGGGTGCAGTATGAAGTGTTGAAAATAGGAAGTCGATAGCATTATCCGTTGGGAAGTTATAGCGATTCAAACGCGATGCATTTTTATAACATTTTAACCGTGGGGCAATTTTCGCGGAAACTGTCCCATATTGTATAAATATTCTATAGATCTATTTATCCGGTCTCGATACTTAATGTGCAACATTGATCGGACACCTCCGGTCTCGATACTTCATGTGCAACATATAGGGTTCCGCCCAGGTGCATGTGCATGGTTTCCGAATCCTTAATAATTCAAAAGAAGTGTCGCCTCGATTTGTCCACCGGTATACACGACAGACACAATTACTCACATCCATGTATAACTTAATTGCTCTCCGTTGAACGGTGCCGTTTACGCGCATGAAACGTTACGTGGACTCTCCTCCTCGTCCTAAATAATTTGTTATCGTATATATAACCACAGCGACTTTCCCGTAAAATTGGTATAGTAAATAGTGCAGTATTCTATTCAAGGGCACAAGAATTGTTCAACTTATAATAATTATCATTTTTGGATCCCACCCAGGAACGTCAATGGCAGCACCTCATGTGGTAAGTGAATCACACTGGTTTATTTCAGTATAGCCTGTACATACACTACGACAGGAATTTTGTAGCGTTTACAATTGTATAAGAAAAGACCGTTATGTTGGAGAGAGAGAGCCGTGGAAATACGATAACCGCTATGACGCAGTGTATATATACTCATCCATGTGAAGGCAACGGGAGCTAGTATTTTTGTTAACCTAGTTTTCCGTGTCTTTCAGCACTAACGATTATATTTATTACTTTCAGTATCGGATTTTATCCGATGCATGCATGATTGACACAGTGTATGCTTAAACTCCAGGCCGGCGTTGTGGCTAGGTACCTTAGCAGTTTCCCTCCAGCCCAGCAGCCTACTCCTGCAGAAGTTAAACGATGGCTGCTAAATTCGTGAGTCAACCTGTATCTCATTCTTTCGCGGTTTCCTCTATATGCATATAGGGCTCGTGATAAAGTAAACGTCAATGGCAAGCTATATAAACTGCTGCACTACAAAGACTGCGTCTCACGATCAACTTGGAGGAAAAATTTTTAACAAGCTAAAGGAACACATGCCTGCCATTGCGTTTTAACAGTTTAGAGGCTGCCATAGTGCTTAGTTTAGAAAATATTTCAGGGCACATGATTTTTTTTTTCGCAAACCCACCGACTATATGTATCGATTGCATGCAGGACTACCAAAAAAAAAATACATGGGTATTATCCGACAGAAGGTGGGATTCCAGTTTTTAAACACAGAGTGTAAATGTATTGAGCGTTACAAGAATCCTCTGGAATATACCAGCCTGACAATGTGACCTTCCTCATTGTTTCCAAGAGGAGCCCAGAATTAACTATAGGGTTAAATCTCAATGTGTAGCAACGCAATGGTAAACAAGAGCAGATGTGGAAAAGGGAGCAAAACTTCCTGGTCACCTTCCAAGACACGACAATGGCCTTAAACAAACAAAGAACTGGTCTTACTTTTGAACAAAAGAATAAATAATTCTCTTTGTCATCAGTTGTCATTTATCTCTGTAAGTGCACTTTGCTAGGCATACTATGTGGTATTTGAAGCAGAATTTCAGCTCCGTACCAAGTATGTGATCTGTGGTAGAAATATCACTTAATCCAGTCATGGTGATAACATAACTGTATGAATAATATATCATTTTGTTCAGTTGAAGAATTTAACACTTCAGTTAAGTTGGAAGCCAATAGAAAAGCTCCAGGAACTCATGACCAGGCTTCTCTTCCCCATGCCATCTGAGACACACAGCATCCATGACCCAAGCAGCAAATAGTCCAAATTACTGCCCTTCCCTCTACCCTATAGTTACAAGATCATAAAATTCTTTTGGGGTGGCTGGATATAGAGAGTAGTAACTGAATGATTGCAAGGCTAATCATGTTGAACCAACTGGTTGCCATGCACTCAATATACAGTACATGGTTTGTATTTGCACATAAGACAGGCTCATTGGTTCATGACAGGCCAATCCATTCAACCATGTGGCAGAACATAAAGGCATCAAGGTTACAACATCAAAATGATTTTCATTTTCCCAGCAAATTTATATTTCAACAGTATCTGGAACTTAGGGATTGATTCAAAAAGGTTTTGCCATGTAGGATCAACTTAAAGTCATACCATTAAAAGAGTACATTTACAGAAATCGAATATGAATTTGGGGTCATCTTGAGTATTGTTTGTTCAAATTGAATTTTAAGCAGGTGCACCATGTACAAAAAATTGCTCTGATTATGATATGTATTTTTGTGTTAAGCAGTGTTGAACTAAAATGAAGGCAAAAAAATAATTTCTACTATGCATAATCTAGTTAGGACTACACCAGGTGTTCACAAATGAAGACAATGGTTTAATAATATGCTTAGATGATGTAATGCATGATTCTGTTCTAATGTGTGAGTACTGTGGTTATGTGTGTGTGTGGGTGGACATTTGTGGGGTATTCTTTTTCCCTTGTAGATTATTAAATGGAATAGCTCATTCCAAATCCATTCCCAACTATGCACATTATGTCTTGTGGTAATGTACAATGTACAATGACTGTATATATGCATGAACACATTGAAACAACCTTTGACTTGAGTTATATCTAAGCAGTGGTTATTTTCAACACCTACAAGTAGTCTGACAGATTAAAACAGAGAGGGTGGGGGGGGGGGGGGGGGGGGGCATTGGCTTCTAAACTTTGAGGTTTTGCATTTTTTTTGTCACAAACAGCTAGGCTTGGCTGCAAATAATTCACTGCACGTGTTTCTGAAACACCAGGCAATCTCAACTAACCTTTTGTTATACTGGAGAACAGTTGGTTCACTCTTGTGGTCAAAGAAAAGATGTTCTTCTAACCATTGTAAACAGGTATCAGAAAACTGTATATTGTAAACTGAGTCCAAATAGCTTTTTCCCCCTTCCATTGTAGTGAAAGTATTACATTAAGAATTTTGAGAAAAATGATGTGCTTGACTTTATTCTGCTAAAGGACACAGCACCAGTGATACCTAAGCCAAAGAACCAATTCTCTCTCAACCAAGACTGGTACCTGGAATACCATCCCGATTGGTCCTTCCTTCTAGTCTCCAAGGTATAGGGAAAATCATGGAATGGAAGAACAATTGCCTCAATGTCATGGACTGCAAACTACAAGTTGAAAATGAACAGAAGTTTATATCTTGTCACCACGCACGGCAATGTGTTCTGAATAGCAAGAGTGACCTACACAGAAGTTTTCATTTATGCAGGTGTAACAGGATAGCTTGTCCCCCCGGATAGGCTGTCCCCCTACGGACACCCTATCCTAGTATACGTTGTCCGCCTTTAGGATAGCTTGTCCCCCTTGCAATTTCGATCTCTTGGTTGACCGTTCGGATGCATGTGTTACTTACATATACACGTGCACTTAGAGCTCGCGCGTCTGGATTTCAGGCACAGTATACCGTATAATACCTTCAGTTTTTTAGATTCGCCACATGTTCTCAAACGCAGTCGATGTCGGAAGCGTGTGACAAAATTGTTCCATTGGTTCTAAAGAATAAACGATGAAGATCAGGAAGTACCACTCTACAACGAGATTTTTCAGTATCTGAAACACGGCGAGTATCGGGTGGATGCTATTAAATCGGAAAAGCTAGAGGGTGATTCGCAGGAGAGCACACAGTGTCGTGATGAAGAAGGCTTGCTCTATCTTAAAATCAATACGGCCGACATGACATGCAATTCAGGCCTGTTGAGAGCATTTGACACACACACTAGAATTTGTGATTCATTAATTAATCAATTAATTGTCTAAGCTTAATGGAGTCCAGTACAACAATAGTGGCAGCGTTTTAGACAATGTTATTTGACTGATTTTGGTGGGTACCTAACTCTTTGGTCAATAATCCTACTGAGACAGCCAATCAGTCATGTGCGACTTGTTTTGTTTAGGAAGCCATGTACATAATGCTCTGCAGTACACTGCACTATATTAAAACAGAATAGCTATAATTCCTACATGTACATCGAATAAATATTGGGTTTGTCCGTTAGCATTGAAGTCATAAAGTTGCTTTGATGTAATGGAAAGTAGTTCTGGATAGCTGGAGAAATTATCAGCCAGTATTGGGTAGTTATAGCATACCATTTTAATTAATATAAATGTACATGTATATATATACATGTACTGTGAATGTTGGCCAAAGTGATCAACACTCAAAGTTCTTAAGGAGAGCGCAACAGCATGCACTAATATCCTATCGAATGGGCTATTTTGGTTAAGCGTTGCTTGCAAAAACGAAGGGGGACAGCAAATACTAAAGCGGACCGATAATCCTAGGAATAATTGTCCTAGGGGGGACAACGTATCCTAGGCTACGTTGTCCGGCCGGACAATTTTTAGGGGGGGACAGGGTATCCTGCTACACCGGTATGTGGAAAAATAATCAGATCGCTAAGTTAAATGTGCAGACGACTCGCAAGATTTTGAGAGTGTAAAGCATATGATTATTTTCTGAAAGCATGCGAAAGAAAGAAGGCTTGCGACAGGCCCAGCACACAAAATACCCTGAAAGTAGGAATCTTACAAAGAGGCCGACTACCAGAACAATCCTGAGCTAATAAAAACGAAACCAGGACAAACTACCAGACACAGCTGTAAATAAAATATGAAACAAGGTATACGTTTTTTAATTAACCGATTAACGCCGAGAGACGCATTTCTGTGTCAAAGATGTGTTTACCGTTACCAAAGAATTCCTTTCTGGCACACGATTTTTGACTTACCAAAACCAGTAGCAAGTAATGTACTCGTATGCGGTCTACATGCAATGGGGGCTAGCCTCTGTACAAAGTAGTAATACCAAGTGGAGAGCAGAGCCTGAAAAGAAACAACCGCTGAACACGAGAAGGATAAAGCAGAGCCTGAAACTAAATGGACCGCTGAACGTGAAAAGTATCAAGCAGAGTCAGAAAAGAAACGGGTTGCTAAAAGACAACGGTATTGGAAGAGTTCAGAACCTGGTTGCTTGGCGAATAGAGTGCGATACGGGGAGGCTGATCATACCTTGGAATGCCATTGAAAGAGTACTACCGATAAAGTCATGTACACGTACATGTAGCTACATACTGTTACCATTGATATTATGCTCTTACTACGCAATGTGTCGATGTTGATCTTGCACTAAGGTGATCACGTGGCACCTTGTGTCTATACATATCTGTCCATGTAGGTAATGATACCCATAACTAGGCCCAAGCCGTTGATTGATGAAGCCATATGCATGATTCTCTTGAGATTCTGGTGTTTGCTTGTGATTACATGACTTCTGTATTTTCACTATGTAACCTATTTTCTAGTATAGTGGCCATCTTGTGTATCAGCATGGGAGGTTAGGAATTCATGCATTGCAGATACATGATTTGTGGCTATACACTTAGTGATAACAATTTGAATGCATGTATTCATCTCCACTTCTGTAGCTTCTCCCTTGTATAGCATGCTGAGTTAAAAGATGGTCTCGAAAGGCTATTCTTAGGAATAGTATGTTGTTAGGATGCCTTTTGTAAGACTCACCCATCGTTTGCAGCTGTTATTGATGTTAGTCAATAGTGCAGCTGCATTGCTATAAATAAGGCGCACTGAGCATGCATAGAAAGTGAAACTTAGCAGGTGAATTTCTACATGGTGTTAATGCTATTAATGCAATTAAGATAGCAGGTAGTGACATTATAGCCACGGTAAGGTATCATACTGAGGATACGTTAATGTATATTGCATATTATCACGTGAGCAAATATTTACTTTTCTGTTTCAGAGCTCAACCATAGCGTAGGACGCGACCAGGTATGAGGAAATAGTAAACTTATCAGAGGGCGTGAAAGTGGATGTGGCCAAGGTGACGGAGGAAGGGACGGTGTTGTCTATTATACAAAAACAAAAAGCCATGAAACAAGTAACTAAAAACTTTCTTTATGAGAAAGTTGATAGTATATAGGATTTGAAGGCAATAGTGAAGGGTCTAACAATATAGGAAAATGTAGTAGTCCTATGTTTCGCACTTTTATGTTATTTGTGTTCTAAATATACATTTTCCCCTATTGTTAGACCCTTCCTCCTTGCTTTTTACCCCATTATTGCCTTCAAACCCTAATACCATCAACTTTCTCATGGAGAATGTTTTTAGTTACTTTTATATGGTCATGTTTGACAATACCATATATGTCTCTTGTACTTCCTTTTTATAGCTCCGTAACTTTCACGGAGACACTTTGCAACTAAGTCAGTGTGACCCACAATCAAGGGGGAAAAAAATCCAAAGCTGGATTTACTTTCAAAGGAATTTTCCTTGATTGTGGGTCAAACTGATTTAGTTGCAAAGTGTCCCCGATGGAGCTATAAAAAGGAAGTAAGCGACGTATATGGCATTGTGCATAACGTGACCATATATAGTTGTTACTCTAACGTATATGCTATTACACATCGCATACCTGGGCTGCAAAAACACAAGTGTAACGTCACTGTATCACTCGTGTTGTCACGACACTTCTCACATCTTCTACACCGCTGAATGTGACACCCATAGCCATACCACCTGCTGCCTGGACAATATAAGCACACCTTTGCAGTGCTGACTTTGTGACAACCTTAGCACTTGTTGCCATCATTACACTGTCAGTGCAGACATGCTTGCTGTGTCATTCCACCCCATGGGTACGTGGTTACTCCCTCGATATGGTATAATATGAATGTGTCTGTACGTGATGTTGATGGACGGTAAATGTGGTCAGGCTTGTGGCTACAGTGTGGAGATATTATTGATTAGGTGCAAGCTGTGACTTGCGGGGCTCACACTATACCCCTTGGTGAGAGGGGGAGGGGGAGGGGGAGGGGGAGAGCTGAGGTTGTAAATGAAGGACGAGGATATCTATTTGAGTTGCATGGAAGAAAAATAGAGAAGATTGAAATTTATTATAATTATGATGCGTGATGGCAAATGCTTATCGCTTCATGTGCAAACTAAACTGACTTCTCAGGCAGCGAATATTTGCCTGTTTGGTTATTGCTTAGTTTCTCTGTCATACGTATAGTAGTTCACGTAAATACTGAGGGGGGTTCATATTTTGCCCGCAAGCTGAGAGACAGTACTCTACATTAACAGGCTGTTGCGCTACATATGGTACCCTCATTACATCTATATATACGAGACCTGGTTTGTATACATTTGAAATTAAGGTTACTGTAGGGCCAACTAGTTTGGAATGCTATAGAATTTTTGGAACACTAATTTTGGAACAGTGTCCTGCTCAGTTGTACCATTTTTAAGGATGTGAGGATGTAGATAACACTACACAGGTACTTCCATATGGAGTCGTGTTCCAAAAAGGTGTTATGGCGACTGCTACAAAACGCATCATTCCAAAATTGCACCATTCCTGGCCCTAGTGTATACTCGGTACTATTATTTGGTGCACGTGCACACGAGCGGATACGGAAATGCTTACACTGTTGTCGTTCCTGTTGGCTTCTGTTGCATGCATGGTGGGCATGTACAAACCCTTAATTCCGCATTATACTGCACGCATGCGCAGTTAAATTCGAAAGGTATGCGTCACTCATGGCCGTGTCTCCTTACCACCGCATCGAACTCCTGAACAATACTGAGAAGAGCTACCATTTTGCCATCTACCAGCGTCCCCACCCAAAATCACCCGCCTTGAGAAGCGTCGCTTGGAAGGTGAGGGGCGTTCCACCGAGAGGGGTCTTTGCGTCCGCCTCGTTCGTCGAGTGGAAGGCGGGGGATTACGGCGTGTGCATCGCGGACTGGGACGAAAAGCGGGAAAGGTACTTGGAGCGGCAGATCATCGGAGCTCAACTCGGCAAAGCATACAGAGTGTCGACCGTAGACTGCGACGACATACCGTCCATCTGCCCCAAGCCCACGGGCAGTACCGACGAACGTTTCATTTCACTCACCAACGAGAGCGACGAGACGCTAGTCTTGGGGATCACCCTCGACCTGAGCCTGGTAGTGGTGCAATCCGTCGAGGCGGGCGGGTCGCTTCGCTTCTGTGCCGCCGAATCGACCGCTTACTGCGTGTCGTGCTATCGCTACATTCAGGCGGGCCAGGTGGCCGTGTTGACGTCACTGCTCACCCCCGTGGACGTGTCGTTTGACGACGAGTACGAACATTGCAAGGTGGTGGCCACCAACCATAACGGGAAAAGGCTTCTTCGTGTTTCCAAGTTCTGCATGTGACTTGCATGTGACTTGCATGTATTTTGTACGTTCTAGTTGCGCCTCACATGTACATTTTGCAATAGTTTTCACGCTGCACTTTTGTCTGCAAGTTACATGCATCGTAATATATATATGCAGCCAGTATATATTTGAATAAAAGCTGCCTTCACATTTTTCAAACATTGCAACAGTGATCAGCGCAAAAGGCGGTTTGGTTAAATATGTTTGAATGGGACCTACATGGCCTAAGGTAGGCGGCGTGTATAAATATGTGTTCCTCGGAATATCCACAACGTGACCGCGAAAGTATCTGAATATGCATCACATTATTATCAGTAGCAAACTACCATGCAGCTGGGCAGAGCGATCTGGAGGTCAGGGTTTAATTAAGCCATCTCCGGAGATTGGTTCATAGGATGGGCAACGTAGCTCCTAAACTTCCCCCCCCTCTTCCCCCTTACATACATGTAGGTGCGAAAGCTATTCAGTCCGCGCTCTACACATGCCTGCTCAGGGCCAATTAGACGGTTGTGGTATTTCCTCTACTTATATCATTTATATGCAATAGTTGTACTGTTACAGTGGCGTTTGATGGCAACTAACACTCCTACATATAGGTTTCTTTGATTTGGTGGCCTTGAAAATCAGAGTGCACGTTGTGCAGCTTGCACCTTCTGCCTTCTTGGTTTCTGTTTTGCCTCTTCAGACCTTGTCCACATCTTCCACTAGAATTTGATGAGTCACTTTGTCTAAAGTTGATCACATGTATGCTCTATGGACCCAAGGATGTTCTCACGCTCCCCACCAATATGCGAATGCAGGGTTTATGTAGTCGTGTATAGAATTCGAAAGCTAGTTGCTGAAGAGCCATCGGTCATCTGCACAGCTTTGTCATACGCTCCCTCTACGAGAAAATCAAATCTTTTGCAGCCAAATCGTCTGATCAATTATACTATACCGTCCCGCTCTTGCATGCGATGAAAGATCGGCTTTTGCAGACGAGACCCTCGAGGCGTGAGTCGCGTGACTCATTGAGCCAGTGCTTGACTCATGATCACAGCGCCCTTGGTGGTATTTATGCAACATGAAAAGTGTTGGATGGCAAACACAATTTTGGTCATGTTATTTTAATCTCTCCAGAGCTCCCTGGACTACATATGCATGAGATTTCACTGAAACTGTTACTACTTGTGTTGATGTCCAACTGTTAACGGTTTTGATGTTTTGTGTGACGAGTAAGCTCATATTGTAATACATCATATGGGCTCGTTTCCGCGAAAAGGGACCTACCGCATACATTTTAAAATCTCCAGTACGCGCAATACAAATGTAACGCTTGCGTTTTAATGTATGGCTAATAAAAAATTCAGCGCCTTACAACTCCACAAAAGATACTCCGATTCTCAGTGCGTAAGAAGCAATGTGTAGAGGACATTTCAGAGTTCTAGAATATCCAAACATTTGAAATCTTAAAAAACCATCCTTATCGACGGACGGTAATGATATGTGCTATGCCGAATTAAAATGATGATGCGTACCAGTTATGCCGCTGTGCCTGAATTGTGTCGTTCTCGAATTGCAACATTTAATTAAAGTCATCACAGCGCCGTGTATAGAGAACAGCTGCGGATATGCATGTAGTACTTTTGCAGCGAGTTGGAAAGAGGAAAGGCTCAGATTTCGTGCTTTGGGCCAATGAATATCATTTACTTCTTAACTTTGCCGTACGTGGTGAAGCTGACGTAATAAATTTCTTACTGTGTACATATCAACAAACAACTGATCATGAAGTCTAAATTGTTGGTCAGTTCACGTTTTGTGACTATATATGTCTGTACCAAACATAAAATGTGCGCACATAACACAATACATAGTTGTATACGTATACTGGGGCATGTACATGTACTAATGACTCCTCAAAAGGTCGAGAATTGATTGGTCGCTTTTAACACCATTGATGAATTCTTCAAGGGAAAGTTTATCGTCCTTGTTGGTATCCATGAGAGCAAACATTTTTGCCGAGCGGTCCTCGGGCGTCAATTCGTCCGCAGGTAGGTTCAACATGCCAGTTCCCACCATTTGGTAGATGGACCGTAAAATTTCGAGCAAATCGTCCTTGCCAATATAGCCATCTCCGTCCAAATCGTACATATTGAACACCCATCCTAACTTTTCCTCCAGTTTCCCATTGGCAGAGACCGCTATGGCGCATATGTATTCCTCGAAGTCAATAACGCCATCGTGTTTAGCATCAAACACGCGAAAGGCGTGTTCGACGAACCTGGATGGGTCGCCCTTCGAAAACATCTTCGAATATGCCTTAGCGAAGCGCTCCAAGGTGAGCATGCCGTCGGGGCAATCTTTCATGAAGCCCTTGTACCACTTGCGCAGGTCGTGGTGCGAGAAGTGCGTGCGGTTGACCAGTTCTTCGATCATTTCCGGAGACAGTTTACTGTGGTGCTTTCCCATGATATGTTACAGAGGGTGGTTTTCGTGTAACGCTCAGTGTTGTGGTTTGGTGATGAAGCGATGCAGTGCTCTCATCGAACGGGTCAACCTGCGCAGGCAGATGTGTAGGCAGTGAATAAATACATGCCCATACTTGTATCTTGTGACACTTATTGTATTATCATGGAAGCACACGAAGGGGATTGCTTTCATACAGCTTACACAATAACTGCATCCGTTGCATGTAAATAAACTACATTCCGGTTCCTTCCTCCTCCCCCCTCCTCCTCCCCCCCTCCTCCTCCCCCCTCCTCCTCATCCCCCCTACTCCTCATCCGGGTACATACTTGTCCTCTGCACAATCACATCATGCCTCCATATGCTGTATCATTGAATATTGCTAGTTTGTATTGACTATACAACGAGTTGGGTTGGGCAGTGATCGAACGATAATTTCTCCGCTTTTACCAGTGACACTGCACTATACCTCCTCATCACGTGGGGAAAGGTTATTCCTTCGCGTACGTAACGTGAATGAATGAATAACCTTTCCCCACATTATGGGCGTGTCCTCACTTCGAGAAACAAATACCTCCAATGCGTCTTATAAGAGCCGATAATCTTCTTAGTGAAACGAAACGCACCCCGACAAGTACATGATGTCATGCATTGTTGGCATCGTTCTAGCCATGATGCAAGTGCAGCCTAATGTGCAGTACGCACACTCCCCCCCCCCCCCCCCCCCCCCTGACGCGAGAAGTTCTTTTTCCAGAGGACCTTGTAAAGACCTAAACGTATTTATTATAATATATGTTTTGTTTTCCCATTCATTCGCCATCCCGCCGTCAAGTGTTGGTGTAGGTCAATGGCGTGATGGATGCGAAAGCGCATGCAAACGTCGCTAGCTCAGGCGTGCAGTACTACAGTTCCCTTTACCAGTTACGCTATGATGCCCACATGTACGGTCACTTACGTGTCACCGCAAGTCGATCCCTGGACTTTCAAAAGCGCACCTACCAATTTATAACTACGACGGAATGCAATTATGTGTTACCCTTTCTGGTGGACGTAGCATAACGCACGTGACTGTAGCAAGTTTACACACACGGAATTGTTGTACACGTACGTGTATTTGAGGTCACTTTTAACAAACTGTAAACTGCACTGTTTTCCTGTATGCTGACACAGTCTCTCAGTTTAAATAGTATCTTTGAGCAGATTGGTATACAGTGGAAGCCCTAAATTCTGACACTTTAGGGTGATTATCAAGGTGTCCTTATTCAGGGGTTTGCACTTTCCAAGGTACGTTGGTTGTTTGGGACCTAGAGATGGTGTCCTGTTTATCAAGGTGTCCTTATTTCCGGGAGTCCAAATGGGTCCACTGTACTGTTCCTCCAGAGTGGTGTATACTAGATCAGTCACTTCAGCCCAGGCCATCATCCTGAACTCAAGTGATCTAAATAACACACAACTCATCCAATAAGTAATTCAGAGTCCAGCTTACTGCTTGAGGGCATGACCTTATATGTTACATACATACCTCAGACCATCACACTCCATGCATGAAGTTGTGACTTGACTCATGCTATTCTCTCATGTGCGCTTGTTACTAGCATTATACATTTTCTCCAAATCAGTTCTAATTTCAGTTCAGCAGTGGCATATGGTATACACTCTATTAAATAATTTTATTATTATCACGACATGCCCCTCCTGATAGCTTAAATGAAAATCCTAAGCTAGCTCTATCATTTACTTCCCCATGATCTGTGTGACTCACTGTAGGGCCTAGTAGCTCATCATACATGTATCGTGCCTTCTGATTTCCTCCTTACAAGATGAAACACAATAGCAGTTGCATGTGTCAAAATTGAAGCCAAAGGAAACGGGGTGGGGTACAGTCTAGGGCTGGATAGAGAAGCCAGGTAGGCATGGCTCTGTCTGTACAGTTGATTTGTCTTTTTTAAAGAGGTAAACCAAAACAAATGGATAGACAGAGTGAGAATGCATTCCCTGCCATAATGCCAATGACAGCAATCAGTGCACCAATGCTAATTTGTTCATGAAAGCACACTTAAACAATAGCAACAACAAAAAAAAGACTAGCTAGTGTAATGAACAGTAGGCTACCATCCTTTCAGCTAACTACACAGCAACCAGCTCAACAAGGGCAAGGGACAGTTCGAGTGCCTCCTTTGCAGCATCAGTTTTCTCAAACCAGGTGAGGGGAATTTCATCCAGACCATACTTGGCTCCCAGACATGCACCGACCACTACCTCACGAATACAGTTGTTTCCTCCTGCTTTTAACACTTCCCTCACAGCTGAGGCGTATCCCTGGTCATCAAGAAGTGCACGTAGGGCAGATTGAAAGGGACCAGGTAAATCTGTTAAAGGTGGGTTGAGAAAAGTAACAGAGTTTATAAAATACTTTGATATGAGTTTACATAACCTTACCATTTATTAAAACTGACGCAAATAATATCTTAACCATAATTGCGTGTACATGTACAGTAGTAGTTACCGAAGCTTAGGCCTGGCTTGGTTCATTGCCAGCATGGCTTAAGTTAATTATAACTATTAATAATAAAAATTGCAGCTCAGTCTAGAACATGTGCTTGTATAGCATCATATTGTAGCTTGCACACCAAGGCTTTCTTTCCTCCTATGAAACCAAGTGCTTCCATACCCCACATAGAATTAAAACAATGCGTGCTGTGCTATTAAGCAATTTTTTTAAATGTCTTACAACAGGCTTTTCCAAACTTCTGTGTTGCCTCATGAATGGAGAGAGGTTTGCTCTGAAGTGAGGCTTCAATGTGCCCAGCCAACTCCTGGTCAGCAGGTGTGGGGTGCTGTCTAGTGGGAGACGACAGTTCCCTCAGCACATTTTCAACTGGGTGCTCGGCTCCTTGAATGTACTGCTCAATCAAGCGACCCTCAGCTAAAACGGTCGCCGACACCATTGGATTTGTCTGCGTGAGTTTATGTACATGCATGTGTGGTATGTGTGTGTGGAATGTGTGTGTGGTATGTATGTGTGGTATGTGTGCGTGGTGTACGGTGTGCGTGGTGTATGGTGTGTGTGCACACACGTTTGCCCCCACAGTAATACGCACACAACGTGTACGCATTACGAGTGTGTGGGGTGGATGTGTATGCGTGTGGGGTGGATGTGTATGCGTGCATTTTATCATCACTGCTAGACTTTTATATTCGCACTGACCTGGAAAAGGGATGTCACTGTCTCTATGTGCTTCAGCAAGTCTGGGTGTGAGGCGTAGAGGGCTGCCAGCGGAGGGACCAGGCACAGAGTGTAAGAGTCCGCCTTTGTGTTGTCCTCGCACTTTGTCCCCTCGCTGTATAACTTGATGAATGCTTTCATGGAGCCGTCGAGATATTTGCCCTGCATGGGGTAAGCCTTTTTGTTCTGCCCTGGATGATCGTAGGACGATCCTGGTCCCAAGGCCTTGTAGGATGCATCACGCAAGTGGGTTGTGTCCACACCTGTGGGGAAAAGTGATGCAATCCCATGCCTGAATCCCAAACCAAGGGGGTGGGATCACACCTCTTCTCACCTGGAGACTTACCTGTTAACATCAGATCACACCAAACAAATTAACAGGTGGTGTCCCTCCAAGCATCACAAGTGATCCAATTAGGATAGCCAATTAAGGTTATCCCATTAAGTGATCCAATTATGAATACATTACTATTGATATAGTTTATACATACACAATAGGAGAACTTGATTGTTTTCAGAGAGCCCTTCGTACCTTGGTATGACATAATTAGTATTTTTTACTTAGTCCACAACATGCTCTGTACTGGAGATATAATTTTACTTCTGATGGATATTAGATGTTTACGAAACTAGAGTGTAGTAGCAGAAATGACATGTAACTACTGATTCCTTCATCTCTTAAGCTTCAAAATAGAAATTCAGGTGCAGAAGTCATGTATCTATACGTATTTTCGTTAGCAGTTTTGATTAGACATTGCAAAACGATAGCTTTCATAGCATTATATCTTGGTTTAGCAGTATTGCCCATATTTGGGAATTAATGGTGTTGTTTGTATGTTTCAGTCATTCTATGTTGCAAGTCATGTCACATTACATTTTTAAAGAAGTTTGAAAACGTATGTACTTCGAGGTCTTCTGCACACATTTTATTGTGAAATCAAGCTTTTGCAAACTCTCTTAGTAGTTGTAATAATCCTCGTGCTCTCAATCAAGGGGATAATATAAATTTAATATTCACTTGATTGTATTTCCCTATAACAGGCAACCGGCAATCATATCAAACTTTTGTAAAGGACTGATGCATTTTGGCATAACGATAGCATTGTATGGTGTGGTTTGTGGTGTGTGTGTGTGTGTGTGTGTGTGTGTGTGTGTGTGTGTGTGTGTGTGTGTTCACATACAAGATGCTTGCATGGCGGAGTCAGCCTAACATTCCATATCAAATGGATGCCTTACAAGTAAAGTAATAAATCTCACCTTTACATTCTACCAGTGACCTCAGCAGTAGCACGAGGTGCTCGCCATAAAAGGACTGATTGCCTGTCTCTAGGCGGTAGAAGGGGTTGACCGACTGAGGGAGAAATTCGGGTTGGGCGTGGTCTTTGAGCGCCTCCTTCAGAGCGTTGTCGTCGTAAACCCAATGGGTGGGTTGAGCTGTGAGGTTATAGCTCTTTCAAAGCTGCATCACGTGCCGCTTAATTGGGGGGGGGGGGGGGGGGGGGGGGGGGGGGGGGGGGGGGAGAGTTTACCTGCCGCATCCGCTATCACTGCTCCGATAATTGCTCCCACGCGCCTCTGCTTGTCTTTCGACAGTGCTTTCGCCCGAGCGAGCAAGTCTTTGAGCTCCATAGTGACAAGGTTTGAGAACGTAACCGACCTCTAATATTTGCTGAAAGGATTAGGTCCAAACGATGAATAGGACCTCGATGCAAGATTATCTCAGGGTATTACCGTAATTATTCATTGCGTCCAAGTTGCCTCGGGGAAGGTGGGGGTGGGGGCGGGGTACCAGCTGCATGAAAGCTGGCACCACCGCATTCCACACTAATTACCATATTCGTTTCGTAATGCATTCACGGGGAGGAACGACAAGCAAGGTACACGTATCATTGTACACCGAACACCGGTACTGTCCAACACAGCCATGCCCTGATGACGGACACGGCTATGTCACACTAAGGTGGTCAATAGAAAGGTGTCTATAAGTTTCACTGAGCTGACCTCCAAGGTGATGGTCTGGTAAGACAACATCACAACCATCCGGCCAACATGCTACTGGTCAGGGACAACTAATTATAATCCCACTTTGTTTTAGGGTCAGAAGTTCAGGTAAGGTCATGAATTGTTACACCTATTAAATTTAATGCCCCCCTCCCCCCTCCCCCCTCCCTCCTAACCACAGGGGGAAAAAAAAAGTTGGCTTGAACATTGTGTGACAGTAGATGTATATGGTAATTGGAACCCTTTTCATTGGAACAACAAACAAGCTTTTGTTAACATGGGGAAACGTGCTTGTTCAAACAATAATAAGAACGTACACATGAACCCTGGTGCACAGTAGGACTCCACTAGCCTGTTGGGAGTAGAAACTGAGAATATACCTGTATCATTGATATCACAGCAAACGAAAAACATTGTTGGGACAGGGGTAGACAAAACTCTGATAGACGATGATAAATATGGGATGGTCAGCAACGACAAGTGTTTGTTCCAGAACCCTCCTTCGCTACCGTATCGGCAGAGACTGCTACTGTGCCAGTGGCTGCTGAACTCTAAAAAGAACAATGGTACAGTAAGCGCTGCAAAAAAACAATAAATAATCCTTTCAGTGTACTCCATTCTACCAGCAATTAAGATTGGTAATTTAATTAATTCAATATGCACATGATGATCAAATATTACCACACAATTGGTGCAAAGAAAAAAAAAAACTCCCAAAATGTGCATGCTTGACGAATCAACAGAGCATGTAAGGCTTGGGAACATGAGTAGTGTCTCTAGCTGAAGTGATTAGGGTCGTGTAAGGTGGCCCTAGCCATTGCTGCCAGCAATGACCTGATAGGGAGTCGTGGAAGGTGACCACTACTCAACCCTAAGCTCCACCCACTAATGGTTTACATCCATTAAGCCATGCGACACCAAGGGAAAGAAACATTCAACAGTGGCACAACATTTTTCTACCTAACTTAAACTACAAAGGCGCAAACCCAATTTGGCAGTCTGGTTATACATGACAGTAGAATGTAGCAAATGCCACTTCACATCTGATGCACGAGACGTCCTGGCTATCTGTTGCGCAAGAGCAGTAAATGCCTGAGAGGAAATATACGATATTAAAATACGCACAAGTATCTCGAGACAAGAAACTTATAGTGTGAAGGAATGGTGTTATGGCCAACACGCACATGATATCCAGCACACCTACAGAGATGTGTGACATATGCACACAAAGCAGTGGCTTTGCTGTTCGCCAGACACTCACATGATCAATGTTTTCTCCAGTTTTTGCACTCACTTCCATAAAAAGCATCTCGTGGAAATTGGCAAACTGCTTGTGGTGAAGGCATTAAATGAAGATAAACAAGTACAAAGAGTAAATAAAGTAGACATGCACACATCTTCATGACATTGAAATTGACCCCACTTTTTTAATAGCATAAACATAAGGCCTGCATGGGGACTAGGCAATTATGGTTCTTGTTGGAGCAGGTCACCCCATGTGGGGGCGTGACCGATAGGTCCCACATTTGGGGGCGTGGCCGATAGGTCCCACGTGGGGGCGGGGCATGCATAGAGATGACTCAGATGTGCATACAGTGTAGGTATGTACGTACTTGTTGGCCATCCTCTGTACTGACTGTTTTCTCAGCAGAGAGATCATTCTTGTTGCCAAAGAGCATGAGTACTACGTGATCTGAAGTATTCTGACAGTGGTGGGAGAGAGCGGGACCTCACAATGCGGCTTCACAATTACAACACAGTGCAAGGAGAACATTAAACTTGGCATTCATGCGTGCCTCTCAAATAGGCAGGTCTGATGAGGTGTGCAGACAAAGGTTCGGACATAAAATGGATGCGTGGAATAACTGCACATTCTATGCATTGACTTCACTAACCCAGGCTCTGGGTCTTTTACAGGCTCAGGGGCTATTCCAGGCTCAGGGGCTATTCCAGGCTCAGGGGCTATTCCAGGTTCAGGGGCTATTCCAGGTTCAGGGGCTATTCCAGGCTCTAGCTATTCCAGGCTCATGGGCTATTCCAGGCTCAGGGGCTATTCCAGGTTCAGGGGCTATTCCAGGCTCAGGGGCTATTCCAGGCTCAGGGGCTACGTATCATTACCAACAATGGTTACATGCAAGGGATAGCAACATAGGACATGTTCTGCATGAAATAACCAAAGCATGAATAAGATTATCTATGCATCCTAAGACCAAAGCATGAATAACATCGTATATGTAAACCAAGGATGATTAATCTATGGTAAAATCAAACCCTGTGGCTCCTCCCACATCTAATCCACTGAAGGTATCACGTGACCTTCCACCAATGAAAACACACTGTTCAATCAACAGCCAAGATGTGTGATGCACATTTTCATGACACTTGTACGAGTTTTCGTTCATGTAGTGTATAATCCTCTTAATAATTCACTACCTGAATTGTTTAAAATTAATGATTGTCAGATTACAATGGGAGACACAGAATTAGTGAGAGGAATGCTTTGCACAGATTTACACCCAAGCGTTACACAGCTGTAGTAATCAAAATGACATGAAGTCTTTCAGTGCAATGTACACGTACATGCACGTACAGGCATAGCTACATGTATAGCTACATGCACGTACAGGTATAGCTACATGTATAGCTACATGCACGTACAGGCATAACATGTATAGCTAATGCACGTACAGGTATAGCTACATGTATAGCTACATGCACGTACAAGCATAGCTACATGTATAGCTAATGCACGTACAGGCATAGCTACATGTATAGCTACATGCACGTACAGGTATAGCTACATGTATAGCTACATGTACGTACAAGCATAGCTACATGTATAGCTACATGCACGTACAGGTATAGCTACATGCACATAACTAACTGTATTCAATCCTTTGAGAGACATTTGTTTGAAAACATGGCTAGCTTTTGGGGGGAAATTACAGGGCTTCCCCATTCCCTAGCTGCTTCTGAATATCAAACCCCCTTTCAAAAACTGTCCCACGACAGTTCTTAATTTATTATAATGGTATATTGGTCCAAATAGCCCATTCCATTATACAAAGAGAATATGTTGTTTTTTTTTTCAATCCTTTTTCAGGAGACTATGTGTTGCTCTGTAGTGGTGGTTCACACAATGCTGATTATGCATTAGCAAGCAATGTGGTCAACCAAGAACCCAGCATGCACCAACAGCCAAAAAGGCACAGCACTTAGTACCTTTGGAATATAATTTACATAACAGTTAATATGCAGGCAAGGTTACATACCGTCGGCAAATGAGGTATTATATTGGGGTACCCATAGGGGGAGGGGTCTTTAGATGCTCTCCCTCTCCCCACCTCTTCCCATTACCTAGAGTGTGAGGACTTGCAACTTCAACAGTCTACACCCTAACCACGAGTGAAACACTACGTGATAAAACTACACAAAATGGTCATTTGGTGGAACAACTCTGGATGAACAGGGCATCATGTGCCTGTCTGTCTATTCATGTGGCAAAGACACGAACATGAAATAGTTGGTTGACTTTCAAAAGGGTCTGCGCTGTACACCATACTGTCAACAAACCTTTTTCACTTCACCAATCCAGTATGGAATGTTATCAAATGTTTTCCTGTTAGCTACATCATACACAAATGCAATGCCCTGTTGGAAAATAGAATATTACAACTTTTTAAAAAATGCAAATGTACAAAAGTTTGTTACCATGGCTCCTCTGTAGTATGCGTTGGTGATGGAGTTAAACCTTTCTTGACCTGCAGGGTCCCTATGAGGTGTAGATTGCATGGATTCCAAACCAAGGTGCGTTGTGGTGTGGGTGTGTATGTATGTTGTGTTGTGTGTGTGGTGTGTGTGGTGTGTGTTGTGTGTGTTGTGTGGTGTGTTGTGTGTGTGTTCAGGTGCGTACCATATCTGTAGCTTCACACTAGAGGAGTCGTCAAGTGCAACGGTTTTTGATTTTACAGTCTATTCCTGCAGAGGATGGCTGTCGTCACACACACAACCCCCTACACACACAACACACCACGCACAACCACACCACACAACACATACACACAACCCCCACACAAACCACACACACAAACCATACACACACACACACACACAAACCACATACACAACCCACACACAGAAACATACAATAAACACACATACACAACACAAACACACACGGCTGTAGTCACTAGTCATGACATCATGCACAGGTTTCCCATATTTCACTGCAGCAACAGTATACGATAGATTCATATCTACCCTCTCAGGACAAATCAAAGAACGCACCACCTACTCTTCCCCTCTTCCCTGGCACACAGCAGTAAGGTTGCTTCCCCCATGCACTAGAGGCTCAATAACCTACCTGGAAATCCCTCCCTCTCCCCTCCCCCACCCCACCCCCCAGATAATCCCCTCTCCCTCCACCCACCAGATAATCCCTTTCCCCCTTTCCTCCCCCCCCCCTCCCCCCCCAAGATAATCCCCCACAACCCCCTTTGGACACACCACTTTTTCCACCCTCAGGACATCATGATTTATTGTTTTCTACTGGGTATATGATCATTTGACAGTATAGCTCTCTTGTAATGTAATACAGTGCAAAACCTGGGTTGGATACAGGAATTGATGAAACATGTATGTGTATAGTGTGTGTGTATGTGTGTATGTGTTGTATGTGTGTGTGTGTGTGTGTGTGTGTGTGTGGTGTGTGTGTGTGTGTGTGTGCTCATATACATGTGTGTGCATCATATGCTTGTAGCAAGTCTACGCTGAATCATTGAGACTCCTTGTGTTTATCTTCCAGGGTGCTTTGTACAATTTACACACATTAACATTCTATATTTGTAACTCCTGTGATGTGATTGGAAAAAATGTCAGTGTACCTTTCACACTTCAATTTAGTTATATAATCTTCCGAGAGAGGACACAGCAGTGACTTTAAATGTAGAGCAATCGAAGCTTATAGCGCAATAAAGATCTCTCCTCCCCCTCTCTCTCTCTCCCTCTCCCTCTCTCCCTCTGCCCTTGAGGGGTAATTGTGTTAGTACAATAACAGATATTGGAGTCTCCATTTCTATGCGTTGTGACCTGCGCGATAATTAACGTGGAGTGAATCATGTTAATTTACGGATGCTGTTAGCCAATTTTCAGGCAGAAGGGGCACATGCAAACCCCTCTTGGGTAGATGAATCACACGGATTAGGCCCACCCTGTAAAAAACTGCCCTCCCCATAGGATGGACTTAAGTGAGTCGGTCGACTTGAATTGGACCCCTCGCCTACCTCGTGTGATTAGA
>JABACO010000010.1:3505319-3729972 GCA_013339895.1 Ephydatia muelleri
AACAGGGAGCCATGCTCAAAGCTAACCTAGGGTTGAGACACTGTCAGAGGCAAAGTTGCCGCTCACGAATTTGCACACGACGTGCGTCTTGCCCACACCAGAGTCGCCCACCATCATAATCTTCAGTACTCGCTTGAAGGTATTCATTTTCTGAACAAAAAGCGTAGAGCCTTCGATGTCCCCCAATATTACGTTGTAGTTATTAAATAATATTGGTTATATATGTTTGCAATTACAAAGTCGAGTCGGAAGTGAATTAGATGATTGGTTTTGATTACGTCGGGTGGGTGGTTTAGAGATGACCGCTAAGGGGGAACTCCCAGGGCTTGTGTATACGGTTCATTTTGTCTGTACGCAAGTTTAGAAGGTATTGCTGAGTGACCAGGATCAAGCAGCCCAACGATCAAACAATTGCAGGTAATACGAAACACCACCTGGATAATGACAAAGGAAAGGAAAGAGTTGATAAGAGAAGCGGATGAAATTCTCGGCTTGACGAGAGGACCTGGGCGCCCGAGTAAAGCTGCCCAAGCAATGAGGTTGCTCTCTGAACGAGCAGTGGCCATGGTACTTGATCATGGCGATAGACGACCCCTGAAGTTAATTTTGCAGTCGTTACAATCAGAGGCAGAAGAAGCAAAAGAGGAAGAGAAGGAAGGTTCCAAGAAAAAGACAAGACAAAATCAGCAGATTGTGACGTCATCGAAGAGAAGCAAGTTAAACATCGAGAACGGAAAGGAGGAGATGAAGGGAAACACATGAAAGCAGCTGAAGATGAGAAGAAACCTGTAAAAGGAGAAGCATCTTCAACAGAAAAAACAAGAAAAGTGGGAGGAGCTGGAGCTGGAGCTACACTGACAGGAGAAGATGATGCCTGTATTGACGGAGAAATCAGTCCTCACCGTACAAAGCAGACTATACTCGTGAAAGTAAAAGGCAATGCATCGATGGATCCAGGAAGCGTTTTGACCACCCTTGGTCACTTGGTTAGAGATGATGCAATTTCCAAGCGAAGGGATGAAGTGATTAAATGTCATGGAACACATTCTTATTATCTACGACCTCGCAGAACAACTTTAAATGACCACCCCGATGAAGTTGATCACACTTTTGAGTGCCAGATGCTTGCTCACGCCATCTTTCAAACATCAGATTATCACTCCATCTTGACGCAGTTGGATATCAACACAAGCAGTCACAGTATGAAATCTCAAGCATTTGTAGTCCAAGGAGCTCTGGAGAAATTGAAACATATCCAGAATTGTGTTGGCGATCCAACGCTTTTCAATCTGAAGATGTTGCATAAAAGTTTAAATATAACCAAGGGGTCTGTAATCAAGCACTGGCTCAATGACCGACTCGCGTCTCAAGGGTCTCATCTGAAAAAAACCGATCTTCGAGATGCCTATCGCAAGAGCGCTTCTGTGCGGGATGGTATAATTGATTGTGACGAAGCAGATGAATTGGCTGCAATTTTGGCAAAAGATTTGATTCTCGTAGAGGGAATATACATAGAGCGTTTGGGCAAAGCTGCGGAGTTGGCCGATGGCTCTTCAGCAACTATCACAGACAAGCGTGCGCAGAAGAAGCGACTTGTTGGACTGCAAGATACCATTAGTGGATTACAAGAAGAGCATATGGACTATTGAGAATTGGAGATTTATGCTTTCGAATTCAAACAATGTATTTCTCTATACATGACTGCATATTTATTCTCAAATGAACCCTGTTTTGTGCATGCGCAGCACATTCGCTGAAGTACCTAACATGCTATTCCATGCACAGCTGCACATATTAAATCGAACTCTTTTTTAAACAAAGTAACATATGCTGGTATGGGTAGTCTAGCCCCATCGTCCATGACAGTTGCATTCCTCCATTTCTTCTGCTGCCTCTGATACATAAAGTTGTGGCTCTAAGTATAGCAAATGCCATTTGCCTCATAATAACTTAAATCAAACATGAATAATTAATGTAATAAAATAAAAAGATCATATAACATATGTACACAATTACTGAATAAATTTAAGTCAGGTAATGTGTTAATAAATTCACATTTTTATTCAAGATTAAGTGTCCACCCATATTTTTAATAATAAAAGTTTAGTTGCTTGGCTAAAACTGTGAATTAATTAACTAATCCATTGCTGATTTATTAATGGCCAAACATTTGATTTTTGGGCACTTGATTAGCACATTAATTTTGCATATTTTACTAATGCATTACAACTGAGTTCAATGGCTTGAACTGAATGCAAAATCTAGGACATTCTCAATCACATTGACAAAATCACCCTCCACACACGTACACAGACACACAAATTTCTCTCAATTGAACTTCTTCACATGCGCAATGATTAATCCAGAGATCCACAATGAGGTCCTTACCAAGGACATATTCATCTACATTTAGATTCAAAGTTGTTGGCCAAAAGGAAACAGCATCAATAAATTACTATTCAAGTTCCTTTCTGATCCACTTCAGCAAAAACCCACCGTCTGTCTTCCGCACAATACTTCCTACTCGTAAATAACTGACCGTCTTTGACGGTAAAATCGGCTGCTTTTCTGCGTATTCCTTTTCCATTTCTTGTCTGCATCGACATTGAATAGGACCTCTCCGTCAGGTACCCGAAAACATCTTGATACAGTAACTTCTTTTTGTCGCACATACTCAAAATACCAACGTTTCAAAAACAGCACGTGGCCATGGAGCGTCTGACAGGGGCCTCGGGTCTGGGGGGGCCAGGGGGCGATTTGTCTATGACGAATATAAAATTATATTATATGGGATCGTTTTCGCGAAAAGGGACCTAACGCATACATTATTAAATTTCCAGTACGCGATGTAACGCTAATGTTGAAATGTATGGCTAATTAAAAATTCAAAGCCTCACAACTCCACTCCGATTCTCAGTGCGTAAAAAGCAATGTGTAGAGGACATTTCCGACTTTTAAGAATTAGAAATCTTGAAAAACATGCGATGCAGATGCGTAACTGTGGTCTGGGAACGAGACCCCCTCCAAGTATTTAGTGCATGGCCTATCGTAGGGGGACACTTATGGGTCCGGCCTGACGGGTAGTCCTGGGACGAGTTCTGTGACACGCACCGTGACTGCACGCATTTATTCTCCGATCAGGAAGTACATGTAAATATGCAAACCTCGCATCGACAGGTAATTTGGAGTGTGTTTGTAGTGGGTGTGTTCTGGAACGAGATTACGTAACCACATGTATATGATTATGCAAGTACCTGCATGAGACATAGTACGAAGTTTTGAATCGGTCCTGGTCCAGTGCAGTGGTCACAACGACTTGTGTGTGTGCGACGTCCGTGCATGGCAGCTGAAAAGGATCAGGAGGTCTTGATAAAAGTCGTGTTGGCGGGAGATTTCGACGTTGGGAAAACGTGCCTGCTCAACCAGTTTACGGAGCGCTCTTTTTCTAATCTCTACTCCTCAACAATAGGTTCGTATACCTCAGATTTGAGTGGCTGCACGTGCTCGTTCACAGCAGTTGATACTAAATTTACAAATACTGTGCATGCAGAAGTGTGTACCAATCCTCGTGGGCTTGTGGATGAAACACGTTGGAGGCACAATGATGCTCACTAATGGCCCAAGCCCTGTGTCTCTTATTTGTCTGTATACAGCCGAGACGAATATATCCCGGCAGCTATATAAATGGTTTATTGTCTGCCACAAGAAGAGTACATGTAGCGGAAGTATAAAACCAATCGGTCTGCGGCCAGCCAGCTGGTACTACAATGTTACAATATTCGTATTCTCCCACGTACGGGACGATTTACATAGTGCATGCACGTGTGGATGAGTTTACACATCATGCATTGGAGTACATGCATGTACATATAAGGTATTTCTCACTCTTGATTTAGCGTTTAATCTGGTAGAGGGATTGGGGTGTGACATGGGAGGAGGGGAGAGGAAACATTACTTAGCTGTTAAATACATGACTAGATTTATTGTCTGTTGTATGTAGTTCTATGTAGACTACTATTACATCATATGTACACGGCTTTTACCCCAATTCGAACCCACACAAAGCTGGATACAAATATGCGTATCTGAACCTGCGTCAGCAGGTTCAATATAGGATTGATTGAGGAATGATGAATGTCATTAAAACTTTTAAATCGCGTATATACATGTACAACTCATCTCTTCCTCTTATACATGCAGGTACCGATATCAAGATAAAAACATTGAATATCGATGGAAAATTGGTTAAGCTTCAAATTTGGTATAGAGCAGATGCGCATGCATGGCATGTATGCATATATTTGACCCAGTGTCTTCTACTACTGTGGATAGGGACACTGCAGGCCAAGAAAGATTTAAGACCCTAACCAGGACGTATTACAGACAAGCAAAGGTTGGCGTTCAAGTGCTATCTGAATCCAAGCCCCATGCATTTGATTGCACTCACAGCTGCGTGTGTGAAAGATTGTGTCTCATTTGTTAAAAATCAATGTTCTCATCATAGTAATGGACAAAAAATTTAATGAAAGTTTACGGCTTTTTGTAGACTATAAATAATGGCCATGCATCATCAACAACGCAGCTTTCTCCACTTCATGCTTTGAAATACATTGCGCTTTATGTACAGAGTACCTTCCTTGTGCCATCAATGTTTTTGAAGGGTGAACCAAAGTAATATATAAAAGTGCATAACACATAGCATGGGACATCATTTTCAGGACTGATCAGTATATATGATTGCGGGCGATACAAAGGAGACCTGACTATATTGCTGATACTAAAGCCTGCACACAATTCATAGAGCTGTCGATTAAGATACCTATATAGTGAATGACTCAGTGTGCCAAATTCTAAACTGATTATATTTGATCAATTGCTCCTTTCAAATTTTCAACAGTCGGAAACTGCATGAGTACTAATTCATTTACACTATAAATCACTTTGTCTGCTTGAATTCGCTTGTTTGGTCTTGTAGAGGAGTTCCCGTCATGAAGTGCATTTATTATGCACTGGACGAGTCTGTCCTGCCAGGCCACCCTTTCTCTTTTTACTTTAATTGTGTGCATGTGTTTTGGTTTTAATCTTAACTTCTGCCTTTTCGTGTCATCTCAGTAAAATGCATACTGTATGTTTTGCAAATTATCCTTTGCATGCATGCACACACAACTTTTTGCATCCACACTGTATATGGCATAGGCTGCAATGCTGGTCTATTCTGTGACTAATGAAAAGTCGTTTGAGGATGTTCGGGATTGGATGTCCGATATCGACGAGGTGGGCAGTAGTATGCTCCATGCAAACAAAGTGCCAAAAATGATATATTTTGCTCCACATGCCGTCCAGATTGCAGGTCACAGTGTGGTAAAAGTTATAGTTGGAAACAAAGCTGACAACTCGAATGATGTGCGAACAGTGAGCTATGAACGAGGGAGGAAGGTACATACAACCAAAGAATCTCTGATCTATCTGCAGATTGCCTTTTGCGTGCAAGAGTCACATGATGCTGGTTCATCAATTTTACAGATGTCATTGTTTTAAATTTAAGCTTTCATTTTGTAGCAATTTAGTTGTTGAAACTTGCTGCATGTATTTAAAAGCTAGCTGCTAGTTCAGTGTGCAAATACAGCAATGGGAGTGTAACAAGCTACATTTTCACTTTTGTAATACCCTTTTTCTTCTTACAGCTCAGCAGTCAGTGTGGTTGTGAATTCATTGAGGTCAGTGCAAAGACAGGAATGAACGTTGAACAGGTGAGTCCTTATGACCAACAACACATTCAATGTCAATTAAAAACACTGCACGTTCATGTTTTTAATGGATCGTGTTAATATCACCAGGCATTCGTAACTCTTGCAAGAAATTGCATCAAATTGAAGGTATAATGTGCCTACAAGCATGCAGACACTGGCACCTTGTTCTCATACATAACACACACATTCATACATATACACATTCTGACATGACACAAATATACATTGATGTTTATACACACACACACACACACTGATGCACAAACACACATACACATACACACACCACAGAAGCCACAGGAGGCTGAGAAGGGTGAGAAACATATCACTATAATGAAGAACCCCACACTTAAAAGAACTCATAATGGCGATAAAGTGAACAAGAAGTCATGTTGCTGAGCATGATGAATATATCATTATTCCTACAAACTGCATGAAGAAATTGCTATCCGTTCAAGTCTTGTTGCCCATTGTACACATCAAACTTCACATACGTGTTTATTACAGCATGCACAAACAGTTCATGCTGTCAACTGATAATGGTCATTTGTACAATGACACCATCAGATATGTGTTTCTCCCTGCATTAATTTAAGAACAGGGCAGGCATCTCAGTGGGTAATAGCTTAATGTGCATATTGTAGTACCATGACCACTTCCTGAACAATTTCTAGTGGTAAGAGCACTCAAACACTTTAACTTCTTGAAATCTTAGGCTATGTATGCAATTATCAATAAATAAAATTTGCATCCAATAAGCAACGCAAATGCACGTAGTTGGATATGATGAAATTACTCATGCAATCTTCATGCTTCAGATAATTTGGCTTTTGTTCAATGATTCTGCTCTTATGTGCTGTGCTTTTCGAAACGAAACCAAGAAGAGTTCTTAATAATGCCAATCGTAGGAATCTGACCACAAACGTGAGGGGGACCTGCGTACATGTAAGGTATTGTAGTGGCCCCGCCTACAAAATGAATATCTACTAGCATGTTGCTGGCATCACAATTTTGTTTCATGTACCAATTTATTAAAAATGAATTCAATGATCAATTATGATGCACACAACTGGCTTCAACTGTCTACATGTAATAGGTAATGGAGATGTACATTCTAGCCTATTCTGTATGCTTGAGTAAAAGTAAGGAAACAAGGGATTATGGAAATCAATATTACTGACCTACACATTTTAGCATATCACTTAATTGTATAGATTTTAATTTCAAGAACTTGCTAAATGTAGGTCTGTAAAAATTCATAATTGCATAATTTCTGCAATTTCTTGTTACCTTACATTTTACTCTATGGCGGATTCAAATCCTACATATGGCCAGTCTCTGAATGAAGTAGGAATTTTATTATTATTCATTAATAGCATTGTTTTAACTGACCTAACCCGTATAGGTCATGTAAAAATGACACTTCGGTTTAGAGGAAGTGGCTGCCTCTGGAGATACGCCTACATTTAATATCTTGTTATGAGAACCACAGACCAATATACATGTATGGCATGTACTTTGTACCACCATATATGGTATAGTGCACAAGCCTATACACATCGACGTTACATGTTTGACTACCATGAGTTTCGCTTATGTACATGTCACTTGTGACAATAATGCTTTGCATTATCTGATTGATGACACTGAATCAGAATGAATAGCACTGAATCAGAATGAATAACACAGAAAGGATAACACTTAGGTCGACAACTGAACACTAACAAGAGGGTGATGAAATGCGATGATTAATTACATGAGGACAAACATCTCTTTCTGGGTCTGGAGTCATCTTTCTCCACAACTATGCTCTCTGACACATCAGATGTGCAGCTGGGCTCCTATAGGAATGCATCAAAATAAATAATGCTGTACAGCAAACCCATTTTAAAAAAAAGGGAAAATATGTCCAACCTACTCTGTTTTTATGCTCTTTTGAGTCTTTTATTTTCTTTGCAAGAGATATCAATGCCTGCATGTATGAAGAGAGTAAAAATATGTAAAAGCACACGCTACACACATGGTGTATACAATTAATGAGGTGCAAGTCTACCATAACTATGGACATAGGCACGATGTGTTTACCAATTCAACATTCTCTCCAGTCTTTGCACTGACTTCCATAAAGATGCCATTATATTCCTTTGCAAACTAATGGGAAGCAATGTAATACATACATAGGTGTGGACATCCAACACGGCTGTACCAAATAAAGCATACCAGCTTGCCATTTGCTACAGACACTGCTCTGGTCTCTGCAAGGTCGCTCTTGTTTCCCAAGACCATAACATCATCGAGAATGTTGTACTATGGTGACAAATGGTCAGTACATTCAGTTGTATTATAGAAATGTGTGCAATCTCTGTGCTCAGAGATTTAAATTGCAATAATAGCTGGAAAAAAAAAATTGCTAGCATGGCAACTTCGATACAATATGCCCCTCTCAGTACCCAACAAGACGAGACTGTGGTTATGCAGGCTACATTATTAACATTATGTATAAATGTAGCACAGCGCCTATTAGATGATGAAACAATGCGCATTCAACACAACAGCAGAGGTAAATTATTAATTCAAATGAGAAATTTATTGAACCAAATGAGAGTTACTTGTTTCTCCATGAACCTAAGACAAGATTTCTTTTCAATCACTGAATGACATTCCTCATCCTCTTCACAAACCGTGTCTTTCCAACCCTCAAACTCTAGTTTACAACCATTGCAGTGTTACTCAGGTTGGTGTGCAATTGAACCCATTGCTCCACTATCTTGGACTTCAAAATGCCGTGCATCATATTCTACAGCAGCCCCATCAGGTGGTGACATTTGCTACTATTCAAAGTATCAAGCCATTGTTCAAGCGTACTGGCTCATATTTAAACGGCACAACATGAATGCCACACATCACACATACACATATACGCACATTCACTAATCCAAACCATAGTACGCCACTTTTTGGTAAGCATAATGAATGCTTCATCCAGAACACCCACCTCTTGAAGAAATATTAGCCACTGTCTGGCATTGTCGTAGGACACATCACTGGTGATGTCATAGACGATGACAACACACTGAGAGAAGATGAGAAACAAGTCTCTTCATATGCAACTTTTCTGCCTGCACCTCACATGCACTTCACCCTTCCTGCCAACCCAATCATAATCTGCAAGTACATTTAGGCCATCTTGCCTCTTGTGTACATGCACACAATGAGCAGAAATCAAATGACATCAAGTATGCATACATGATGTGTATGTCACGTGCACACTGTGATGTTTAATCCACGCTTGCATGCAAACCCAATTATCCAATCACATATGCACTGCACTCACATGTACTGCATCAGAAAGTACTGCCCATGTGTAAGGGGTATCTCCCCAATGATTGGTCCCCCCCCCTTCCCCCCCCCCGATGCACACACCATTGGCAGCAACTGCTCATGGCCCCATGAATGACCTCTTTAGGACCATTTGTGGTTCTATAGATGGTCTCAGAGGTCCCCCCCCCTCCCTCCACCCCTCCTTTCCAAATGTGCAAAACATATCGATACAATGTTCGATTTAATAGAACATCATATTGGCAGCAATAACTGTTGGATAAGTGGCGAATGATGTCTTAAAAACTATAATCCAGCAAAACAATACCGCGTTCACATGATATGCATATCATCATTTCAAAAGCATTTTATATAGCAATGTAAGTCGATTCATTTTGACAAATGCTGCTGTGCGTAGTGTCAGTGCATGCTGCATCTGTTTACAGTTTGGTTTTCGAGGGAGCAATCCATGTAACACACACATGTATATGTGAAATAAATGTGAAGATGGACAAGTGCATTATTAAGATACATTTTCCTTTATCAGTTTTCGTCACCCATTTCAGCGTACCTCGGATGCTGCGTAAGCATATTTACAGATGCTTGTAACTGATAAACACTTTATTATTGTACAGTTATATAATTACAGTGATGTACAGTGTGGTCACTACACATAACATTGCATAGCAGGTTTATGGCAGTATAGAAGATGAGTGTAGGCTACGCTGTAAAAGATATAAAGATTTATGGTTTGCCATTGCAGTTTCATGCATGTTTGGTTTGTGCTGTACACAGCTCTGGCACAGCAGCCTCATCTCTGGACCTTAGGCCACACAGTGTGACTCTAAACGTCCCACGATAGAAGAAGTTTAGAAAGGAACAGAATGCTTGTGCAATGGACCCACATATGGTGCTCCATACATGGGAATTCAGTATGATGTTTCAGGAATGCAGCTGGCAGCAGCTCTCAGGCAGAGCGGCGTTAGTGTTAGTGCTAGCAGGACATCCAAACAGGGAGTACACATGCAGTATACATGCAGTACACATGCAGTACACATGCAGTACACATGCAGTACACAGGCAGTACACATGCAGTACACATGCAGTACACATGCAGTACACATCCACACACTAGGTCAGCCTATTGCAATGCAGAGACAGACATCTATGTCTCCATATATCGTCCATACCCTTATTGCCCATACCCTTATTGCCCTATTGAAAAAGAAAACCAGAGGGTGAATCAGCTATCTATGGTGTCTGATATTCGTAGGACTTATTGTTATTGTGGGCTTCCTTCCAACCCCCTCAATGGAAAAGCCCAAGAAAGATTATATTATGTCCAGACGAGGCTTTGCATACAAGTGCCGTACATGTAACATGAGGCATCACCACACTGCTAGGCATCACCACACTATGCACCCTCAAAGCCTAACCACACCCACCCAAAGCTCAAACACGCCCACCCGAGGTCACATCACACCGCTCAGTCACCCAAGGGTTAATCCTAGAGTCACCAAAAGGCACCAATCATGAGCTTCAATATGATACCCCAGATAGTCTCTGTCCATGCGTGGACTATAAGCACACCTCCACGCAACTTAAATACAGCCAACTGCTTTGTTGCAAACGTACCGATGACCCTCTGAAGTAGGCTTTTGTGATGCTCTTCATGGAGTATCTCTCCTGACCAGCCGTGTCCCTAGCAACCGTAAAACAATACGTGTAAATTCGCCGCAAAGGTGCAAGCACCTTCACCATATCTGAAGCTTGATACGTTTGCCATCTATATCAAGTATTCGGGTCTTGAAGTCAATAGCTACAGATAAGTACAAAACAGCGCATCAGTGTGGGTCGATATCAAATCACACACAATGTTTCAGAATCTACCTACGCTTGTCGTAATTGTAGGGTTTGCAACGAATTCGTCGTTAGACATTCGACGGAGTAGACTGGTTTTACCGACCCCTGCGTCGCCAACCAACACCAGCTTGAACAGGTAGTCCAGCTTCCTTGCAACAGGCCTCTCGGAAGCCATGGCCTCGGCACCGTTTGTGCGTGGTTACCCTTTTTTTGCCAACTTGTACATAGCTAGTTAAGTTCTGCAAGACCAGCACTTTGAATAAAGAGGCAATTCATAATCTGGGCGCGGCATGACGTCATCGTTGCAAATCGTTCAGCACGTTCCCCACGCCCACAAAACTAACCTGGTCATTTTGCTCCCTGTCTAGGACTTTGTACGTTGTTACCCGCGTCACGAGGCAAGCATCTAGTAACTTAGGTCATCCGCAGTTTAAATTAATCACATGTGTGCGCATGCGTACTTACATACAGAGTACAAAGTATTGTGTACACGTCTGGCGTACTTTGCAGCTCGTATACTATCTCTGGCCCTATACGTATCGATTGTCAATGTACATTTTTTTTTATGCCTGAGATTAAAACGGCGATGCGCGAGCGGTATACGTGTGACGCAAATGAAAAGCGTGTCTGGGGACCAGACTGATGCATCGGTCCCCAGACTAATATATTCCACTCGGTGATGGTCGCCTTTGCAGCGTTTCACTGAATGTGGGCGACACACCTACACACGTGGCGATATGCTTAGATGCTCCTACAGGAGTTGAATAACTTTTGCCTTAAATGGAGTATCAGTACAAATGTTCGCCCGCTCTTTTATTGTGAGATGAAGAATGGAGCATCCGGTGACAGTGTATTCCCTCACTTCACTTTACACTCCTTTTTAGCTTTGCTTTAAAGGCATAAATGGGCACGCTTAAGGCTGCTGCCATGCAAGGCCATCTTCAGTTAGCATGGAAAAGGATCCTCTACAATTATCGAGAAAGTGCTTTATCATTTCTTTATTAATGTGGAAAAATCTTTTAGTAGAGCTACGACAATCTGGATAGTATTTAGTGTTTACCCATTGACTTTTTATACATATTTTCTACCATTGATACATTAACATCTGGCCAAACTACACTGTAGTTAATTAAAGGCAACAACGTTTCTGCAAGTTAGCCAGTTGTAAATATCATCTAGCGGTGCCTTTACGAAATGTGAAATTCGATCGGATATGTTAATGAAAGCTGACTTGAACACTTTGTACAACTTACTCAAATCGGTCGGCTGCCCGCCCTGACTTTTACTCAATATACGTGCTGTTGTAAATTAATCTTCGCACGTGTACAACACTAGTATACTACCATAATGAGGTGCAAGCATGTGTACTACAGTGGCGGATCAAGGATTTGAGGGGGGGGGGGGGGGGGGGGCACAAGTGAGGGTGTGAAAAGGGGAGGGTGCGGGACTCAGAAGGGAGGAGTGTCGCCCAGTACGGAAAGGAGGGGGCATGATTGACATTAAATTTCATGTTCCATTGAGCTGCACAATCTGGTTAAATCTGATTGCAATAGAGAAGAATCAGTAGGGGCTTTAATCTGGCTAAATGTCTGCGAGTCATCAGCAAACAGAAAGAGGTTAGTTGAAGAACACAGAAAAAAAAAGATCATTCACATAATGAATAGTACAGGACCTAACCCCTGATGTGACAGATAGATCACAAGAGCAGTAAGAGTCTAGTGCAACCCTATGTTATTGGTTAGATAACATGACAGTGAAATTCCTATTGTAAAGAAAGAGTTGAAAAAAGTCACATTTATGCACAAGCAAATAAATTTGGGGACAGAATTTGCAGAGTTTAGTGATCGCAAATGGTTTTGTAACAAAAGAGTCTTTTTGTATGCGTCATAATTGGAATCCAGTAGATTATAATTTGAGGACACTCCCTGATGAGTGTTGACTGCTGTATTGAACACATAAAGGATGCATGACGTGTACTAAGTGTAGTGATGAAAACTAAAAGAATATGACATTTTAAAAAGCACTATTTGTACAGTTAAATACCATGCAACGAACACATTGGTCACTTTAGACGTGCAATTTTACAGAAAGAGGATGAATGGCAGATAAGAATTATTATTGTTGATTCTTGCCAGATACAAACTGGGTTCTTATCCAGGCAGAACCTCCTTACTACTTCGCCTTTGCACAACAGCAGGGGAATATATTTGAACTTCAACAGAGTATTGCTCTTGGGATTGAAATGGTGTGCAATAAAACGTGCTACTGAAATATAGATGAGATTCGACTTCAGACATATTTCATTTTTTGGCCTACAGCATAACCTTGAAGGTTACATTTGACTGACAGCAAACTATGATGCAGAGCAAGAGAAATATATATTTTAATAATGATGTATCGGTTACATCAAATATAAGAACATACTGAAAAATAAACATTGTAAACCCAAGTCCCCACTTCAGCTCTAATATTCAACGGACAGTCAACTAAGAGGACAACATGCCTCGTGTGGTCAGCTTGCCGAGGCAACACATTCTCGTAGCTGTATCATCACCAATTTATGACATACACTGCTACTATGAAGCCATAGTAATGTTGTTATGATGGGTCTGGGAACGAGACTAGATAGTATCTCATGCGGTGGCCTTTTATTAATTTAACATACGCAATAATCGCCGCTGCATATAAATGTACACAAACCAGAGATATTTATATCTCACAAGTCTATTTGCGCTATAATTGGTTTCTATGGAAAAATACCAAGTCACAGCTGTGCTACTGGTGTCTTTGGTCATCGGTTCCTCCATGGCTGTATTCCACACTTGCATCCACGATAAGGTAAGCTTCCGTTCAACCACTGCCCACCTTCCCTATCCAGCGATCGTTCTTGCATTACATTTTATTTCTATTCTTTACATTGTAGCTATATATATAATGGTTCAATTCACAGTTTCTTGTGTGTTTGAGATCGTGCTTGTGTGCTATGGCAGATGCTGTAACGGTACTTAGCGTGGCGCTATTCGCTGTACAGTTTTGGTGGGTGTATATGAACATGCTTGTTTTGCCGTGTGGTTATGCGGTGATGCAGTTACTCGCTGACGCGATATTTTCCATGCGATAAGGACGCTTGAGTGGGCATGTGCGCGGATGAATATGGGAGTAACCTAGACAACAGCTGGCCAGTGTACATAACCAGTGGTCCTTATGGGCGAGGAAGCAATGGTCCTTATGGGCGAGGAAGCAATGGTCCTTATGGGCGAGGAATGTACTACATTTTGATACAGCAGATATTGATCGCACCCTCAAAGGCTCTGAGTAAGTTCGAAGCTTGACTAGCAATGGATAACTAAACGAACAAAACACAAACAAACTAACAAATGACAACCACTTGCCAGGTGTATGTCTTGCATGCCTACATAAGATGCCGAAGACATTAATGAAGCCTTTATCGCTCACTGCTTGTTACAGGATGCCATCGTGTTATGAGATGTTGAACGAGACACCTCGCGTATAAATAGAAACAGTTTACAATACATCAGAGTTTGGTTCATTTCAAAGCATGTGAATTCTGATGACAACCCTCAGTGGTTTTGATGAAACACTATTTGCTCCCCCCCCCCCCCCCCCCCCCCCCAATGTGAAAAAAAAAGTGTGTGATGTGAGTACCATTACACTTGTATTGTGTACTTTGTGAGACACCTAGATGCGGCCACTTTTGGGACCGTATTAAAGTGTACTGATAATCAACGTGTCCTTTTTGTCAGAAGTTTGAACTCTCCATAGTACATTGTTTGGGACTTAGTATCTAAAAAATGTCTTGTTTATCAAGGGAGTACACATTTAGGGTTTCCTACTCCAAGATATGAAACCTATCCTGTGTACATGGTTCTTAAAATTCTCCTTCCCTTGTCACCTGCTGGTTTCATGTACAAACAGTTTGCGTTTCATTCAACAACAGAAACCATTTAAGCGTCCAAGCGAAGTGCTCAACTGTGTCAATACCAGATGTCAAATAATTTATAATGATGATTTGCTATCCTGAATGATGCCTTAGATTAAAAAATAATAATCAATCAGCAGTGTAATACTCATTTGATGTCAAACCACTGGTTTCAATAATTAAATCCATAGATTTAATTTAGATATGCTGAAAACCACACTGTCTGGCACTCCAGACAAGTTGTCTCTTTGTGGGCATCCAATAAAATCATGGGTTTCTGTTCCTCATAATAAATGAGAATAAAAGAAGGCAAATACCTGTGCAGTGGAAGCATTTCATTGGAAACAATTTGAGATCTATTCCATGAAAAGGGTCCTAAAGCATGTTTTTTCAAGATTTCAATTGTTTTAAATATGCTAGTCTGAAATGTCCTCAATACATTGCTTCTTACACATTGAGAATCAGAGTATCTGTCATGGAGTTGTAAGGCACTGATTTTTTAATTAGCCATGCATTTCAATGCAAGTACTACATTTCTATTGCGCATACTGGAAGTTTTAAAATATATGCGCTAGGTCCCTTTTTGCAGAAATGATCCCAGGTATTACTTATGTTTGGCTATGTGACTACACTGTTCTAGTGAGGGAGGGTCGAAGTCTTACTTTCGTAAGAGATGTTTTATCTCACCTTGATTTTTACCAACAAATCTATGCAGCATTTTTCATGTAAATTATTATTTTGATGCAGTGCTTTGTGGCTGACTGTAATTCAGAGTGCAGTAATGCCCTCTGAATGAACGTACAGTTTTTGTTTCCTCTCTCTTTATTTTCAAACTGCTCTTGCAGGTGGCAGTGGACAAAATACCTACAGTGCAGCTCTCAGCACAGCAGCAGCAACAGAACATCACCGAGTTCCGCAACATCCGCATCGTCCCTCAAATTGCCCCAGACCTGGACCCCAGACTGACAGGCCTTGTCGCGTTTCCATCAGGAGCCCTAGCCAGAGCCTTGCAGACGATCACTGGTGCTCTCCTGGTGCGACCGATCCAGAGCAACTTCACCATCCCTTACCCTTGTGACCAGTGGACCAGTGGACCCAACAAGGGGAAGTGCATGCCTACAAGGGGTGGGGTTGCCACCCGGTGTGGACCCTTACCCATACCAGCCAAGTTTGTGGGCAGCTGGGAGACATGTGTATCTGCCAATTCCATGGTGTGCAACAGGACGCAGGCACAGGGCAATGGGGCAAGCAATACAGACTTCCTGCTGTTTGTAGGAAGCACAAATGGTATGCAGACTTAACAATGGGCAATCAACAGGATAGACGGCTCCCTCTCCCTCCCTCCCTCCCCTCCCCTCCCCTCCCCTCCCTCCCCTCCCTCCCAATCCCCTCCCCTCCCCCCCTCCCCTCCCCTCCCCTCCCCTCCCCTCCCCTCCCCTCCCCTCCCCTCCCCTCCCCTCCCCTCCCCTCCCCTCCCCTCCCCTCCCCTCCCTCCCTCCCCTCCCTCCCCTCCCCTCCCCTCCCCTCCCTCCCCTCCCCTCCCCTCCCCTCCCCTCCCCCCCCTCCCCTCCCCTCCCCTCCCCTCCCCCTCCCCTCCCCTCCCCTCCCCTCCGCCTCCCCTCCCCTCCCCTCCCCTCCCCTCCCCTCCCTCCCCTCCCCTCCCCCCCTCCCCTCCCCTCCCCTCCCCTCCCCTCCCCTCCCCTCCGCCTCCCCTCCTCCATCCCCTCCCCCCTCCCCTCCCCTCCCTCCCCTCCCTCCCCGCTCCCTCCCCTCCCCTACCCTCCCCTTCCTCCCTCCCCTCCCTCCCCTCCCCCTCCCCTCCCCTCCCCTCCCCTCCCCCTCCCCTCCCTCTCCCCTCCCCTCCCCTCCCCGTCCCCTCCCCTCCCCTCCCCTTCCCCCTCCCCTCCCCCCTCCTCCCTCCCCTCCCTCCCCTCCCCTCCCCCTCCCCTCCCCTCCCCTCTCCCCCTCCTCCCTCCCCCCCTCCCTCCCCCCCTCCCCTCCCTCCCTCCCCTCCCCTCCCTCCCCTCCCCCTCCCCTCTCCCTCCCTCCCCTCCCCTCCCCTCTCCCTCCTCCCCTCCCCTACCCCCTCTCCCCTCCCCTCCTCCCCTCCTTCACCTCCTCCTTCCCTCTCCACCTCTCCTTACCCTCCACCTCTCCTTCCCTGACCTCTGTCAATGAGTTGGTTTATTTGGATTGATGGGTAGATGTTTGAAGAGGGTGTGGTAATGTGCCTGTGACTGTTTCCTCTCACAGACTCTACATGCAACAGTGCACCTCTAGTGTTCTCCTATGCTGCCCCTTGTGCTAAAGACACATGGTCCAGACCTGCTGCCGGATACATCAACTTCTGTGCTAACGTGGGTGCATGCAGTGTCATGACCAGATGGTGTCACTCGAGTGTCCCTTTCACTCCACAGAAACTCTTCCAGCAACCACCGGGAATTCTGTATGACCTCATTCTTCATGAGCTGATCCATGCCCTTGGGTTTTCTGCACTTCGCTTCCAAGAGTAAGTCAGTGTTAATTTGGTGGAGGAGGTAGTGACCCCAATATGCACTGTGCATACAAGGAATGATGTAATGCGTTCTGTGCCTTTGAAAGTGTCATAGAAAAGTTCATATGCTCATACAGCCATTAGGGGTGACATTTGTGTGTGGCTATGTTAGAAAATAGACTGCACTCCATAACACTCCTGCGTTCTTCAAACATATGCTCGGTGGAAGTGTGGACAAATTAGCACTCAGTAATTTTCATTATCTCCCCAGCACCTTCTATTCTCCACAGTTACTTTCTACCCTTCTATTCTCCCCAGGGTATTTATTGGGCTGATGGAAATAATAAGAGCTTGATAATGTGCTTGTGGGTGGGGTCATTGTAATAAGGTGGTTTGTAGGTTGTTAGTGGGATGGTGCCTAGTTGTAATGGTGGTGAGTTACATTTATAGTACTCTCCCATTCTAAAACTTTCAGCTTTCACGATGGAAATTTGAACTTCTATCAACCGAATGTATCAGTCTTGTTTGCAAGGCAAAATGTCCCTGCTTTAAGCTCCCCAAAGGTATGGTACACATGTCATGGCCATGAAGAGCGATAAGAGCGATACTGCCAGAGTATTTGCATGTGTGGCCTGTGCATATAAGAATGGCTCTCATGCGCAGAGTAGGTTCACGGAAGAGAGATGTTTTTCAACTGCTGTAGGTGCTGGCTGTTGCAAGATCTTATTTCAACTGCTCGAGTCTTTCTTCCGTACCTTTGGAGAATAACGGTGCTTCAAGGTACAGTGTATGTACAACAAGTATTGTAGTGTGTCAAGTGACTTGGCTTGTGAATTGAAACATTTTGCCAACAATTCAAAGGATGTGGTGATTCCTATACTCTGCCTTGGCAAGTCTTGGGCAAAATAATTTGTACGGATAATTTATAGGTTGAAAGGGATTGGAGATCTATACATATCATATTCTCTAATTATTCCCCACTATCAGACCTGCATTCGTGGTGCATATTGGGGGAGGTGCTCAATGTCACATGTTGTATTGTGTGGCTAGCTGGTCAGTTAAGTTGAGATCCTCACGGACAAAATGACCGAGAGGGGTCATGAAACAGCCTGCAATGCAGGAATGCTTAGGAAATTGTGTTTGCTTCAACCATGAAACAACAAAATGCGCACACAATGGTCTTTAGTGACTATTGCTAAGTGTCTTTTGAGCCTAGTCACTATAACTATTCACGTGACACAGTGTTGCCTTGACATGTATGCAGGTCCCACTGGGAGGCCAGAATCCTCAATCACGAGACCATGACAGCGTTCTTGCCAGCGTGAGTCCCTTCCACCACAAAGTCCACACAGCACTTATGTTCTAAGCATACTGCATCTGCCACACTCAAATATCGCATGGCATTTGCCCCACTCACCTCTGTCACACTCACACAGGGATTACACAACTCTGAGCAACTTCACTCTAGCGTTTTTCGAAGACTCTGGGTGGTATCGTGTCAATTACTCATACCTCAGTACCATAAGTCAGTTTGACCTTAGATGGGGTCAAGGTAGGCATCACCTTTCCCCCAACTGCACTCAAACGTATCTTCTTACATCATCCATACACAAAAAAACTGTATATTAGTTACAAAAATTACTTAGCCCATGTCATCAAACCCTTCACCCCCCCTCCCCCCCCCCCCCCCCCTCTTTACACCTGATAGGTCTCGGCTGTCCTTTTGTTACGGACTCGTGCAATAGCAGCCGCACCTATCCTTATCTCTGCAACATCATTGCCTCACAGGGGTGCACTTTTGACCGAGGAGCAAAGGTTTGTGACCTCTTGATGCAGCCATGCCCACACACATAAGGGATTGTTTGTAAAAATCATGTATGCAAAAATGAAGAGCAGGTTGATTGTGTACATCTGTTGTTGGGTTTAGCTATATTGTGATTCAACAGTTATCCAATCTGGTAGGCATTTCATTGGCAAATAAATGGCAATTCATAGTACTGTAGTGCTATTGCCGAGTGAGTCTTATAGCAAATCACGGCAATTGTATAATTATCAGCAGACCCTATAAAAGGGCAGTCATAGGGTTTATATACATTTACCAGCGCATGCGTAGGGCTGCACAGCTGAACACCCACGCATACGTAGATACACCAAAAATATATGTCCAATAGCATCGCTACACTATCTCCTTTTGCAAAGAGGCACTCTCATCACCGAAACTTCACCAACCAGAATACCAGCCATAACGGGAGGGGGCGTGACGTGTCCGTTTTGGGTAGCGGTCTTGTGCAGGGGGCGATTGGCGTATCCGTTTCTGAGGTCTCGACATCGGGCTCTTTGTTGTCACGGTCTCTGACTGAGAAACTGTGCCATCAGAATTGATACCAGATGGTGTGCTGTTTAGAAGTCCCGCGTCACCTGGTGCAGTATTTGTCTGTCCATCAGTAGCAGGGGTCTGTTCAGTGGGCGTGTCGACTGCCGGCTCCTGCAAGGTACCAGGTTGGTCCGCCTTACGAGTCACATTTGTCTCTGTGGAATCCACCATGACGTCATGATCATCATCTTCAAAGAACTGAAGATCACTCCCAGGAAACTGAACAGGCTGCTCATTCGCATCAGAATTGTGCAAATCCTCCCCCACTGGTTTCATCCGTATGTCGGCTGGGCAAGGCTTCAACCGATCGAAGTGTACTACGACTCTCTTTCGTGAGCCAGGGCGTTTATCTTGGATCCTATACACAACAGACGATAGCTTTTTAATGATTTTAAATGGGCCAGTCCACGGGCAGTGTAGCTTTCGTGATCTCCCCCTCGGCACCACCGGGTTGTTTAGCCACACCAAATCTCCAACCTCGTACTCTTGACCGTGCACTCTTCTGTTGTACAGTTCTTCTGATCTCATTGCTGTTGCATGCATGTGTTTTCGGGCCTTCGTATAAGCACTTTCCAGTGTATCTTTTAATGTCTTTACATACTGATGAGGTAGCACGGGTTCTGTTGGACAAGAGCCATACATAATATCCACAGGAAGTCTTGCAAGGCGACCGAACATTAAGTAGAACGGTGTATAACCTGTGGACGGTTGAACAGATGTATTGTAGGCCATACAGACCTTCCTGAGGTGCTGTTCCCAATTGCTAGGGTCTTCCTCTACAGTACTAGCAAGCATGGCCAGCATTGTGCGATTAAATCGTTCAACAAGTCCGTCCGATTGGGGGTGGTAGGGTGTAGTGCGTGTTTTGTCGATCTGCAGCAAACGACACACTTCCTGCATCACGTTGGCCTCAAACTGCCTCCCCTGGTCCGAGTGCAGCTGTTCTGGAACTGAAAACCTGCAAAAGAACTCATCGACCAGTTTATTTGCCACGGTCACCGCCTCTTGATTGGGGATCGCGTAAGCCTCGACCCATCTGGTAAAATAATCAGACGCCACCAGGATGTAAGTGTTTTCAGTTTTAGAAGGGGTCAATGGTCCAACAATATCGACCGCAACCAGCTGCAACGGGTACCCTGCTGTCACACTCTGAAGCGGGGCTCTGCTCTTGCGAGAGGGATTCTTTCTTGCTGCACAAGTTGGACACGTCTTGCACCATTCCACAGCATCTTCCGAATATCCGGGCCAGTAGAACCTCTCACGCAATCGATTCAGGGTTTTTGCTTCTCCCAGATGCCCACCAAATGCCCCTTCGTGCAGCTGTTTCAATATCTGGCACCTGGCTGCCTTCGGAACCACTACTTGTACGTTAGAGTTTCCTTCATCTTCATGATACCTGTACAGAATTCCATTCTTGAACAACAACTGTTCCCACTGTTGTACGAGCTGGTTAAATTCCCTGCTTTTACCCTTGCAGAAACTGGTATCAGGTACTTTTCTCGAAATCACCGACTGAAGAATAGGTCCAACGTCTTCGTCAGCACCCTGGAGCTCTCGTATATTGCTGAGCGGCTCTTTGCTGGCCTGGACGGTACAGGCTTTGGCACCGTCGCTGCAAGAAAACTGGGAGGGAGGCTTTATCTTTGGAGGACATTCACTCTTGTCTGCGTTTTGCAGGCGAGATAAGGCATCTGCATTTTGGTGGCACTTTCCCCTCCGATGCACCACTTCGACGTCGAATTCTTGGATTTGTTCCAGCCATCGCGCCAGTTGCCCCTCAGGCTCCTTCATGCTGTAAATCCACTGTAGAGAGCTGTGATCTGTTCGAAGTATAAAATGGTGGCCTAACAGGTAAGGCCTGAAATGTCTCATAAAGGTAACCACTGCCAATAATTCTTTCCTGGTTACGCAGTACTTTCGTTCAGCCTTACTGAGCGTGCGACTAGCATATGCCACCACCCTCTCCAAGCCGTCGTGTTCTTGCGATAAGACTGCTCCAATTCCGGTCTCACAAGCATCTGTATCAAGGAGAAAAGTTTTACTGAAATCTGGAAATGCGAGAATGGGAGCAGCAACCAGCCTAGATCTCAGTTCCTGAAAGGAAATAGAACACTCTTTCGACCAATCGAACTCACGTCCTCGTTCAGTGAGCTGGTAAAGGGGCTTTGCAATGGTAGCAAAACTCTGGATGTAATTTCTATAATATCCTACCAGACCCAGGAACTGCTGAACGTCGCGTCCCGAGGTAGGAACAGGCCACTTCGACACAGCGTTAACCTTCTCAGGATCGGTGTGAATTCCATCTCTCGTAACGACATGACCAAGATACACAACTTTATCCTGGAACAGTGAACATTTTGAAGGCTTTAGCTTCAGTCCTGCCCGACGCAGTCTCTCTAACACAAGTTTCAGGTTTTGAAGATGACGCTCGAAGGTTTTTCCCATGATGACTATATCGTCAATGTAGACGAGACAGCGTTCCCACTGGATACCAGAGAGCACCAGGTCCATCAACCTTTGGAACACTGCAGGGGCATTACACAATCCAAAAGGCATAACTTTAAATTCAAAAAGTCCCTCCCTGGTACAGAATGCAGTTTTGTGCCTATCTTTCTCTTCTACCTCCACCTGCCAGTAGCCGCATAGGAGATCCAAAGTGGAGAACCACTTTGACCCACTCAATGCTTCCAAGGTATCGTCCACTCTTGGAAGGGGGTAGGCATCTTTCCGGGTGACAAAATTTAACTTGCGGTAGTCAATGCAGAACCGGAGAGATCCATCCTTTTTCGGGACTAGAATTATTGGAGATGCCCAGGGACTTGACGATGGTTGGATGATATCCTTCTGGAGCATATCATCGATCATCTTTTTTGCTTGCTCCCTCCGAAATGGTGGAACCCTTCTGCACTGCTGCCGAATGGGGTGACTGGTACCTGTATCGATGGAATGCTTAACAACACCTGTGCGACCCATATCGTCACTGCTCTCAGCAAATACATCTGCAAATTCTACTAGCAACTCATACAACCGATGTTTCTCTTCAGATGTCAAGTCACCAGCACTTCTATCAGCCATATCATGCAGCAAACCACGCTTACATGAAGAGACTTCAAATTCTGCTGGTACATTGCTATCTTCCCTTACTGGTGCCACCATCATTTCATCAAATGGTATAGCTGTGGCCACATTTGTTCCCTTGTGGATGACTGCCTCTGTTGGTAGGGGGTTGATGATAAGTATGGGTACTTGCCCACCTGGCAATGAGGTCACCAGGGCTCCAGCCACCAGGATTGGAAGGTCGAACCGTGAACCTTCAACCAACCATACACCTGTTCCATCAGTTGATGAAACAGTAGCTGTGGTTTGAATCTCACTGAAGGGCGGAATTGCCAAAGTTTCCACCAAGGCTACCCGCTGTAGTTCACTGCGTCTGTCAGTGTGATCTGAGACCTTCCCTGGCACCTTTTCCAGTGGTACTGTCACATTTCTGAATTGGAGGATATTCTTAGGCAAATCAATAACACCTTCAAACTTCCTCAGAAAATCTAATCCAATAATACAATCTACACCCAGTGCATCAACAACAACAAAATCAGACACAAAGGTTGTACCAGCAATGTCTAGGTGCAAGGTTGTTACCCCACACACTGAAACTGGGCTACCTTCAACACCAACCAGCTTGTGTCCATCCCAAGGTGACAGGCTACAGCCGTGTTCTCCTTCCAATTGACACCACACTGTCCTCTTAAACAAACTCACTGTGGCGCCAGTGTCTATCATACATTGAACTGTCTTGTTTCTAACAAAAGCTGTTATACAAGGTGATGATGCAGGGTTAATTGCCAAACTACAATGGACCATTGTATTTTGTCCCTCATGCACTTGGTCCCTAGTGGTGAGGGGTTCTAGTTTCCCTGCTGCTTCGAGCGGTTGCCCTCAGCAGCAGTGCAGTTTCTTGCAATATGACCAACTTGCCCGCATTTGTAGCATACAATTCGCTTACCACGACCCTCAACTCCAGTACCAGTCGTCCGCATTGGTCTCCGAGTCGCAGCCGCATCTCCGAAGGAAGATTCCAGCCTCTCCAGCCGTGCTGACAATGTTTTCAGCATTTCTAAGACCGTGTCCTGGCCGCTGCTGGTTGACAACGTAGCAGCAATACTCTGGGCCCCTACTTCTTCTGCAACCGTTGCAGCGTTCACTTCTTGTCTCACTCCCGGGCGGAGATACGACTGTATCTCCAGCGTTGCGGTGACTGCTTCATCAACAGTCTTCGGCTCTCTCTGTCTAACAGCAAATGCAACCTGGGGGTTATCAAGCTCACCGAGGTATCTTTCTAGAGCAAGCAATTCTTTCGCTTTTTCATCCAGCTCTGGTAAAGCTTTCTCCGCTAGGACTCGCAGCTCGTCCGCGAAATCGCTCCAAGATTCGTCTCGCTTGCGCCTCCTGGCCTGAAATTCAACAAAATACAATTTCCGCTTACTGTCTGGCTCAAAACGTTTTTGGAGCGCTTCCTTGGCTGCTTCGTAGTTCTGTTTGGTTTCAGGGGAAAGTCGCTTCCACGCAGTCTGCGCTTTCCCGGTTAGCCGCACTGGCAACCACAGCCGCTTCTTTTCGCTATCCCATCCATTTACCAGAGCAGCAGCTTCAAAATGGTCTATCCACTCTGCCCAATTTGATAGACCTGAGAACGAATCTGGCGACACGAGAGGGCGACTAGCGCCAGCTAATTCGCTCCGGAAGACAGGCTGCGTTGGCTGAGCAGCCGCTTCGCCCTCTTCGCCCGGTTCCGACATCCTGCCGTCTACGCCACGTGTAGTGCTATTGCCGAGTGAGTCTTATAGCAAATCACGGCAATTGTATAATTATCAGCAGACCCTATAAAAGGGCAGTCATAGGGTTTATATACATTTACCAGCGCATGCGTAGGGCTGCACAGCTGAACACCCACGCATACGTAGATACACCAAAAATATATGTCCAATAGCATCGCTACAGTACCTATGGTTGGCAATAGGATAGTATTGCCCTGAAATGTTAGCCCCAAAGCATTACATTACTGCTGTGATGTTTGATGACCCATAGGGGAAGTGTCACGTTATGCACATACAGTTTGGGTTTGTTGATAAATTTATTTATTACTTAATTTGGCATTTAACTTCATACTGTTTTATCGTTTGACTCAATTAATGCTCACCCACACAAGTCATTTAAGTATACAGTTTTATCAGTTATGTTGTTCATCTGATATTTGAAGTTCTCTGATTGTTTCGTAACTGGCTGGTCTCCATACGTAGGGAGAGTGCAGAAATGACTACGCTTTTTTTGATGGCTGTCCAATAGTCCTTGCCAGTCCAAACTCCACCTGTCTCTCCTCTGCTGAAAGTAAGCCACCCACTGCAGCACTGTGCAAATGCTGAAACTGAGCGTTTTGCTGTTGTTTGCCATTTCAAGGTGAGGCCAGTAGGTTTGGCATAAACTCCATCTGCGTACAAGTGAACAGCACAGCCCAGAACTGTCTGCCAACCACTGGCACTCCTGGATGCTATGATAGAAAAGTCCTTACAGAAACCAGTACGGGGATGATTGCCTTTAACCTTTCAGTCAATGGTAAGCTGCTTCCTGGCGGTCTGACACTTATGCTGGAGCATTGTGCATTAATAAGAACTCAGTAATGATGCAGCTGTTATGTTTGGGAGGGCATTGTGTGATGGTTAAGGAGGTAAAATGTAATGGATGCCATGACAAATGATGTGTGCATTTAGAACACTACAACATCGCAAAACTCCACGGCCACTTATGTAATCTGAAAGCTCTACACATACTGACAGTTGTAATTTTTATAGAAGGCGATCTCAATCCCCAACAGAAATAAATAAATTTGTAATAAGTTGGGCTGAGGCAAAAGGAAATGTATAGTGTTCAATCTGCAGAGGCAATGAACCTGTTCTCTCATTCCTCTGCACTGCAGGTTCCGATATCGTGTGCAGTGATGGCCAAGTGGTGAAATTGGATCGCAGTTTCGTCTTGTGTCCATCTAGGAGCGAAATACTTCTGAGAACAACAGTTACTCTCCCCGTGGCTACACTGCCAGCACTGCGTAGGTTTCCAATCCACATGCATTGCATACATGCACACATGTACACACATTACTGTACATATGTGCACAAAAACAACACACATTCGCACACATTCATACACGTATTCACACATATAGACATATACAGGTATACAGTTATGTTCATATTATACTAAAACACCTGCATGCACTTGTGCATTCACCATGCCAGGGCACATGATACTTTTTAAAATAGGCCTCAAACTTTCCATAGGCATCCTTCCATGCCTTTCTACATGTGTATTGCTGCACGTGTACATAAAAAATGGTCCCTGTATATTCATAATCTCGCATGTTCCGGTTCTAACTTTACCCTAATTCCTTGCAGGCGGAGTGGTGATTCCAAGTAATAAAAATGCATCAGCAAATGGAACAGACTCTTCTGGTGAGAGCTGTAGATACTGAATGATATTCTAAATGAATCGTGTTGGAAATGTTGAATTAAGATTAACACAACCCCAACAGTTTGTGGATATCCGGTGTCATGCACACAGTACGGTGGCCTGAAGCTTGTCGGAGGTCCCACACCTTACGAGGGGCAGCTGCAGATCTGTCTGAATGGGACATGGATGACGGTGTGCAGTGCAGGTTTCTCTGTAGAGGCGGCAGAAGTTGCTTGCAGGCAGATGGGGTTTGGTTCAACCGGTGTGTGTGTGTGTGTGTGTGTGTGTGTGTGTGTGTGTGTGTGTGTGTGTGTGTGCATTTGTGCATGTATTGTGTGTGGGGGTTTGTGTTGTGGGAGTTTGGGTATGTTTAGCCAATATGTAGATTCGAATACCACATGAGTATTGTACATGTAGTTCTCCAATAGCCAGAGTTGAACTGTAGTCCTATCAGATTGAGCGTTCTGCTTAAGTTGTACCCTACGTTTTGACCTATATGTTCTCTCCCCACCTCCTCCACATCCATCCTTCTTCCCCTCCCTCCCCTCCCCATTCTCCTTCCCTCCCTCCCCTTCCCTTCCTTTCCTCCCTTCTCCCTCCCTTCTCTCCCCTTACCAACCCTCCTTTCCTCTCCTTTCCCTCCCTTCCCCCTCCCCTCTCCTTCACTTCCCTACCCATCCCTCCCCCCCCTCGATCCCATCCCTCCCCTTCTCCCTCTTCCCTTCTCTCCTTTTAACCATCTCCCACCTCTGTCCTCCCCACCCCGCCTTCCAGGGGCCATCTTCTCTACTATTACAGCTTGCCTCAGAGCTCTGGGCTTTCCATTGCTTACAAGTAATACCAGCTGTGTTGGCTCAGAGTACAATATTCTGGACTGTAGCCACAGCTGTCCGAACGTCTACACCTGCTATTTTGGTTGCAGCCACTACATGAACGTTGGTGTTAAGTGCCAACGTAAGTCCAAATTCCCGGGCTTTTGTCACACTTCATCTAATACATGCCTTTTAGAAGCAAAAAAAAAGAGTGGGATTTTTGTTTTACAATTTGCATACAATACTGTAATTGCAGTATACATGTATAGTAAGTTAATGTGTAGTGTGAATATGCTATGTGCGTGTTATGTGCATGTGTATGTGGGTATATGTATCTACAAGTAAATAAAAACCTTCTCTAACGAGAAAGTTGGTGGGCATATAGGATTGACAATGTTGGTGTAAAAAGCACGGAAACAAGTGTGACAGAAATGTTACTGGAAAATTGAAATAGGCCTATATTTAGCCCAGTCACATTTAGGCAGCGCACGCCTGAGAAAATGGGCTAAATATAGGCCTATTTCAATTTTCCAGTAACATTTCTGTCACACTTGTTTCCGTGCTTTTTACACCAACATTGTCAATCCTATATGCCCACCAACTTTCTCGCTAGAGAAGGTTTTTATTTACTTGTTTCATAAGTTTTTTTTTCTCCGTGTCAACGAAGCTTCATAACTGTAATGTGATGAGGAACGATGTGCAATGGACAAAATGTCTATACCTTACGAACGCTTTGTGCATTGCCCCGACCACAAGTTACTATATAACTTTAATAAATACGTATGTAAAATTAATGTTACAATAACAATAAAATTAATAGTGATAAGTGTAGTTGTTTTTGATAAAATAAATAGTTTTGCCGCCTCCTCTTCCTCGGCCTCTTCCTCTTCTTCTTCTCCCCCCCCCCGGGGTAAGGCCATGCGGTGGCGGGGGCAGTAAAAAAGGCGGGGGGCAGCATTGGGGGCAGCATTGGGGGGAGCATCAGCGGGGGTAACGCTGCAGGCGGTGGGTCCAGCGCTGCTGCAGGCGGTGGCGGGGCTTCTGCTGGCGGTGGCGGAGGGTCCAGCACTGCTGCAGGCGGTGGCGGGGCTTCTGCTGGCGGTGGCCGTGGGTCCAGCGCTGCTGCAAGCGGCGGCGGCACTTCTGCTGGCGGTGGCCGTGGGTCCAGCGCTGCTGCAGGCGGTGGGTTGGATGCGCATGACAGACTTGTTAATTAAATTTCTGAAAATGCAATTACAGTAGTACACACATGTGTATAGTCCTTTATTGCACATCACATTTACAATGTAACAGACACAGATGCATGTACATGTACAAATAACCTTTTGTACAAACATTGACCTTTACCAGGGAACATCCCGTGTAGGAAGCCATACTGTACATCTGATAATATGTCATGCAGGCATACAAGAGTGTTAATGTGTGCATGACAGGAAGCCATGAGCCACGTGCATAGCAGCCCTTAGACTTTAAATGGTACATACAGCATGCTATAACATACCTTTGGGTGGTAGTGGTAGTGGTAGTTCTACGACCCTTCCAATACCGACTCATTCTAGCTGCCTTAATGGTAGCTGAATTACCCCTGTATATCCGCCTTTTAGCAGCACGGTTCTCCTCGACGCTCTCTTGATATCGCTGCCTTTTAACAGCACGGTTCTCCTCGAGGTCCTCTCCATATCGCTGCCTTTTAGCAGCACGGTTCTCCTCGAGGTCCTCTCCATATCGCTGCCTTTTAGCAGCACGGTTCTCCTCGAGGTCCTCTCCATATCGCTGCCTTTTAGCAGCACGCTTAGGTTCAATATTTGCGATGTAGCTCTCGCGTACAGAGGCCTTCTTTTTTTCAGGATCGGCCTTGTAGCTCTCGCGTACAGAGGCCTTCTTTTTTTCAGGATCGGCCTTGTAGCTCTCGCGTACAGAGGCCTTCTTTTTTTCAGGATCGGCCTTGTAGCTCTCGCGTACAGAGGCCTTCCTTTTTTTCAGTGTCGGCCTTGTAGCGCTCTCGGGCTTTAGCCTTGTTCTCTTCTTGCTTTTGGAGGTATTCCGCTCGTTGCTTCGTTCTCTTCTTTCGATTACGCGAAGGCATTTTTAGAAAAACAACTTCACTAGCCAAAATAAGTAACGACTAAACTGACACCAAAATAAATTTTGTGCCTGTTGGAGTATTTATACTGCCTAAAATTATCCATACTCCTGTATTTAGAACATAGTAATATACCCATACCGTATATAGTACTTTTCGTTGTAGCTTCTTTATTACCTTAAGGGGCACCGCGCCGGTAAATTCTGAAGCGATTGGTACTATCGCCGTTCTTTAAAACCATTCCTAGCGTGAGTTATACTTGACGGAGAAGAAGACGACGACGACGACGACGACCAACAATTTTTTGGGCATGGGCACGAGAAACAGGTTCTTAGTTGGTCTAGAAGGGCAGTTTTATGACATGAAACTAGCACCAAAACGTAGATCTTGGTGTTGTCGTTCGATTGCTGCAAAGAGAAAAGCTATCCGTTTCTTCGTTGTCCCTCGCGACGCAACTGAAAATTTTTAATGACATTCATGACTCCTCAATCAATCCTATATTGAACCTGCTGACGCAGGTTCAGATCTGATAATCGGCTGCATGCAAGGGTTGGATGCGCATGACAGACTTGTTAATTAAATTTCTGAAAATGCAATTACAGTAGTACACACATGTGTATAGTCCTTTATTGTACAAACATTGACAATGTAACAGACACAGATGCATGCACATGTACAAATAACCTTTTGTACAAACATTGACCTTTACCAGGGAACATCCCGTGTAGGAAGCCATACTGTACATCTGATAATATGTCATGCAGGCATACAAGAGTGTTAATGTGTGCATGACAGGAAGCCATGAGCCACGTGCATAGCAGCCCTTAGATTGGGTGGTAGTGGTAGTGGTAGTGGTAGTTCTACGACCCTTCCAATACCGACTCATTCTAGCTGCCTTAATGGTAGCTGAATTACCCCTGTATATCCGCCTTTTAGCAGCACGGTTCTCCTCGACGCCCTCTTGATATCGCTGCCTTTTAGCAGCCCGGTTCTCCTCGAGGTCCTCTCCATATCGCTGCCTTTTAGCAGCACGGTTCTCCTCGAGGTCCTCTCCATATCGCTGCCTTTTAGCAGCACGCTTAGGTTCAATATTTGCGATGTAGCTCTCGCGTACAGAGGCCTTCTTTTTTTCAGGATCGGCCTTGTAGCTCTCGCGTACAGAGGCCTTCTTTTTTTCAGGATCGGCCTTGTAGCTCTCGCGTACAGAGGCCTTCTTTTTTTCAGGGTCGGCCTTGTAGCGCTCTCGGGCTTTAGCCTTGTTCTCTTCTTGCTTTTGGAGGTATTCCGCTCGTTGCTTCGTTCTCTTCTTTCGATTACGCGAAGGCATTTTTAGAAAAACAACTTCACTAGCCAAAATAAGTAACGACTAAACTGACACCAAAATAAATTTTGTGCCTGTTGGAGTATTTATACTGCCTAAAATTATCCATACTCCTGTATTTAGAACATAGTAATATACCCATACCGTATATAGTACTTTTTCGTTGTAGCTTCTTTATTACCTTAAGGGGCACCGCGCCGGTAAATTCTGAAGCGATTGGTACTATCGCCGTTCTTTAAAACCATTCCTAGCGCGAGTTATACTTGACGAAGAAGAAGAAGACGACGACGACGACCAACAATTTTTTGGGCATGGGCACGAGAAACAGGTTCTTAGTTGGTCTAGAAGGGCATAGTTTTATGACATGAAACTAGCACCAAAACGTAGATCTTGGTGTTGTCGTTCGATTGCTGCAAAGAGAAAAGCTATCCGTTTCTTCGTTGTCCCTCGCGACGCAACTGAAAATTTTTAATGACTTCATGACTCCTCAATCAATCCTATATTGAACCTGCTGACGCAGGTTCAGATGTCTATTTGCATATGTGTGACATTGTTTAGTGTTGTCCTTTCGGTACATTTTCTGAAAACGGCTTCGGTTCTTGCATGACCAGATAACATTTCCCTACACAAGTTGGTGCGTGTACGGTGTGTATCAAATGCATATACTGGATGTAAGATTTTTTTTCACTGATTCAGGTCCGTGCATAGACAATGAGACAAGGATTGTGCAAGCAGATGCTTTAAGCACTGTAGGTGCTGTCCAGGTGTGCAAGAATGGTGTGTGGGGAGACCTGTGTGCCCCAACCTGGGGCTACAAGGAAGCATCTGTGGTGTGCAAACAGAGTGCATATTCGCCCTATGGTTGGTACCCTTGCTTCTTCCTTCTCCTCCTCCCTTCCCCCTCACACCCTCCCTTTCTCCCCATTCCTCTCCCCCCATCCAATTCTCATCAATCCCCTCTCCCATCTCCCCTTACCACACTCTCCCTCTCCCCTTACCACACTCTCCCTCTCCCCTTACCACACTCTCCCTCTCCCCTTACCACACTCTCCCTCTCCCTGTCCCTCTCTCTATCTTTCCATACCTTCTCTTCACATGAGACTAATTATTTTTAGGTGCCATCCCAGGAAGAGTTGCACTCTCAAGCATTACTGTTCCAGTGCCAAACTACACAGCAGTGCTCAACTGTACCGATAAGAGCACCAAATTGTCTGATTGCACCAGCAGTGTTGGATTTATGCAGTCACCTGACTGTAACTCGGGGGTGGCTTGGGTTAATTGCTTCAGCAGTAAGTGGAATACATTATTATTTGAAGTTAATACATTTCAATGTTGTACGAGTGTGGGAGGTAGCTTAGTAGCCAACCTTTGCGAAAAAGAATGATGGTTTGTTTATTGAAACTAGATTTTGCACATGCTGTACAAGTTTGATCATTGGCATGCTGATACATGTAGATGCATGCCACTATACACAGCACTGAGTGGTGAGTTGGCTGTAACTTGGTGACTCTCCCCACTCCCTCCCCCTCCCTCCCTTCACCCCCTCCCCTCCCTTCACCCCCTCCCCTCCCTTCACCCTCCCCTCCCCTCCCCTCCCCTTCACCTCCCCTTCCCCCTTCACTTCCCCCTCCCCTTCATTTCCCCTCCCCTTCCCCTCCCCTTTTCCCTTCCCTCCTCCTCCTAGACATTTTCGCTTTTTAGAACTGTATCATGGTCCAGAAAACGTTGTAACCTCTGTATTAAACACTTTTAACTGAACTATTGAAAATAAATAGGCACTGATCATGCATTAGTAATCTCATACTGTATATGAGACTGACGCCTTACCACTGAACAGTTTTGCAATGCTCTCCATGCCCATATTAGAAATACATAGAGGAGTACGAGTATTGTACAGCTCTGTGTATGTACTGAGGGGCTTTTGTAGGTAAACTTTAGCATACACATGCAGAATATAGCTACTCTCCATGTAGCAGATGGATGTGCACTTTCGTTCACAGCCTATACAAAGCAGGTTCTTTTTATTAATGTTAAGCCTCCACGTGTCTCTTGACACTTTGCAGACTCCAATCTCCAACCCGCGCCCTGCCAAGATGGCTCAGTGAGACTCAGGAATGGCTACCTGGACTCAGAGGGCAGGGTAGAGATCTGCGTCAACCGCGCCTGGGGTACCGTGTGTGGTTTTGGGTTTGGTCAGGCAGACGCGTCCGTTGTCTGCAGGCAGCTTGGATACTACCCAGTGGGTAAGTCGGTGGGTGCCTGAGTTCACAGGAAGATGCCTATGCCTGTAATGAACTTGATAATCGTGGGGTCATATAATCATTGCATACTAATGCTAAAGGATGCAGGTGGGGATATTTTGTTGAGCTCACATTGTATATGCTTGTATGCACAAAATGGACACAGCCTGGCAAGGGGCTGACATTGAGTAGGATTGTCTATGATCTCAAATGGTGCACTTCAATATGTCAGTAACAGTCCCTTCTCCTTTACAGCAAACATTATCTGAGTTCTTGTTGAATTTCCTTTGCCCAGTTGAGATGTGTTTGTTTTTGTTTTCACATGCCACTTCATAGGCACGGCAAAGTTGTACTCCTCCTATGGATACGGGAGTGGTCCTATCCTTCTGAGCAATCTCGCGTGCAATGGGTTTGAGTTATCTCTCCTGGAGTGTAACAGCTCTGGTCTGGGCATCACCGATGGATGCTACCACTTCTATGATGCCAGTGTCGTCTGCCAAAGTAGGTCACTGTGGAAAAATAGCACTGTGTAAACATGGCCACTTGAGTTTGGATGGAGTGGAAAGAGTGGAGGATGTGTGATGGTGGGATTAGGTGGGTGATGATGGAGGGTGGGATTAGAGTGTAGTTAGGGTGTGTGAGGTGGGATTATGTGGGTGATGGCCGGAGGGATGGTATTATGTGGGTGATGGTCAGAGGGATGGTATTAGAGTGTGGTTCGGTGGGAGTAGTAGGTCAGCAAGGGTGGGGGAGGAGCTTACACTGGAATGAAGAAAATGACTTGAGTGGTTTGAGTGTGAGGAAGGATGTGTTGGATGAAGAGGGGGATTCGGAAGCTGAAATCCCTCGATTGCACTCACTAACGTTCTTGCCTGAATTTCTCTCATCAGCGACACCACCTCCGGACAACTGTACACTTGGCGATGTCAGACTGGTGGGAGGGAATGCATCCATCGGGGAGGTGCAGGTGTGCTATGGGAATGTGTGGAGCTCTGTGTGCTATGCTGGCTGGGATAACCGGGATGCTGGAGTCGTGTGCAAGCAGCTAGGGTTCACTTCAGGTGAGAGAGAGAGAGTGTGTGTGTGTACATGTGTGTCGTGTATGTTTGCTAGTGTGTATGTGTGTGTATGTGCGTGCATGTGTTTGTGTTTATGTTGTGTAGTGTGTATGTGCGTGTATGAGTGTGTATGTGTGGAAAGGATTTCAAACATGCATTTCAAACAGCGATTTTGATTGCCAGATACAGTGTATGTACTTTATCACTGTAACATGGCAGTCATTATGTTGGGATATAAAACATGTCACATATGTCCTTGCTTTTTATACTCTATTGTCTTCCAATCCTATATTAAATCTACATTCTCATATCGTGGAGGATGTTTCATTACTCAGAAACATAGATTACATGGAGAATTGCAAATTACTTATGTAATGGAATGCATTTATTAAACATGATTTTGTAAAAAGGAAATATCTTATATTCAGGAGGGCAAGCCATGCGCTCCAACTTCACTATCGATAGCAGAGTGATTGCAGTGATGGAGATGGACTGCACAGGTGTGGAGAAGGTCATTGCACAGTGCCCCGAGAGTGGTATCTCATGCAATTCAGGGGCAGCGTCTGCAGTCATTTGCAATGGTATGTTGCTCTATGCATTGCAATGCAAACCACTTTGTAACAGAAAGAATGGAAACACTTATCAGGCCATGAAAATCTGATTTCTTACAAGTTGATCTCCAATTAGAGCCTTCTGTTAAAAATGATTTTGCTGACTGCATTTGAAACCTGTTTTACATTATGTCAATAATTATTTTTTATTGTTAGTTAGTATTTGTTGCTGTTAACCCAATGGATAGCTAAGACAAGATGGACATTTGTATTTCATTTTTTAGATCCTGAACCAACAAACATCACATGTGCAGATGGTAACGTTCGGTTACGTAATGGTGCTGCAGCAAATGAGGGACGGGTTGAGATATGCTACAACAACCAGTGGGGTCCAGTGTGTGACCAGGCATGGAACTACCGAAAGGCAATGGTGACTTGCAGACAGCTCGGACTGGTTCCATATGGTAATGTGAACAGTGGCATCATTTCAAATAATGGCCAGGGGAGGGAGGGGGGACAAAAGGGTGTGATCAGAGGGTTGGTAGCCCCTTCGGTGTCAATTCACGTACATGCAAAAACAAAAACAAAGCTTTAACTCACAATGCTATCGTCATTTAAACTATCTAGGCGCTAAATCTGTCTCTTTCATGGTTTATTAATATACTTCATAAATGACATCATTATGGTCACCAGAATCCAGGGCCATACCCTGCCATACTGAAATGACGCCCCTCAATGTGAAGGGAGAAGAATAAAGGGATGCGAGGACATCCATTTTGGATCACATTAGAAGCAGCATGACGATTATGTAACAAAATGCAGTACATTAGGAGAAATAGAAGTGTTTTTCCATTTGCAATTACATCATGTGCTTGGCTTTCCTTCACAGGGGCAACCCCCTACTCCAATGCCTATTTTGGTGTTGGGTCTGGGCCTCTCCTGATGCAGGTGCAAGGGTGCTCAGGAACTGAGGACAGCCTCATGTCCTGCTCCCGCACACCGCTTGGCTCCACCCCATCCTGTAGCTTGGCAAGTGAGGTCGGAGTCCGTTGCCTCGGTGAGTGTGCTCTCTAATTAAGAAAGAAATTTTGAAACTAATTTGTTTTGCTTGTGTTCTACTTTTTTGATGATCTTTTGCAGTTCAAGGTAGCAGTTGCACAGAACGGTCGGCCAGACTTGTTAATGGAGACAGGAACAATACGGGACGAGTAGAAGTGTGCAGATATGGCTTGTGGGGGACCGTGTGTGATACGGACTGGAATGCTACGATGGCTGCAGTCGCCTGCCTTCAGATAGGGTATCCCAATGGCTTAGGTAAAACGTAAAACTTACATCTAATATGAAATGTTTGCAACAGTTGATCGAAGCAAAATACTTAAATCCTCTTTCAGGTGCTATTCCGCGCTTTAATTCCATTTATGGTCAGAGTAGTGGCCCCGTGTGGATCCCACGAGTTTCCTGTTCTGGAGATGAAAGGAGTCTATTTGACTGCACCAGCAGTTTGCTCGATGCCCAAGTGTGTTCTCACTCTCATGATGCTGGTGTAGAATGTCCAAGTAAGAAATGTATTTTGTGGGATCTAAGCATCTCTAACAAATTGCGTTTCTCTGTATATGTGTTCTGGACTTCCAGTTCCTGAATCTACCACCAACTGCACTGATGGGGCTCTTCGTTTGATGTATGGTAGCACACCCCTGAATGGTAGACTGGAGATATGTCACAGTGGGCTTTGGGGCACAGTGTGTTCCGGACACTACTCTTCAGCGGACAACTGGAACTCTTTCACCTCCACGTGGAGCTCCACCAATGCCAATGTCGCCTGCAAACAGCTTGGGTATGCTCCAATTGGAGCTTCCTGGACCACCGCTTTCTCCAACCCAACGCAAGATACCCGGGGAATTTTTTTGTCCGATGTGACCTGCAGCGGGACAGAAACTGCCCTCCAAAACTGCACTCACAATCCGATTGGATACCACCACTGTGACCATGACCATGATGTCAATTTGAAATGCCAAGGTACAAACAGATGCACATGAGGTTGAAGCTTTGTTTGTATTGGCATGACTACCATATCTACAAAATTTTCAATAATAATTTTGTGTGTTAAATTTTTCAATGTTCAACACCAGTGAAAATATTGTGCCATTAAATTGCATAGAGGTATTTTGTGCATCTAGTTAATGTTTTCTTTGTACGAAGCTGAGGTAATTTTATTACATGAAAACGTCCCATGCAGTATACAGTGCACAGTATTCATTGCTTCTTCTAAATCGTAGCGGCATGCATTGAGCCATGCTCCGAAGGCAGTGTTCGACTAGCTAGAGGCGCAAGCAACCTCACCAGTGGAAGAGTCGAGATGTGTAACTCGGGATGTTGGGTGCCGGTGTGTGGTAACTCAGGATGGAGCCAAGCAGCAGCCACCGTCACCTGCAGGCAGCTAGGACTACGACCAATTGGTAAATGTTTTGTGTTAATCATCATTTTCCTTCATCTCTTCTGCGCCATTTTGTTCTTACCTTTGGACATGCAAGGATGTATTATAAATGTATTGTGTAATGTACAATTACACGGCATCAACCATGCAGAGTATTTGGAAAGGTTGATTTATTATCACTGACAGTGTACTGTAAATGCATATATACTGTATATTTCAGGTGATGGACGTCTTAGTTCAAACTCCTTCATTCCATCCAACTGGACATACTATGTCAGCATATCATTCTGCATTGGACAAGAGCTATCCTTATCGAGATGCTTTTACTACTTGACTTCGTACTGCTACTCTAGTCAAGCTGGTGCACAGTGCACAGGTAAGTGTTCAGCTCCCATGATGTAATTTACTCATACATAGCCCAAGTGCCAAAATTAATAGTTTCTACTATATTGTTAATTAGTTTACATCGCTTGAAACCATCTGAAGCTAGAGAATGAGACTACATAAAATACCAGCTAATCTCCAATAGCACCATGGTAGATGTGCTGAACCGAGTAAAAAGGGCAGAAATAAATGCATTAAAATGCATTACCAACAATCGTGCATGCATAAGGGATTCACGTACAGCATGCAGATCTTTGATGTGCTTGTGTGAGTGTGAGTGTGTAATAGTTATGTACATCAGATATCTCTTATTTAGCCAACCAGCCAGCATCTGCCACAACATCTAGCAAAGGTTAGTGTATGTATGTGATAGTTTATGAATAGGACAACAACCAAGGATACAAAACCAGTGTAAGGACATATGTGACATTTTTTGTAGTCATGTACAGTTAATATGTTAATGACTTAAATTCTGATATTAAATGCTCACAACTTAGACACAATAGCAAGCATTTGCTACTCCAATTTAGAGTATGCAGTTTTAGCTCACTAAATAAAAAACTGCAAAAAAAACATCTGATGAGTAACAGATTAACACATGTATTGAGTTAATCCTTACAAATCGTATTAATCTACCCATACTATTAAAACATTTAGGGTACTGAAAATGCAGCTACCAAACATAAAAGCGTGTACAGTAAGCTTCAAACTGGATTTGTCTGCAAAGCTCCGGGAGCAGTAGTTAATTTAAGACACACATGTACATGTATATACTGGCATATATATATGTCGGTATCGGTTCAGAACAAAAAATACTAATTTTGCAGACACAACAGTGATCCAGAACATTGTTTTGTTGCTAAGATCCATATTTCAGATGATAAAAGGTTGTTGTTCTTCTGCATTTTACACATTTTCTGTGAACTCCCCGGCATGTGGGGTGCCAATATCTCCAGTTCGTTTTATGGGATTTGAAAAGAAAAACAATATATGTAAATTGACAGGAACTTAGATGGGTATTTAAATGAATCATAAAGTTATGTGAGTAGGGGAAAAATCACGATACCTTTTTTTGTCTTCAACAGCTACATGTAGTACTGATGGTGGATTAATCACAGTGTGCACATTAATTTATGTTCTTAAAGCTATATTATATAACAAGGTTACAAGATTTCTTAAACCAATCCATTTTTATTGATAACATATTTACAAAAACAACTATGGAAATTATATTACTCATTGAAATTGTTAGTCATGTTGGAGAATAACAGGTTCCTTTTGTACTACTCATTTGCAATGGTGTGCATTAATTAAATTCATTTGTTTTACTTCAGCTCAAACAGCCAGTTCCACAATATTCAGCTCAATAGCTTATTCCCCGAGTCAGAATTCTGCTGCAGTCACTTCTCCTGCTAATCCCACTACCATTGTGTCAAGTCCAGTTGTCATCAGCTCGTCAATACTGACGCCATCAGTGCAAAGTTCACCAAATGTCATACCCACTGCATTACATTCAATTTTAGTGCAGCCATCACTTGGGGCAATATCAGTCCAGGTTTCTAAGCTTTTGCAGCCGACACAGTTACAAGGTCTGCCCAGAATATGATTGCATTGAATCAACTGTAATACATAAGACTTACTGCATTATTTTCTCATGCAATACGGTTCTATGCTAGCTGTTTTTTTAATTAACTGGGTCCAGTAGTTAACTGAAGCACATTGGCATGAATTGTGTTTGTTACGATGTATGAAGCAAACTGGTCCACAATGTAACTGTACTACATGTAACAATAGTTGGGAGTATTTTCCAAATTATACTATTAAACAAGAGAATGCTACATTGTTGTTTAGGTTCTTCCTGCAGTACCAAGGATATGGGGAGTGATGAGATAGGATACCTTAGCAAAGAATTTGATATGAAAAAAGCCATGTTTAATTAGATTTTAAACCCTACTTAACACCAGCCTTTTTTAATATAGTTCATGTACAAATTAAAACAAGCTATTGAGCTGCAATAGTTTATAAACTTCTAATCATGTGCCCATTTTATACTACACCTGTATCAACTTACTATTTGTATAACTTTTACCAAGTATGTGAACTTAAACTAACTGATTTAGCCTCACGTTTAACAGCTAGATTACGGTCAATCCATGGTTATTGTCAAGATCTGAAATACATTGCATTAACAATATTTTCAGTTTATCTCTTCCTATTTCAACCATATACATATACATATTCTTTCATAGCTTGCTCTACTTATAAACAATCTTTCTTTGTCCTAGGAGAAACACAACAGGCTGCCATGGCTCATACAGTTGGAATAGCTGTTGGAATTATTTGTGCCATCCTGTTCGTTGTTTTAGTGGTGTTGATATCAGTACTGGCACTAGTTTTCATCAGAAGGAAGTCAACTACTGTGTTATCAATGAAAGGTAATGAAGTTATATGTACGTAAACTGGCATAAGCTTATAAGATCAGCTTGAAGTATTGGCTTGAATCATAGAAATTATATAATTGCCTGGCATTGATTTTGTATATTGTTATGCAATCTGTGTAGTATGCATTGAAAATTGCACTTATAGGCAATTATGCTGGATTGTAAGTTTTGTGAACCTTACTAGAAATATTCCCTCTTCCCTTTTCCTTCTTGTTTCCATTTTCTCTCCTAGTTTAATCTTTAGGTTCATCTTGCTTCTTTTCACTCTTTGCATATTTTATGTTCTTTGTAATGGCTAACTGGATGGTGCATTGCATTTATGACCATGGATTGCTTCAAAATGTATATAATGAGTATTGCAGCCATTTTCTACCAAAATGCAGATTAATGTATACTGTTACTGTAGTAATCCATTTTATCTGATCTTTTTACTTTCTCCTTTCAATCCTTTATCTGTGTACCTCCCGATATAATTATCTTCTCTGAGGACACTTGATCATTTTTATTATTATTTTTATCTTTTTATCTCTATGACATATTTTTAGGCACAATTGTTCGCTCACATGATAGAATTAGAGACAGCTAATTATTGAGTTGTCTTGACAGATCTCCAGCATGGCGATAAGGAGGAACTCAAAGATCCCAATGATACAATAAAGGAATCCGATCACTAATATTTTCAACATGATGTGCAAGCTGAAATTGAAATGTATAATTAAATGTATTTCTGAATGTGCATTGAATTAGTTTCTGTTCGTTTAAGGAATACATGTACATTTTGTATATCTAGCTGTACCACTTACAGGATAACATGTTATATGCGTCCATCAATGCCAGACTCTTATAGTGCGACTGAGAAGCATACCTGATATCTGCTCTTTACAAACACACACATGACGTTGTTGTTTCACTGTATAGTGGTCCCACCTATATTTAAAGCGTGTGTAATTACCACATATGCACACACACACATGCACACACACACATGAAACAAGTGCTACTTGGTGTTAAAGCTAAAAGTTGCAGCACAAAAGTAATCGCTCCTTGAAAATTATGGAACACATCATGGCTGCATCACACCACCAACAATTAAAAGTCCAATACAGCCACCACTAGCAGCAACACAAACACTAGTGTGCTGGATGCTCAATTAGTCTTGGTGTGCAAACACAACCTATTCAACTTCTTAGTGACACTTGTCTGATCTATGGGATTCACTTAACTGCGGCACTGATGTACTGTCGTGGTGTGGCATGGTCATGCAAGTGAAGCCATTGACTTGACTCCCATTTGTTGCAGCAGTTAGAATACAGGAAATGCAACTCTGTTATGAGTAAAGTAGTTCACGAGATGCTCAGCACTACTAAGGAGAACTACATGCACTCATGGTTATATATCAGCACTCATGGTGTATATCAGCACTCATGGTGTATATCACAGATCAGCACTCATGGTGTATATCAGCACTCATGGTGCATATCAGTACTCATGATGTATATCAGATCAGCACTCATGGTGTATATCAGCACTGTACTTAACACTGAACATATCATGTTGGTCTGGATAACTGCACCACTCTCCGAGCTTAATGTTTGCACATGCAAGTGTCGTGTTCACAAGCTCCAGAAGACGTGAACCAAACTTGAGTGGATGCTGATCTCATGTTTTAGGGTTAGCTGAGAGCTCTGAGTGTGGAAAAGAGTGAAGAGTTACTCTGTGAGGCTTGCCATTAAGTCCATACTTAGTATCCTTTGGTATAATTTTCAACAGGTAATGTATAGCTGCAAAGGGGTATGAACATGCCAAATTCAATGCTGTTCATTGGCTTCTTTGAAATCATTAGCTACTGCTGTATAGGTCCAATGCATCAGTCTTGTCTTTATAGCAGCTCATTAGCATAATATTGTTCAGTCGCCCTGTGTCATTGTAGAACGTAAATATGTTTTTTTTTTCTCCACAATGCAGAAAAAGATATTTCAGTGGTTGCCATTGATATTGGAATTGTTAGATAAGTTTTTATCAGTTTAACTATTTCAGAAAACATACTGCACACCAATGATGAATCAATAATTCCTGCAAGAAGAAATTTCATAGTAGTGATCTGTTTAATACCTTGATTCCCCCCCCTTTTTTTTTTCTTTTTGGGCTCCTTCATGCAATCTGGAAAAAGGTTCAGCTTTCTCAGCAATTTTGTTTTGATCATCAATATCTTATTGTAGATTTCTTCATATTTGCTCCTTCAATATGATATTCTCAATACAAGCAGAATATTTCAGTGTTGCTTGGTCAAATCTAGGTGATATTTCATTCAATAGAACGTCCAAGACTTCAAAATAGATCCGTTTATAATAATCTTTATACCCTTGCTTGATGACAACCTATAAGGTTTGACACAGGTTAGAACCATGTGCCCGTGAGACACCTAAAGATTATTATAAACGGATCTATTTTGAAGTCTTGGACGTTCTATTGAATGAAATATCACCTAGATTTGACCAAGCAACACTGAAATATTCTGCTTGTATTGAGAATATATTATACCTTGACATTTGCACATGCAACCTGTCAATCCACTTGAAATAATAATTAGCCTAGTTTTGTTGTCTCTACTGGTGAAGATGCCATTGTCACCTTCAAGTGTACATGGCTATCAAAACTATACATCAAATTATATCTGCATGTATGTAAAATTGCTTCAAATTTGCCAGTGAGAGCAAAGCCATTGTCCCAGCTGCTACAGTAGTGGGCATGTCTGTTGATGCGTTGCCACTGTCATATGATTCTGCGTCAGTAGAGGGCGCCCACCTTTCGATTAATTAATAGTTGATTAAACGCTTGCGAGACGCTGCTCATATGCGCAATGCACGTTACAAAGTCGTTGTAGAAAGTTTGATGATGCGCGTATCTCACCCGTAAAGCATGCACATATATTCTATCGTATATCAAATAAATCCATGCACTATACTTGCATGGTCGCGCATATCGTTGCCACATGCAGGTCACAATACTTACACGCAGCATTGATCTGCTACAAATAATAATATTTACCTGCAACGTGAGTTTCATGTCCATTGGTAACCGTTAGCACGAGCGGCGTGTACAAAATCCTCTCCCTGCAATCCCATGGATGAAGTAAAGGCGTCCACTCGTACAAATTCGTACCCAAGACGCTCTCGTCCCGAAGTCCGTGTGAGTAAACATGCATCATTACCTCTGTTACGTAATATGAATTTCATATTCCCGTTGTCAAATTTTGTTGTTCACCTGTATACGTGTCTCAACGGCGGCTCCTGCAGCTGATAAGCAAATGAGAAATGTTATGCACGACGTTTTATTATTAATGCTGGGGCGATGAATTGTTTACTATTGCGCATCGAATTGCTAAGCAGTGCTGCAGAACGACTTCATGCATGCGTACTTGAAAATTAAACTAAATAATGTAATGAAATTAAAAGCCTGCCGTGAACATGAGTACTTACTCGTACAACGCTCTCAGAACTTACTGCCACCATTGCTCATGTTCGCGGCAGGCTTTTAGACATCAGTCCTGTAAGCATGCATAGTCTCGTACCCAGACCCAAAGTTACGCAGCTGCGGGTGGATTGCATTACCGCTATGATGTAATCTATAAGCAGCCTCGTAACATTTGGGTCTGGGTACGAGACTAATGAATGCATGCATGCATGCGCAAGGAAACGTGCTTGCATATATACATGTAAAAATAGACCAGCGTCGTATAATAAATATTCGGAAGTCTATGGGTAAGGAGATTGTTCACAATGGTGCTCCGCTTTACTCGGTACAAACAGAATTTTGACATTAATGTTGTGCTCAATGTACTCAACATCTGGATTTCCTCTCAGTGTCGTTACTGTCCTGTTCATGATATTTACATGCATCAAACTGTTTGACAATGCATTCGGAATAATTTACTTATCACTTAGCATCGTATCCTTTGAAAGGCTCGAAATTGAATTCGGCAATGATGATTCGTCTTTTGAAAGTGTCTTCCGAAGCTTCTTCACGTGCTTTGTAACTGGAGTAGACAATGTAGCATAGTGTAAATTTCTCTAATTCTCTTGTCAATGCCTAGGTTTATACTGTCGACATTTGCTTTCAGAACCACGACGTATTCGCCCTTGATATGCATGATCAATTAATGTCGACATGATAGAGAGGAGCCTCGTCTACACAATAGACACTTCCGTACATGGAACAGATCGTTTGATGGACATGACAAACGTACTTTGAGGTTGAGGTCTCAGAAGTGCTTGTTCCCCTAACGTGCACCATAACGCGTTTAGAACCTGGCCAGGCCATCAAGGAGGATTTATTGAACACGGGAGTGGCCCGAATTCCCTCTGCGGATCAAAAAAATCCACCTGAGGACCAGGTGGATTTTTTGTAACAAACCACGGAAGTCTGATGAGGCTGGACCTTGGATCAACATTGTCCGGGAGCGCTCGCGGAGAATGGTAATTGTGCAGATCGTGCATGTGTGCGTGTGTAATAATAATAGTAAATGTTTAATTTGGTTGTGCCTAACTATAACTCTCTAGATTATTAATCTGTTATTGTTATAAGCTGTTAGTACTTCCTTTCCCGATAGGGTACGTTATAGGTAGTGATCGCCATGTGCGATACAGTCAACTTTGTATTGTACTAATTAATAATAAAGAAGTCCGTACCCTTCCCGCTAGTTGGGCTTGTACTCCGACTAGCCTCCTACCTATATTGGAGCTGCCTTTTTGTTGTAGCAGATGCAAGAGAGCTGCACACGTGTATAGTACACATGTACGTGTTGGCACACACACCCATATGTATTGCATTCTTATAGATGCCCATCTCTCCGATGGGGATCAACTGGTGATACATAATGTGTTCCCATTGATGATCTGTTACATGTGTATGTGTTAGCACACACCCTCAGATGATGTATGTATTGCCTTGTTATAGATGCCCACCTCTCTGATGCATGGGGATCAACTGGCGATGCATGATGTGTTCCCATTGAGGGGGATTGATCTGTTTAACTCTTTCATGGGCAACAGAGCAATATTGCGCCCCAGATGCTATACTGAAGTCGCTCTGTTTATCTAAACATTAAGCACTTTGTAGTGAACAACTTATTGTTTCCTGGTCATATAGTGTAAGTTGTTTGCTAACTACGTTTTCCTGCAACACGCAACACTTATTTTGCATGTGTACCGTAATAATTGGCTTTGCCCGCGAAAGAGTTAAGGTCAGTAGGCGCATATATGTGTTAGCAACTTAGCACACACCCTCAGATGATGTATGTATTGCATTGTTATAGATGCCCACCTCTCCGATGGGGATCAACTGGTGATGCATGTGTTCCCATTGAGGGAAATTGAGGTGAGTACACGTGTTCATCTCTTCCTCCCACTCCTCACTTCCCTTCCATGTACTTCTCTTTCCCTCTCCCTATTCTGCAGAGAAAGCACACATGAGTAGAGCAAGCAGTCACACTTCGTTATTTTAGTGCACATGTGTGTGTGTGTGGTAGTGTGTGTGCATGTGTGTGTGTGTGTGTATGTGTGTGTGTGTGTGTGTGTGTGTGTGTGTGTGTGTGTGTAATATATTTGTGGTAAAAATCTGAGGAGTGCCAGGATGATTCAACAACTAAGGGGCAAGTGGTTGAGTCCTGAGCTTAAAGTAGTGTCCCTCTTAGTGCCCTACCCCTTCTTACTTTTCACCCTACTTCTCTCCCCTACCCTTGCTACTTTTCACCCTCCCCTACGTTTTTTTACTTTTCACTCCATCTTCCCTCTTTCTCCCTCCTCTCCCTTCTCTGCAGAAACTCTATTCAGTCTGGGAAGCATTTGGTAATTGACTCAACAGAGCAGTGTTACCAGACTTTTTTTGTGTACATGCTATTTATGTCCGTGAAATTGAAATTAAGCATTTGTATCACGTGACATGATCAAGAGCGTCACTCGCTAAAACTAAAAGATGAAATCACGTGACGTGACCGGTGACAAATTTACACGCGTGCATTTCACTCGTCTGCGCGTGTGCATTTCACTCGAAGGAAAATAGGTGTGAATCACTCTGGATAGCGAGTGTTACCTCTAACGCGAGCATCACTCGACGGCGCGAATGAATTTCGCGCTCTTTCGGTTTTTTCGGTGTACACCATTTCAGTGATTTCACTATGTGAAAATGTATTTTGGTGCCTGCACAATCATAGTGCCGACGTTACGAGGTCCGGCCCAAGTCCGGATAACTGAAAACCAAGATTTGGAATGCTGTTTGGGCTGGGGATGAGGTTGAAAAATAGGCGAGCCTTTCTATCAGGTGCGGGGGATGTACGTACTGAAGTAAAAAAAAACAAACCATTAGAGAGCAGCAGCGACAGTATAATATACTCCATGCAATGATGAACAACAAAAAACAAAAGAAAAACAACCTTTATGGCCTTGAAAGAGATGATGGTGAATTAATGGTGAACCAAACGAGAGAAACATACAAAAGCAATGATTAAAGTGTAAGGAAGGAATTTACTTCTGGCACAATTCAGGGGCTAGGAATTAAGTTGCTAACTAAATTAGTGAAAACTGCGTGAGCCTTTAATACATATACACGCGCGGGTAACTATAGTGTCCGCTCAGCTCGTGCATGTTGTAATATTGTACTCCAAGACTTATATTCATTATGATAGCGGCTTGCATCCCATTCATGTATGCAGATCAGTATAAGAATACTAGTCGGATGATCGAAAAGCACTGTACCCAGTAAGGTCACACGCTATATGCACGTGTAATATCCGTGTTGTCCACTCTCATTTCTAGTGTGTACTGTATGTGTTATTCGCATGCGGAAATCCCACTTTAGTACCACCGCCGATGCAGCTTCCCGATCATAGTACGCGGCATACGATGCCCTGGTGAAGGAAGCGCGGTACGGCATATGTCAATACGGAAATGGGGTGAGCTTTTGTTATTGTCGGTATTTATATTTATTTTATTTATATTGCATGGCTAAATTAACACGTGTACCAGGTTAGCCACACGTGTGTCTAATTATATTAGTCATCGATGGCATATGCAAACCCTGTAAAATCGCGTAATAGTTGTTCTATTATCCAAAAGTGACTACATCTGTGCATAGACATCTAGGTTACTCCAATTCTCTTGTTTATTTATCCGCCTGTTTATTTATTTGTTAATTTAACGTACATGTATATACCCTCTGTATTTGCATTCGGCTATCAGCTAGTGATAAGTTAGGGGGAAACATAACATGCACATGCCGTTTCCTACTGTAATTCAAGCAGGTGTTGGGAGTAATGTAACACCCCACACTGAGGTGCGATGCTGAATCATTATAGGTGTTAACGTTTGATCTAACCGCGTTATGAAGCATTATGACCTCAGCGTACGTTCAAATGAAGTACTATATAAAGACCAGGCATTTGAACTGAGAGCACCTGCTGCGCAGAGATATACTGGTGTGGCGCACACTCATCTGAACTTTCGAGAAGATCTATACAGAACGATGGTTCCATACGTGGTAGCGTTACTCATGTTGGTGACTGCCTCAGATGCGCGTCGGGGAAACAAGCAGTTCTTGAGACCTCAAAGTACGTTTGTACATGTCCATTAAACGAACGGCTGTCGCTTTATGGACGTGTCTATTGTGCATACACTGCATAGATGAGGCTCCCCTCCTTAATGGTGACATAACTCATATCAAGGGCGAATACGTCGTGGTTCTGAAAGCAAAAGTCGACGGTATAAACTTAGGAATTGACAGGCGATTAGAGAAATTTATATGATGCCGTGTTATCCAGTTACAAAGCACGTGGAGAAGCTTCGGCAGTCACTTTCAAAAGACGAAAGCATCATTGCCGCATTCGATTTCGAGCCTTTTATAGGATACGGTGCAATATTACTCGATAGGTAAGTTATTTCGAATGCATTCATTTGTCGATCACATCGTGTCTCACATTATAAATATCATGAACAGGACAGTAACGACATTGAGAGGAAACCAGGATGTTGAGTACATTGAGCACAACATTGAAGCCAAAATTTCTGTTTGTACTGAGCAGAATGGAGCACCATGGGTGAGCCACCCTTTAACTCTTTCATGGGCAACAGAGCAATATTGCGCCGCAGGTGCTATACTAAAGCCCTTTGTTTATCTAAACCATTAACACTTTTGTAGTGACAACACATTTCAAAGGTTTTTTCCTGGTCATATTAGCGTAAGTTGTTTGCAAACTATAGGTTTTCCTGCAACGCGGAAATGCTTATTTCGCGCTACATGTGAATTGGCTTCGCCCGCGGAAGAGTTAAACATGCTTACATCAGAATATGAGATGCAAATCTATTTTCTCGCTTTATGAACATATGCTTGTGCAAGCACTCATGCGTGCATACGGGTATACTACACAATCACGTTGGACATAATGAGTATCAATGTTGCTACAGAGTACTGGCGGCCTGATCATCATGTTTTGCATACGTTTCTTGATAATACAAATCAGTATCTAATTAGCTCCTACGGAGCGGCCGTTGCAATGCATGCACGTCCAATTCGTAATATTTCATCATTTTTTTTTTTAGGGCATCAGGCGGACAGTCAAAGCTGCACTTCCGTTGCAGAACACTTACTCGTACAACGCTCTCAGTAGGTCACGTAACTTACTGCCACCATTGCTCATGTTCACGGCAGGCTTTTAAAAAAATGTAACATGTTTAAAAATATTAAAGTAGTTCGGCAGCAATTTGATGCGCAATATACAGTTACAAATTACAAATCGCCTAGCGTTAACAATTAAACATATGTGCATTTTGCTGTACATATAACGTTCTCATTTGCTTATCAGCTGCAGGAGCAGCCATTGATGTATATGTGCTTGACTCGTAAGTAAACAACAATACGTGACAACGGGGAATAGGAAATTAATACGCGCATATTCTCTGTAACGTAACAGAGGCATTGATGTCGCTCACGTGGACTTTGGAGGAAGAGCATCTTGGGTAAGAGTCCGCACAAGTGGACGGCTTTAATAATGCGTCATGCGATTGCAGGGAAGCGATCTAGTACACGCCGCACATAGTCCCAGTTACCAAAGGGACCTAAATGGACATGGAACTCACGTCGCAGGTAAATATTATTGTTTGTACCACAAGTAGATCGATGCTGTGCCGTTGTAAGTATTGAAATGACCAATAGCTGTGACTGTAAGTATTGAAATGACCAATAGCTGTGACAACAAGATGGATTTATTTCAGATACCTTATATTATCTGAACATATATATTTTACAGTTAACGATGCAATATGCATGTATCCGGGCAAATATTCTCGGATAACTCTGCATGGAAATATTCCAGCATCGATATACTGATTTGTTTATGGCTTATGCATGGCAGCGTCACAAGAGCACATCTTTCACCATCATGCACGTCAATTGTATTCACGCACTCTTTTAACCTCATAGGTACCATTATTTCAGCAACGTATGGTATGGCTAAAAGAGCGAACGCTATCGCAGTGAAGTGCTTTGACGCGGCCGGATCGGCAACTACAATGTAGGTTTTTTTTTTTTTGCATTCTTGTCGTACATTTAAATATTATAACAACGAATGCTTGCTATCACTGCTCTCAATTTGTACACGGTGCTGGCATGTTGTCTAGTCGTGTGCTCCGCGGAATCGATTATGTAGTAGCAAATGATAGATATAAACGCCAGAGAGACCAGAACAGAAAAAGGGCGGTAATCAAGTGAGAACACACTTGTTTATAATATGAGCGCAGAAAGGCACGTATATCCTCCATGCAGTATGTCTTTTGGAATGCCGAAAACTCGATCACTCAACGAAGCTGTCGATGCGGCAATACGGGCTGTAAGTTGTGTGCTCATGAGGGGAGAAAAATTCAACAATAATATTTGTGACACAGGAAAAAAATGGGTCGAATCAAAGTTTTGATTTTATAAAGGATTTTAAATCGTCTGTAAAATCATTGTGTGATTGAACAATAACGTGTGATTTTTACTGTTCAATCACGTAATGATTCCAAAGTGATTCTACGCGTTTATTTCCTGTGTGAACATTTATAGCCGGACCGTATAGTGTTTAACCCGGGGGTGCATGATCCATGATTGATGCATACAGTGTGACTTTACTAGTCTCATCATTTGATGTGATATTTTTTAAAGGGTTTAGTTGTCGTCGCCGCCGCTGGAAATAGTCACGCAGACGCCTGCAACTACTCTCCCGCTAGCGCCCCTCAAGCGTCAGTCTTACACATGTACATATATATTTCTCAAGTTCACTGGTTCGTTTTCGCCAACAGTATTACAGTGATGGCTAGCAACGTCAACGACCAGTTTGCCACTGCTTTCAGTAACTTTGGCCGGTGTGCGCATATAATAGCACCAGTGAGTTTTGAAATGCATGTGTATAGTATATAGGTAAATAAAAACGCGCACGTACTGCAGATGGATGCTACGTGTAATAAAATGTACACATTTTCAGGGTGTTGCTGTAGACTCGACTCAAGCTGGCGGAGGCCATCATGCGTTAGATGGTAAGCGATATGAAATGTGCGTGTGCATGTGTGTGTGTGCATGTGTGTGCGTGTGTGCATGTGTGTGTGTGTGTGGGGGGGGAGGGATCGAGGCAAAAGAAGAAACCCATCCTCAATTTTTTTGCAACGCTAATTCAGAAGTATAGGAGGTATAATACCTTATTTCCCCTAACCATTTCCAAACGTATACAGATTCGGAACGCTCAATCCGCAGCTCTACAACAATGCTTCTTGCCCTCGCATGGCACGTGTGCAAATGATTGCTGTTTAGTTTTTATTTTTCATGTGTCTGTCACACAATATAATAAACGATCCGCCATGTTGGTGCACAGGTAAGTAAATCACGTGATGGAAAAGGTCCAAAAGAGAGTTGGTCTAGAGTAAGCATAATAGTTGCATAGTATAGTTCACATGCCAAACTTAACACACACCTTGCTGGCTCAAATGCACGACCACTTTATTGCTGATACAGGTTTGGGTGAGGATTCATTGTTCCTCTATACTACTATTGCATGCGTTTATTCTGTGATTTCCATGCACACGCCGCACTTACATATACTAACCACATGCAGGAACATCAATGGCTGCACCTCACGTGGTAAGTGCTACGCTCCTAACCGTTAGTCTGGTGTATTTATGCACATGTAGCAAACCACAGCACATGCACCCGTTGCATCATCATAACGTTCGTTCACTACATTTATAGAGCGGTGCTGTGGCCAAGTATCTTAGTACGTTCGCTGCGAACGCTCAACCTACTCCTGCACAAGTTAAAACTTGGTTAATACAAGCGTAAGTTGGCCGACAAAAGTTTGTGCGGGTGCCTATGGGGCTGCAAATGGCGATATAATGACATTCAAACCCCAACTATTCTATCCAGGGCTGGTGACGGCACAGTAACCAACGTGCCAAATAATACACCCAACAAACTGCTGCAATACAAGGACTGCTAACTAGCTTGTAGATGGAAGCTGCTGTACGCCGTGCTAAGTATACTGATTAAGTCAACGGAGGAACATGTGCATCGCATTTTATAGTTTCAGTTTTGCTATCATTAAATTTCAAGAAGCACTGCAATGACAATATTAGCGCATATATACGCGCATCGCAGCAATGCTGTGTCACCAAAGATAATTTAAAGATGGATTGGAAGCGCATCACGCGAGCCAATAAGACTATGCGCGCACTCCGTGATCGCGCGAATCACACCTTTCTAGAGGGCAAATCGAGGCAGCCAGAAGTCATCAAAGCGTGCCATACTGATTTTTGGTGGACATTTTTCATCGCCTATTTGAAAGGTAAGCGTTCTGTAAGGTATTGACCTTAAAATAGCCACGGTTTGTACTACGCGCGCTGCGTATACCGATAGTTTCACCACTCTCGCGTACTTATGTACCTTTTGTGAGATACGGGTGAGTCTCCAAAGGTTTATTATGTTTTCTATGCTTATAGAGGCCATTTTTCAAGGAGGGATTTTCATCCGATCGTGTGCAACACCGTCATATAATATAGTTGAGGGCATAAATTTGGTATACTTCGTGCATGTACCTGTTTACGAGCCATCCTAAGTGGTTTTGTAATTCTATGAACGAATCCTAAGTGTTCAGTGAATGCTCCAGGAGGGACTTTTTTTTTACATAGTACTTGATTTTCTAAATACACTGCATCAAACAGCGTCGATTTTTGTGATTTATATACAATTTTTCCCACGTCTAGCACTTCATCCTTGTCCATCAACTCAGAGAATAGGAATAGAGGTATGAAGTAGAAGGGTAGGAATGTAACTCCTATTTAAACAAATGTATACAGGTACAGGTACTGACTGTAAGAGTTTCCGAGCGTCCTCAACAGCGCTTCTCGACGATGGAGTCTGAATCTTAGAGCCATCATCAGCTAACACATTTTCAACAGCATTTTTCAGTATTTCGTCGCATAGATTGTATCTTAAGTGTCTGCTACACGCGAACATACAGCGCTCACAGCAGATCACGGAGTGTAGGTGATAATTTGTGACAATTAACCGTGCTTCCATTCCAATCCATCTCTAAACTATCTATGGTCACTTACGACTATACGCACGAATAGCACGCGGCTGTACAAGCATAGATTGATACGGACCCCATGGCAATGTAACTGGAAGCATAGATAGCACGAGTCCAGGGAAGTGGTGTGTATAAATAGATCGAAGATTTTAACTGGCTAATATGATATTCCAAAGCACAGTTTTGTCTTATAATACGCATCACCCAATGCACACACGTATATATATTATGATGAACGCCTTCAGACACTGCACCCCAAGGAATGCATATCTTGAAGAACATAGTGACCATATAGGGAAGCCAGGTTCTGCATGAATGGAAGCCATGCCACTGCACTGAAGTCACATACACCCTCCTCCTACAATATGAGTGCTGATAAAATAATGCAGCAATCGTGTAGCAGACACATTACCTTGAGATAAACCAACAGGTTTTGTTCATGTGTATACTGGGAGATGCCATGTTCCAGGTGCTTCATCACTGCAACACAAAAGTAGACCTACACACCACAGAAGGCATAATGCCAAGTGAGATTCATCTTCACTGCAAAAACCAGCTTCTACACAAGTTACACATTTCCCAACGTCGTACTGTATACACGGCAAATCCACCCCACCAAAAACACTTTATATTTGTATATCATGCGCTTGTTTTTGTTTTCTGAGCATGTTTAGCATGTTTTCGCGTGTTAGCAAGTTTTTTAATATATCAGCAGCTGGTGATATTAAATAACGAGCTCACAAACACACACACACACACACATACACACTCACACACACACTCACACACACGAAAACGTGCTAATCTTTAGCAGTATTAACATGTCTAAATTTTTTATGCTGATGGGGCTTTGACCCAGACCACAGAATGACCCTCCCATTTTAGCTATGCCAAATGTATGACACAATCCCTGCAACAGAAGAGTGTACTAGATGTGTTGCATGTGTCTGCTGTGCGTTTATTAGAAATAGCAACATATTGTACATTGAACATGTGATCAACGTACAGTAGGACACCAAAAGTACATGTACAGTATGAGGTTCAGACATAGCACATTACACTGCTACAGTATTGCCATGTAATCATTCCATACCGTAACGCGGCAACACAGAATACATTACATTATCATTATGCATTGGTCAATCCACACTACGTTTTACCTGGTAGTCAATGCCCAGCACAATGCACATGATTAAATAGTTACAAATTTCTGGCCAGTCAAGAAAATTCCAAAAGCACTGTGATAGCCAATGGTAACAGATCTAAAGTGATACAAGTGATAAATAATCTCGAAACATGCACAAGTGTACATAAAATTATTCCTACATCTACATGTACATCTACCAAAACAAAACTGAATAGTACATGGATTTTTCTCCAACACAGCATAAAGTACATGCACTATACAATAACTACATGTAAGTAAAGTTTTATGCTTTTTATTCAGCACAAGCTGAGTTTAAATACATCACAAAATGCACCCTGGCCTTCTGCAAAAAATAAACTAACCTGTGAAGGAGTGTAGCCTGAAAGTCGAAATGCAGAGTGTACCAATGGAACCTCAGACTGCAACAGAAGAGGAATACAATTACACAAGCCACTGTGCTGAATTTTCCCATCCCAATGCCTTGTCACTTTGTCGATACAGGTACAGGCATGTGTTATGTACACAACTTTGCAACATGAAAATTTGTAGCATAACTTTTTGCGAAAAAAAGTAATTGACTGAAAACATTTATATTCATACAAATTTCATTAGTTTAAACAAACAGTAGCTACAACTGTACATGTACAGTGTACATGTACAAACATACATTTACATGTAGACTAGTCAGGTCTCAGGGCACTCACATTTCACATACCAACACATGCATATGTCAAAACCTTCACAGAACCCGAAATACTGTGCATCATGAGGAACACTGTAGATGGGGTGTAGTGGGCTGGGATAATAGGTGCAATGGCAAAGACCCATTTCTTGCCACAACAGGTGATGACTATTTATAAATAAAATATAATCCTCCACTGATATTCCATGCTCAGTACACAATACACATGCAATGTGCATGACATGACTGAAAACAATGATCTTACCTGAAGAATCCACTCGACATAATGTGCACTGACAAATGTTACGGGATGAATTCCACTGTAGGCTATTTCAAGTGGCAAGTGAGCCTGAAGGAGTGTGTACAGAGATACATGTACCAGAGGCACAATTGCGTCTATTCAACATAATGAATCTGATTTAAGTCAACCTTCAATTTATGGTGAACAACAACATTTGTCAAATACTTTGCACAGTACGTGAAAATATATTTTTGTTTAAAAATCAATTTGAATTGAAAACAAAAAAGTTTAGCATTTGTGTCAGTGATAATGTCCAAATAGGAATTTTTGGGGCATGACGTGCTATAGCATGATAGAAGTGCGAAAAACAAAATTAAACCAGGTTTTAAAAGGTCAGTAGCATTTAAAAAGGCATACATTGACTATGACAGTGCATTGTAATAACTTAGTATCGTTATGAATTGTCTTGCCACTGGCATAGCGAATACACACAAATAGCAAAAGTACACCATAATGCATAAAAATGTTTTTCACTAACAGATAAGTGAAGACGATGAATCCAAAGATATCCTGATGACAGCAGGTGAGCAAAAGCCTCGAGAAATGATACTGTTTGATTAACAGACCCTTTCATAACCAAAAACACAGTTGCTACAAACCAGTCATAGCCAACATAATCTCCTTTCAATGAACCTGTATGGATGTCAGACAGTGCAAAAGTACACTACTATAGGTATATCATGCACATATACTGTACTGTACTGTATCTAGATGCCCATGATGTGCAATATTGCTTAATTAACTTTTTAATATAAATGTGTAGTGAGAAAAGTGACAGTCATGCTTGCAAAAGGTATGTTGTGTACTGCATGCGTACATTGCTGATTTGGAGGTCTGATTGGTACTGCAACTGTGCATGTACAGTACAGTACATTTTTACAGCACACAATGTATGTACATGTACAAGAACAAGAATGCAAAATAAATGTATCTTATTAGAAATAGTATGCCACCTCAAGTGTGAAGGGGATGTGTTGCATGTAGGTTTCAATTTTATGTCAGAGTACAGGTACATGTAGATGTCATTGGAATTCAATCATAACAAATGCACTATTATGGTAGTGCCATGATATGATTTCTTCAGACACCAATACTTTTCCAAGGAACAAACTACAGTATAAACCAGTGCAACTTCATCACTTTTATCAGAGTGTCCACACGAAATGTCTGGATTAGGGTTATATGCATGCAGACAGCACTCCAGTACAAATCTCTATATATGTACATACTCAGGTAGGTATGCTGCCTTTTGTGACACTGCCTTGTACAGATCGAAGACGCATGGTTTGTCACCTGTTGCAGATTTGATACATGTGAGCCAGAGGAATCAAGGAGCCCAAGGAACTGTCCATATCTAAAAATAGAGTAATAATAGCCTTTTGTCAAAAAGCAAACAGTGCAGCAAGCATGCCTACAGACATATGTACTTTACACATGTACAGTATGTGTAGACACTGCCACAGCTGCATGTACAGTACAAGTAACATCCTACACATGAGTATGCAGTTAAGGGAGAAGGTGTAGCAATGAATTAAAACAATGACTAAAATACTCACCTGACCACCAATTTGGCACCCAAATCAGACATTGAATTATTATAGACAGCTTGAACAGCATCTAAAAAAAAAAAAAAAGGAAATCCAGCAATGATTGAAATTTTGGTGGACTGGTGTGAAGCTCCTGAGTTTTGCAATATTAAAGCCTCCTGTGTTTCAACATTGTTCAATTTTATTGTGAAAACTTATGGAAATTACATGCACATGTAAAACAAAATATTATACCACCAGTTCACAAAAACAATCACATGAATGTAGTAACAATAATATCTACACGTACTCTGTCATTGTATGTACATAACTTCTGGCATACATTGTAAATGTACTGTACATGTTAATCTTGCTACAGTGCACAGTAACTAACCGGCAGAACCTGAAGTCGTGAATATCACATATTCATTGGTACAATTCTGCACTGCCACTGTTTTTTGAAGTAACAATGCAACTGCTAAAGGAAGGTACATGTTGGTTTTTCATTTGCTCAGTTAAATTGGATATAGACATCACTTACTGTCTGTGTTGAAAGTCTTATGTTTGGTGAGCTCTAATAAGAGGATATCCTTCAAACTCTTGAGCCATACTGTACTAAATACAGTATTGGATTATGCAATAGTGTTCATACTCAGTAAATTTATTTAAGCATTTTGAATCAATTGTTTATAACTTGATTGCCAAATTGACAGATCAGCATTCAAGCGCATAACATACATGTAGGCCCTACAGTCAAATTTGCTTCAAAAACTTATGTTGTTTGCATTCTATTTGCACTAAGATAAATTTTATTCAAAACAGGTGTAGAACTAAATCAGAACACAAATGACAATGGAACCATATTGTCCATAAGACATACTAAATATTAAAAATTTAAGTGCAATGACTCTACTAAATAAGTTTGCTTTGAAATGTTTGTTTGCTGGACAGTGGTGCATTTAGTTATGTTTTTGCATTCTCCCTCAGTTCACTGAATCTGATAAACATTTTACATGCATGTAATGGTGAACTATAATGAATTTGGTACATAGCACCGACTAGACGCATGAGGAGTTTTAATTACTAATTCAGAATTACATAATCTGTAAAGTAACTACATTTAGATTTGAATTAGCATTGCAAGGAACAAGATTCCTTTGAAACACGTGGTTTCTTTTCAATAAGCATTTGTAATGATCACCACTCTTTCGCTTCAGCAGATGCTTTGGAGACAAGAGCGATGGCATTGATGGTACATGCTTTGGAAGACAAGAGCGACGGCATTGAAGGTACACATTATCGTGACCAGCTGTCTCATAGCTGCATTATTGCAACACCACACGGTGATTTGGTTGAATCCAGGCAGATGAATGCTCAGCCTCGTGAAGCTTATGAAGAGGTTCTACGGTGAATAAACCACCCCAAAATCGAATCCTGTGCCATTACACTTTGGCCTATTCTGAAATTCTCAGAGAACATATCAAGTTTATACCAAAAATGCCCAGTCATGTATATGTATTATTCAAAAAGAACTCATTGGTGCCATTGAATAATGGATCCAAGAATAAAATTTGGTGAAAGTATGAGAGGCCAAGTTCTTTTCTGTTTGTGCTGGAGGCTCAGATTCATCAAGCAGACTGCAGATTCATCGAGCAGAGAACAACTTAATTCACATGTGTTACAGTTTGTTGATAAAACAGGTATTGTCAGAGTAGAATTAATTCATTTCATTTCTTTTTATGCATGTCTGGTACTATAGGAGAAGCATTATAAAATAATAACTTGCTCTGAGCAATTATGCACTGCATCTCCATCTTTGCAAACACAGCTACGATGGGGCAGGCAATACAGCAGGGAAATATAAAGGTGTTGCTGCTCAAATCCAGGGAGAGTACCCAAAAGCAACATTTCAATTGTGCAGTTGATACATTAAACTTCTGCATTGTTACATGGATGTACAATGCTAGAGATGTGATGTATTGGCATACGTATATTTAGAGTGCAGTTGTGCGCATGCTCATTGATTGAATAATCCTTTTTGTTAATGAGTGAATCGTGACTGAGAGCCAAGTCTGGGGGTCCAAGATACTACAAATTGGCGACGAGGGTAAACGTAAGCTGCACGTCGGCGCGAAATGACGTATCACGGCAAGTTGAGCGAGTTTGATTCAACTTCCGAGGACTGGCCTTCGTACGTGGAGCGTATGGAGCAGTACTTCGCGGCGAACGACGTCGGTGACGAAACGAAGAAGCGTGCGATTCTACTTAGTGTCTGTGGGTCCTCAACTTACCGCCTCATTCGAAGTTTGCTTGCCCCTGTGAAGCCAGGTGAGAAATCATACTCTGACATAGTTGCGCTAGTCACTACTCACCTTAACCCGAAACCATCTGTTATTGTTCAGAGGTTTAAGTTTAATTGTCGAGTAAGGGGGGAAGTCGAGCCTATTGCTGATTTTGTAGCGGCATTGCGAGCATTGTCGGAACATTGCGAGTTTGGCATGTCGTTGGAGGATGTTTTAAGGGACCGCTTGGTGTGCGGGATTAACAACCCTTCAATACAGCGAAGGTTATTGGGTGAAGGGGGTCTGACGTTCAAGAAAGCATTAGAGTTGTCTTTATCAATGGAGTTGGCTAACAAAGGTTCAAGTGAATTGCAGGCTGCTACGAAGTCAGATGAACAGGTGCAGACTGTACAAAAGTCTAGGGGCCTACAATGTTATAGGTGTGGTGGGAACCATTTGGCTCATGTGTGTAGGGTAAAAAACTTGATCTGTAGTCAATGTGGCAAGAGGGGGCATGTTGCCAGGGTGTGTCGGAGCAAAGCTACACTGAATGCACCACAGAGGGGTAGGCATGATGTGGCAGCACTTGACGAGGACATTCCCTTAGAAGAGCCATCTGTGCGTACTTTGTATACCCTTGCCACAAAGGAGGCCCCATTTCATGTGACCTTGAAATTACATGGGGTGCCTGTTTCAATGGAAATAGATACTGGGGCAGCCAGAACTGTTATGAGTCAACAAGCATTCAAGTCAACTTGGGGCAAATCCGTAGCCCCTGTGTTGCATGATACACATATCAAATTGTGTACATATACAGGAGAATCACTTAAAGTCTTAGGGGTGGCAGATGTTACTGTAATGTACAAAGGACAAGAGACAAAGCTGCCCTTGGTAGTTGCTGGGCAAGGAGGGCCCAATCTTTTAGGACGTGACTGGTTGCGTGCTTTGAAGTTAGACTGGGGAGCCATTCGTTTAATTTCTGCAAATGCAAAACATTCCAGTTGGGAGCAAATTCTTAAAATCATGCAGCTCTTTTCAAAGAAGAGCTGGGCACAGTGAAAGGAGTAGTGGCAAAAGTCCATGTGGAAGCAACAGCAGCTCCATCTTTCTACAAATATCGTTCAGCCCCATTTATTATGAAGGAAAAGATAGAGAAAGAGCTAGAGCGCTTGGAGCTAGCAGGAATTATCACACCTGTACAATTTTCAGAGTGGGCCGCCCCAATAGTACCGGTGGTGAAAGCTGATGGTTCGATAAGAATTTGTGGGGATTATAAATTAACACTGAATCGTGTAGCCAGGATAGAAACATACCCTATTCCACGTGTCGAAGAGTTGTTTGCCGTTTTACGAGGAGGTGAAAAGTTCTCCAAAATAGATTTGTCAAGTGCATATCAGCAGATTGTTCTAGATGAGCAGTCTAGGCCTTATACCACCATTAACACTCACAAAGGGCTTTTTATGTATAACAGATTGACATTTGGTATAGCATCGGCTCCAGCAATTTTCCAACGTACGATGGAAACCATCCTACAGGGGTGTCAGCGTACATGCGTGTACTTTGATGACATATTGGTTACAGGGTCTTCAAACGACGAACATTTGGCTAATCTGGATAGTGTGCTTTGTAAACTCGAGGGAGCGGGCTTACGACTCAACCCGGGCTAAGTGTGCATTTATGCTACCTAGTGTTGAGTATTTAGGGCATAGAATCGACAGGGAGGGATTGCACCCTACTGAAGAGAAGGTCATAGCAATCCACAATGCACCTGTACCTACAAGCGTAACAGTGCTGAAATCATTTCTGGGACTCCTTAATTACTATTCTAAGTTCTTACCCAACGTATCATCCACGTTGGCACCACTGTATCTACTGTTACGAAAGAAGCAGAAGTGGGTATGGGGTAAAGAGCAAGAGGAAGCTTTCCTCAGAGCTAAAAGAATGCTTCAGTCATCGGCTCTATTGGTTCATTATGATGGGAACAAGCCGTTGCTGTTAGCATGTGACGCATCCTCATACGGAGTGGGTGCTGTGTTATCACATGTGATGTCTGATGGGTCAGAAAAACCCATTGCGTTCGCTTCACGATCAATGACAGCTGCTGAAAAAGGGTACTCGCAGCTCGACAAAGAAGCCTTGGCCATCATATTTGGAGTTACTAAATTCCATCAATATGTGTATGGAAGAATCTTCACTATTGTGTCAGACCATAAGCCATTAATATACATTCTTGGTGAGAAAAATGCTATTCCACCAATGGCTTCAGCTAGGGTACAACGGTGGGCTTTGACGCTTTCTGGCTATCAATACACCATTAAGTACAAGGAAGGCATAACACATGGTAACGCTGATGCACTCAGTAGGTTGCTGTGTCCCTGTACCAGTGATGCAAAAGCTCAACAGACCCCAGGTGAATTGGTGGGGTTGATCGATCTGCTAAACTCCTCAGCCACAACAGCCAATCAAATACGGAAGTGGACGGATAAGGATCCTACACTGTCCCGGGTGAGACAATTTCTTTTGACAGGATGGCCCAGTAGCAACTTAGCAGAGGAGTTCAAACTGTATGTGACTAGAAAGTTAGAACTTAGTGTTTTGGATGGGTGCGTGTTGTGGGGAGCAAGAGTTGTGATACCACCTCAAGGGAGAGCAAATATCCTGCAGGAGTTACATGAGGTCCATTTGGGTATGAACAAAATGAAGGGTTTAGCTCGTGGGTATGTTTGGTGGCCTAAATTAGACAGTGACATAGAAGACCTGGTGCGGAAGTGTGATGTGTGTCAATCTTCAAGGTCTTTACCGGCAGTAGCTCCACTGCACCCTTGGGAGTGGCCACAGCAACCCTGGTCTCGTTTGCACCTAGATTTTGCGGGACCTTTCTTGGGTCACATGTACTTAGTGCTTGTGGATGCTTATTCTAAATGGATGGAAGTCCAAGTGATGAAAACAATTACATCCTCAGCAACAATCGAAAAACTCAGGGCTATATTTGCTACTCACGGACTTCCTTGTAAAATTGTGACTGACAATGGACCCTCCTTTGTTAGTCAAGAGTTTAGAGAATTTATGGAACAGAATGGGATTGTGCATATTAAGTCTGCACCATATCACCCAGCAACTAATGGTTTAGCGGAACGTGCTGTGCAAACTTTCAAGCAAGGTTTAAGGCATAACAGCATTGGCACAATAGAAACTAGGCTGTCAAGGTTCTTGTTTCATTATAGAATCACTCCACATAGTACAACCGGTTTGTCACCAGCGGAGTTGCTGTTCGGAAGGAGACCTCGATCTCGGTTGGACCTAGTACATCCCGACTTGTCAAATAAAGTAGAGTTGAGTCAAGCAAGACAGAAACAAGGTCATGACACACCAAATATGGTATCCCGTACTTTCAGCTTGGGGGACAGAGTTTATGTATATGATTTTCACAACCCACACAAATGGATTCCTGGTATTGTAGTGGAACTGACAGGAAGTCTTTCTTACAAGGTGAGACTGCAGGATGGTGTGGTAGTTCGTCGTCACGTGAATCATATTAGAAGTCGTGCTGCAGTTGCAGGTGGTGAGCTTAACGCTGATCCTGTTGCACCAACGGCCACCTACCTTCAGCCAGACATCATGGATGATGGTCCAACTTCAGATTTGTCCTATGACCCAGCACCACTAGCAGATAGCACAGCCACTGAAGAAGATAGAGATGCAGTTATCATCCCAGAGGACTCTGACACCGGTCCACAGGAGGCAGTAAACCTTCCTCAGGAGGTAGCACCAGTTCCACCGATGACCTTGCGGAGATCAACCCGAGTTAGACAAGCACCTGACCGCTACTAGACAGAGAACAAACATATTGACTATTATTGAAGTGCATAAATGTATAGTTGTGTGTTAAGGGGGGAGGAATGTGATGTATTGGCATACGTATATTTAGAGTGCAGTTGTGCGCATGCTCATTGATTGAATAATCCTTTTTGTTAATGAGTGAATCGTGACTGAGAGCCAAGTCTGGGGGTCCAAGATACTACAAGAGATTTGTTGTAAACTGTCACCTAAGCGACAAGCAGAGTATGAAAAGAACATCAGAGAAAAAGGAGAAAGCTTGTAATATGTGTTCTTCCGGATTAACGACTTAATTCTATGAATCGATTGGTTTTCCTGGATTGGCACTGATGCATATTCATCACAATATGGAAATCAATCTGGAAGAGATTGCCAACATCTTTGCAAAGCAGCATCCACGTAGATTTAATCTTAATTAATTAAGCTAACTACACATGCATGCATGTAAGCAAACTCAGTCTGAAAGAATGTAATCATGTATTCATGGAGTCTCACTAAGTGATGCTTATAGTTTTGCAAAATCCTATTTCCTATTATTAACAAGATTCTTGCATTATAATTCTTTACTCATGTGATAATTTGCATCGATTAGTCTTTCCATAAAGATTTAATTTTTCCATTGTATGCATGTACATGTATATGTGTTGGCAGAAGTTAAGTTCGGCTGGTTTTGCGTTTGTAATATAAAACAACTTTTGGGTACAAAACAACAGCCAAATGGAGAAGGTTTGAAAGATGCTACTATTTTCAATGCAAACACATAAATACATGTAGATCTGGAAGGGAAGGGGTGTTTATGCTATATGGCAAATACAGTAGCCAGACAATCGATGTATGAGTCCAACAAACAGCTTTGACATGAAATCAACCTTATTGCACACATCACCCCTGAACACCTCTCTTTAAGCACACTAGTCCTTTTATACAAAAGGTGACATCACTTCATTGCCTGAATACAGTGTCAAGTTTTACATCAGTTCTTTTGCCAAGTCCTTGCACCAGGCTTGGCACCGTTTCATGCATGCCTTTTGTCTCAGGGCAAACCTTGATCCCTGATAGCAGTACAGAGCATTGTATATTTACTTACAGTATGCATTATTATACATGTAGATGTACAGTGTATACATACATGTACAAATTATACATAACTACTGTACATGTACATGTAAATCTATTTGCATATGCAATTACATGCATAGTATACATTACACATGCAGTGTTCATGTACAGTGTACATGTACATGTACAATGCTCATAGACATGGTACAGTACGAATGTGTGGATAATTGTCATGAACTGTATACACAACTTGTCACTGATGTATATGTACAGTGTACCTTGCTTTAGGTTCAGGTAATGGTTGTGAGAGCATGGCCAGCAGGTCACCTCCTAAAGGATAGAATTGAGCCGTTTGTGACTACATTTCTCAATGGACCAGGGGAGGTCAACGCCATGCAGAGCACACATCAGTGTGCCAGCAATATCACACGACTTTGGAAAGGAAACCAAGTTGGTAAAGCAATGTGACCTAAGGAAAATATGACACATTGCATTTAGGGATAAATGCAATTGATGCATTGCTAAATGTGACCCATTTTTAAGTAGCTCTGCAACAGACCTTGGTGCTTGATGGTATCAGGATTCTTCAACTGGTAGTGGCTGGATGGCGAATTCAAGTTGAACATTGACCATGTGTACGTTTCATTATCCTTCACACAGATAAAAAATAAAATGCAGTAAGCTTATAAATTATGCATACACTGTGTACATGTGTACACATTTCCAGATCCCACAGTAACACCCCCAAAAAGTAGTGCTTTGGATTTGCACATGTGTCACACTAAATATTATCATGTACATGTGCAGTAGCTGTATTAGTGTAGCATAAACACCATACAGTGCATACAGTGTACATGTATGATGTAGGGAAAACAAATACTCCACATTTAAATATTCAGATTACCGGGTGTTCACAAATACTAATTATTCACTTGATGCATTACAGTAGTTAGGCAAATACTATTAATACAATTAGATTGTTGCAACCGGTTAAGTAATTATATCAAAACCCTAATAAATAAACACATTCTAGTATCAAAGTTATTGCTGGAGTTACTATTATGCCATAAGTAGAGCAAGAAATGAATATGCAGTGGAAAAGGATTAATTTACATTACTAGGTTCAATAGTAAGTAAAAAAAAGTAATGCCATTATTCATTACTCATTGAATATTTTTAGATAACTAATTTTTAATAAAAATTTCTATTAAGTCAACAACCACCATACAACCACCATATGATTTGGTATTAAAATTATGTGATAGTGAGTTATTAAAAGTCAAAGTCCAAAGCATTGTTGTTTTGTTTTTCAAGTTGGATTTTAAAGTAAATATCCAAATTCGATTTTCCAACTAATCAATACTTTAATTAGAAAGTATTTTATTTTATCGTTACATCTATTAAAGGTAATCAGATTTGAATAACACAGTTAGTATTTGCCTAAGATTCATTTAGATTAATATCCTATATTCATTTAAAACTGTTGCTTTCATTTGCCAACACCAGATATACAATTCTGTTACCTTGAGATAATGTGGAGGAAGTTGCCTTTCACTAGGACCACCAGTGTAGTAGCAAGATACCAATATTCTGTTTCTTTCAACAGAGTTTGCATCGATAATCACTTCTCTGTAAGTTGAAATACACCATCGATTAACACTACATGTAATACACCCTGTATAATGCTTGCCAATGTACTTGTACGTGCAGATTGCACCTACATGTACACTTAGGCATTGGAATAACTAGACTGCAGTGATTTATGAGTTTGAAGTCAAAACTGACCAAAGAAAGATTAAATTCAGAAAGCTGCAAATGTTTGGAACAAACATTATGCTGGTTGTAATAGCCAGCACTGGGCTACCCTACATTGCAGGTACACTGCTCAGTGCATTCCCTGATAAATCTTTATGCAGAGTCAATACATTTGCCTGTACTGTGTATGTGGTACAGAATATACATACACATAATACAGTTTAAGGTACTTAAACCTAGTTAACCGACCACCGCGCCCAGTCGCCATCTACCATCATGTGACAGGTGGCACGCATGCGCATGTCAGAAGTACCACACCTCAGTGAAGCAGTGCTGCCCAAATTTTTATGTTCATTTTTAATGATTCTCCATCATTAAGAATGATGTGAATCAGTGGGCAGGGATATGGCACGGTACAAGTGGGTGGTTCCATATCACCACACCCCCAAACACGCCCGCACCATGCCTACCCTGGCCCAGACCCTTGCCAAGTGTATGAAGGATTCAGGCCAGCGTTAAGTGAACCATGCAACAATATCGTGAGAGGAGGTTAAAGCCTTTGTTCATGTACAGTGCATATATAACCGTCCACTTTGTGAACGTGAGATATGTCTGAGGTATTACAAGTACGCAGTGGATCAGTGGCTAACATAAATGCACAGACCATAAGAGAGAACAGTGACAAGTGCACTGCACTATTGGATAAAGACAAACCCGCTGTCAAGTTGATTCTTTCTTTGCAGAGCTAGCAAGGTAGCAGTTAACCCGTAGTTTGCCTCAAGGTACAGAAACGAGTCCAGTGATGTCACAAGTGCGCTGAAGAGTCTAACAAATAGATATGAGGATACAAAACTGACCAACATTTGTGAGCCAAAATGCACTTCATTTAATAGAAGTTGATAAGTACATGTACCTGAGAAGCAAAATAATGTTTTGCTTGTAGGACATGCATGTACATGTACAGTATGATAAACATAGTTGTCACCATTGACAGACATAGACATGTAGCAAAGGCTTAAACATACATGTAGCAAAGGCTTAAACATACATGTATTACATGTACACAGACCTCAATCCAAACAGATGTGCCTCTTCGTAGTTGAATAAAGCTGCACTTTTGGACTCGGAATCAACAAGTACTAGACGGTCCAGCAACGCCTGCACACAAAAGTCATCATCAACAGTTGCATATGAAAAAGAACTGTAGCCAACTCCATAAATTAATTTTCAGCCCCAGTTTCCCAATAAACTGTAATACCAGAAAATTTGGTGGCACTAAAAACTGCTGCATTGCTGTTGGTTGGTTTTTAATTTGCCAAATTTAGTACATGTATGATGTTGATTAACCAAATTTAATTTGTTGGTCCGAGGCCACACCATCAAATTGCTAACATGAATTCACTCCCATAATCATATGGCACAAATAATCAATTTTGAATAGCAACATTATCATTAAGAATACATGTACAGTTAACATATACAGTACATGTTTCTTATGCAATAATTTGTGGTACCCTTCATTGTAATTTCTGAAATTACTACATATATTCATCACTGCAGCCTCCCTTCCAAACTTGTACATGTACCACAGAATAGTTTACATGTATATCTCGTACAGTACTAAAAATCTCATTAGGCCTTGGCATTCACTCTACAGCTGAAATGCACTTCAGGTCCCTCCTTGACAATTACAGTATATTCCATGCATATTTGTAAACGTACATGTACATTGTATGCAGATACATGTACTGTACGGTACACTAATCCTTGTAAAGTGTACACAAAGGATTGGCGTACAGTGTACACACATATCACACTGACAGGTGGCTTACAAAGACAGTTGATGGGATCACGTCTGGTTCTTTGGGCTCGGATTGGTTTAGTGCCTCGTACAACGCAGGAAATGAGGACAGGATGTTGAGCAAGCTGAGCATCGCCTATAACAGTACAACAGAGGTGCAGTTAACACAGCTACATGCAATGTACCTGTAGGGTAGACAAAACGATACAAGTGGCTGTGTTTCTTTGGATGTGCTATCCTCATGTCAAACGTCAGACCAAACTGTATTGTGGCCTGAAACTTCATTAATTATTCATCATGTACATACAGTATGTACATGTATAGTAAGTACAACATAAAGCCTTTAATATCCAGCTCAGCATGGCACACGTACACATGCATGGAATAAATAGATATTTATTAATGATTTCAAAAGAAGTAATGAAAGTGCTGAGTTTGATCATACATACATGTATGGAGGATTGTATGTTTTAGTCAGACAGTGAGAACTTGCTGAGCTAATCATGTACCACGCTGAGCCTGTTCGTGAAGACCTCTACAGCTGTATGTTGTACCTACATGTAATGGGTGTATTCAATGATGTGTCAGACCTTACTGGCCATTGCATCACATCACAAGTTACAGTGTAGCACTTCAAGCATTTGAAGCAGAATTTGCTAATGTGTCATTTTGCTCCAACACTATTCCCATTCAGCAATGGTCATTAATCCTTGCTTTTCAGCAAAAAAGCCATAACAGATTGGAAGGTGCATTGATCAAGTCTGTACTCCATTTATAACACGCCAAGCCACGAACATGTACACATGTACATACTGTATGCACAAGTCCACATTACAGAAGACACCTGTAACCACACACTGCAAGTAGTGCGTACAGACGCAGCACTCGGAGAGGGGAGGTGGTACCTTGTGTGTGGTCCTGTCGATCGGATCCAGTGGGTGAGTGCGTGGGGCTGTGAGGCGGTAATCGCTCTCCTCCCCATCCACCAAGGTCCAGAGGTCCCTCACCAGAGTGGACACAAACCCTGCGGTCCCAAGGGTGCACTGAACATTGCTTCTTGTGCGTGCATGGATGTACAGTACGCGCAGGGTACAGTGTAGCACACAAATTTCACCAACATGTGACACTAGCACACTTTCTAGTAGTTTCTTTCGAGTTACAGGTACATGTACATGTATTTCAATTTGTGCAGCTACATGTACATGTAAGGTGTGGTCAGTTCTTGACATAAAAATTAATTGTACAAATACAGTTGTAGGTAAGCTGAGCTGTCTAGGATGCATTCCAACTCATGCGCTTCAAATGTCGTTCCAGACGGTCGAGAACTTTGGATATGATGCAGCAGTTGGGGAATCCTATGGTTTCTGATAATGACTCTTAATAATTAAGAGCTTTATTGACCATTGAAGTAGGAGTGGCACACAAGCTGATCAAGTTTAGTGTACAGTATTTGTCAAATGATCAACTTAGTTTGACAGTAAAATAATTTTAATGGCAATGCTTTCTTTGGTGTTTTAGATGTACACAGCATGAATGACTTACTGCATTAAAAAATGAAGTCTAGCAGGTAAAAAAAAACTGCAAGGTACTTTAAAACAAAATTTAGGATGCTTCTACACTGTACTGTAGCACCAAACCAGGAAAAGGTGGGAATACTGGCATGTTGAACATGTCCACGCGAAAGACTCCCATCAAGGCATGCAATACTTGCTGCATGCTCCCTTTCAATAGATGTCATCCCTCTAAAGATATCATCTACCACACATGCAGCCTAATGGCAGCATGAGGTACACTGTAAATGTACCTGTGCGTCCTACATGTATGACACACCAATCTCTCTAGAAAACCGCACCCACCACTGTTTAGCAGCTCCACAACTCCTGCTGCAGTTGATGCCACCTGAGTAGCCATGTAGCCGTAGCCAAACTTCTCCACTTTGCTCACCTGGGGTGAATACGAAAACCGAAAACTGGCTGCAAGACACTGCACACTCTACATGCACATGTGACAGTACTAAGATCAACGGACGTTGACCTACATGTACATATACAGAGAACAGTGAGATCTACAGTACTTCTATAGGGGAAGATCAATGGCCATTGACTTGTACAGAGGACAGTGAGACCCCACAGTACTGAAGTAGACACACATGTACATAGGGACACTGGGGGATGCAAGCAATGTAGACACACTTTGTCTGCAAACGACAAACACTGCTTCTGTGCACACACAGCAGTACATGTTGTACTGGATGTGTCTACATCCGTACATGTTCAGTGTACCTGTGCTGTACATGCACACACACACACACACACATGCACGCACATGCGACATGCACCTACATGCACATATGTACACACATGTGTACAGTGTAGTGCAAGTGCACCTGGAGTTTCTGTGTGTACCGATGATCCAAGTATTGCGTACATCTGGCCATTTGGCCCGACTGCTGCAGCAACAATAGACCCTATCAGAGCCAAAGAACCATTATTCGTTTGCCGTACAAGCTACACGCGTAGCACAAATGACTTGTATGTAAAGCACATGTATACATGCGCACGCAGGAATTATATATACATATGCACACTGTACTGTACATGTATGTACACTGAATGCTGTGCAGCAATGGAAGACTTTACAAGCTTACAATTAACTGTACACTACAAAAACTGTACATATGTGAGCAACCGACACTACACCAAATAAATGTAGCTCAATGACAAAGTGTACACATACATCCACTGTACCACACCGTTGTACCTGTGACAAACACTACACACACTGTACATGTACAGTACATACACATAGGATGTGGTATGTTATTTACCTTCGGAGTGCCAGCAAAATTCAGCAGGTTGTCCACTAGCGCCGCAGACAAAATCCTGTCTGTGACCCCATCCAGCTAAATAGAACAAGAGCAATCATGCTACATGTACACTGTACATGTCTAGATTCAGGAAACTATATTACAAATTGATGTACATGTACAGGAGCACTGTAGCTGCAACTGTCTAATCACACAACTAACATGGGCAACAAATACATGCATTTTCATCACTGCAGTCTTTGCAGTTACGAGTGGAAAGGTCTGCCTATACACAGTTATATACGGACGGGGCATTCATTCCTTGCCCCTATCATTCTGAGTATGTACATGTACAGTGCTTCAAATCCATGCATGCTAGCATACAGTGTACATGTATGTGCGTACATACAGTACATACACAATACATACAATACTATCAGTGGTGCGGACCAACCTTGTTCAAGCTATTGGCGATGTGTGTGTGTATGGAGTAGGGCAGGAGGACGTGGAGGCCCTCGGCAGTGTTGTACAGCTGCCTGCACACAAACAGCCAGGCCGTGGTCACCTCGGGGGTTATGCAAGGGGCTTTCCCTGAGAGGGCGTGGACAGTGAACTGGGCTATGCTCTGGACAGCAGGAGAGCTAGAGGGAAAGATGTGCATGGTACTTTAAGGGAGAGGTAAAACTACAAATGAAAGAACCCTCTTACAAAGGTCACATACATGTACAGGTGCATGTACAGGTGCATGTACAGGTGTACATGCACCTGTACATACAATCGTACAGACTACACTAATAATTAATGTGTAGCAACTAATGTAAGGACTGAACTCTGAATCTCATTGTCTGTATCTAGGCACCAAACGCTTTACTGTACATGCAATTACATGTACAGTACATGCACATGAACAGTACTGTACATATACCAGCACATGCATGTACATGTACATACTGTATCTTATGCAACTCTAAATATATTAATATGTCATTCTACACATGTACAGGTTCTGTACTGTACATGTATATGTTCATTGTACAGTACATCTACATGTACGACAATGTACAGTTGTATCTTTGATTTAGTGATAAAATCAACTGCTGACCTGTTCACTAGTAATTTGGGATGTAGGGTACATGTACATTGTATCAGCAATACAGCATACATGTAGTTGGATCACAACCTTCCCCTCACAAGATTCAACACACTGTGGCAGCCATTAAGGTCCCCTCTAACCTGGTGGTGGTACTGGACGATGAGGCACTCCCCCTCAAAAAGAACTCTCTGCCACTCTCAGTGCTGGCCAACACAGCCAGCACATCAGCAATGGTGATCAGTGTGTCATCACTGACCAACGGTGACTGTAACCAAGCAACATTATGATGTGATTAATGACCAACACAACAGTACCATCATGAGTGTGATTATGACTAACACAACAGTACCATCATGAGTGTATGATCAACACAACAGTACCATCATGAGGGTGCTATAATTACTACAGTACAACAGTAGATCATTATATATATGTACATGTACATGTATTCATCAGTGCCTAAATGCACATAAAAATGTACAACATCCCTGAAGCGTACATGTACTGTACACTATCGATCCCTCTCAGTCGAGAACATCTACAGGCCCTTACATGCCCTTGCATACTGTACGATCATGCTCCATACAAACACAAGGGTCATGTGACCATGCTCCATACAAACACAAGGGTCATGTGATCATGCTCCATACAAACACAAGGGTCATGTGACCATGCTCCATACAAATACAAGGGTCATGTGATCATGCTCCATACAAACACAAGGGTCATGTGACCATGCTCCATACAAACACAAGGGTCATGTGACCATGCTCCATACAAATACAAGGGTCATGTGACCATGCTCCATACAAACACAAGGGTCATGTGACCATGCTCCATACAAACACAAGGGTCATGTGACCATGCTCCATACAAATACAAGGGTCATGTGATCATGCTCCATACAAACACAAGGGTCATGTGACCATGCTCCATACAAACACAAGGGTCATGTGACCATGCTCCATACAAATACAAGGGTCATGTGATCATGCTCCATACAAACACAAGGGTCATGTGACCATGCTCCATACAAACACAAGGGTCATGTGACCATGCTCCATACAAATACAAGGGTCATGTGATCATGCTCCATACAAACACAAGGGTCATGTGACCATGCTCCATACAAACACAAGGGTCATGTGACCATGCTCCATACAAATACAAGGGTCATGTGATCATGCTCCATACAAACACAAGGGTCATGTGACCATGCTCCATACAAACACAAGGGTCATGTGACCAAGAACATGCTCTACAGTGTTATGAGTGTATACTTTGTAGATGACAAAAGTGGTCAGTCACATGACTGGGTCACCTGAGATTGTCCTACACTGGGCTTCAGTGGGGCTAAAAGAAGTTGAACCATAGTGTCCTGTAAGGTAAAAGAGCAAGTGTGATACAAGTGTTGAGTGTTTCATTGAGGAGCATTGCAAAAACACATCATTTATTGTGATAGGGTATCAATTACATAGGCATTGCAATGGTTCTACCGTGTACTGTACATGTAGGATATTAATGTTTTCTAATAAAATGTTCAATCTTATTTTAAATTGAGAGTGTGAATTTGATTATATAGACACTTGTTTTCAAAGGCCTTTTTCTTACAGTTCCTGTATCTATTTAAGCCTAAATGTCTTGTGTTACATGAATCTTTGCACTCTGCAAACAAGTACAAGCCACTCCCAATACAGCCCCGGGAGAAAAAAACGGCGTTATCGCGCGTTATCGCGCTTGAAAAACGGCCATAACAACGCCAAATTACGCGGTCTTCAAAACGCTGTATCTTCTTGATTGTGCAATATAGTGGAGCTGCATTTTGCACATTTACAAAGCGGTCCTGTGTCTGTAGAAGTCCAAAGATGGTTTAGTTTGCGATGCATCGTTCGGAAGATATTCACAATCAACTTAGAGCAAGATTTCGCGGGCTTCAAGTACAAAACCCCGCGAAATCAAGCCCTTTACTTGAATGTGAATATCTTCGGAACGATGCATCGCAAACTAAACCATCTTTGGACTTCTACAGACACAGGACCGCTTTGTAAATGTGCAAAATGCAGCTCCACTATATTGCACAATCAAGAAGATACAGCGTTTTGAAGACCGCGTAATTTGGCGTTGTTATGGCCGTTTTTCAAGCGCGATAACGCGCGATAACGCCGTTTTTTTCTCCCGGGAGCATAATAAAAGCTCAAAGAATATATGGAGTGTCTTTAGTGTTGGTTAAATCAGTCAACAAGATGTGGGTTTTAGACTCTGAACTCATTTGATTCTGCCAAGGAGTGAAGCAGTAAAGGGTACATACTGTACATACACATAAACACAAGATAGTGGCGGGTGAAAACTACAAATCTTTGCTATTCTGCCGAAATTTTACCCAGCCAAATTAGGCCCCTTGCAGGTACATGTAGTACTGGTAACATTTTACATTTTATTTATTTAGGACATTACAAGGAGCTGCCATTTTAATGGGTACTTACTATCACTTGTATACTGTTCAGTAGTGCACACATGTTGGTTAAATAATTACAGATACAACTTATGGATCATGTGGGTGACCAGGTTCTCTTTGCACACTCCGTTGAATGAGGTACATGTACACTGTATCTACGAGCCCATGACTCCTGCTCCGTCACCACCCTGCCCTAGCAACTAACCAATCCGACCTCCCTTGTGCAAACTTATTTTACTATACTGACATTTCCCCAAATTATGGTATACACTGTACATGTATGGATAGTGGATATCTGCCTGTGTGTGATGTGTGTGTGTGTGGATGTGTAGGTATATTGTGTGGGTGTGTTGTGGTGTCAAGTGTGGGCATGTGATGGGTATGTGATGGTGGGTGTTGTGGGTGTGCAATGTGTGGATGTGACAGGACTAATACATGTATACTGGACTCACGTTACAGAGCAGGCTCCTGCATTGTGCATTCCCAGAGGCGTACTTCTTGAGCATGTTCCCAATGAGGAGGATGGGGTCAAAGGTGCGCTGCGTTGCCTCGGAGACAGCCGCGGTCACATGATGGATGTGATTCAGATCGTACACAATGTGGAGGAGATGGCTGAGAAGGTCAACAATGGTCACCTTGGAAACATGCCCATCTGTAATATAGAAGTGAAATGAGCAGGAGCAGAGTTTGCTTCCATACAAGCTACATGTATGCACAGACATATCACTATTTGTGATACCACGGGCTGATTCAAACTGCATAGAAATGTGAGCTGTGATATCACTGGCTATTTTGAAGTTCAAAGGGAGGGAATACATGCTAAACAAGAATTCTAATTATCAGTCAAAAATGCATTGCTGTACACGTACATGTACTTGTAAATAAATGTCAGTTTAATCTCCAGCTGACGGTCCAGGACGCTAATGATAATGCATTTCTCTAAAGTATACTTCCATGAAAAAATAAAATGAAGATATGCACTTGGGACGCGTTTCTAATGTACGCATGATTTTCGCATACATTATTGATGGAATTACGATTGACACAGTACCAAAATTTTATGTTTTCTGAAAAATGGATGATTGAGCCTTACTTTAGTTGTTACGAATTGCGAATCAGGCATAGCAATAAAAAGGTATAAAACTTCGAAGTTATATCATTCTTTGAAAAAAATATGAATACCTGTTAGATCCTATATACATTTTTGACCTCAGCGGTACAGTACATTGGAATTATCAGTGTCAACTTGCAAAGCAAGAAATCTGCTACTGATCTGCCATTCAGATGATATGAACTCTTACTTCATTTTCCCTACAAGGACGTGACAGATGACTGAGTTTATCTTGTGACCAAGTCTACTTGAATCTATCAATAGTAATTACAGCCATGGAGCTCATTAGATTTCAACATCGTCCTTATTTAAGGACCAACTAAATAAAGACGTTTGGAGATTAAACAAAAAGAAATGCAATTTAATCAGGCCCTGAGTGAACATGAGTCATTTGTGATATGCAAACCTGCTTCTTTCATCTCATTTATGCGTACCAATTTAGGGTGTTAGAATCCGCATTACTCCAAGCTCACTTTCAGTGTACATGTATATAAGTTAACACAATACAAACTGCATACCCATGTACACATGCATTGTTTACTTAAAATTCCCATTTCAGGCTATGTACTGGAGTAATGGATGCAGTATCCAAGGGAACAAAGATGCAGTTGGAAAATGTGCGATTAAGAAAAGAAATACATGTACATGTACATGTGTACTAAACAGGAAAGCAAAGTACACTGTATATTCAAGGACTGTTACTGCAATGAGTACAAAGATGAGGCTGAGGTACAATGCAACCATTATTGAGTATATTTGGCATAAATTGCATGTGGGCCTGAACCTGAAACTGATCTACATGTACAGTACACTGTATAGCATACATCATTAAATAGCAAACATGCCCAGTACATTAGTTAACATATAAATACCCAGTACAGTACATGTACACCTTTTTTTCCAATGGACACTGCCACTCTTCAAGCATTGTCCCAAACCTTCACAAAACCCACCTTCTCCCTCCCTCTGAGGCACAGTCACAAGGAACCACCCACCTTCTCCCTCCCCCTGAGGCACAGTCACGAGGAACCACCCACCTTCTCTCTTCCCTAAGGCACAGTCACGGGGAACCACCCACCTTCTCCTCTCCCTGAGGCACAGTCACGAGGAACCACCCACCTTCTCCCTCTCCCTGAGGCACAGACACAAGGAACCACCCACCTTCTCCCTCCCCCTGAGGCACAGACACAAGGAACCACCCACCTTCTCCCTCTCCCTGAGGCACAGCCACGAGGAACCACCCACCTTCTCCCTCTCCCTGAGGCACAGTCACGGGGAACAGATCTCGGCCTCCACGGTACATAAGCAAGGTCTCCAGGAGTCCCAGAGAGTGGGCAAAATGGAGGTACTTCAAATAGAACTCATTATAGTAACCTGGAAAGCACGAATCAAAAATCAACGAGATCTGTGGCTCACTGCAAATCAAATCAAATCAAATCAAAATACCAAAATATGATGAATTTTAATTCATGTATACAGTGAACTGTACAAGTATGCACACTATTGTACATATTGTATCACAATACATACATGTATATAGACATGCTCAGTTGCTACATGTACATAACACACACATGTATGATAGAATGCTGCACCTAATGTACATGTAAATAACACTCCAAATGTTGCCCCTGCATTTGTACACCAACAAACAATGTAGCTGTCACCTTTCCGTGGCCTTTGTTGCACTTCACACTACACATGTATATAGTGTACAATACCAGCTGTCTGAGATATACACACATACAGTACTGCCCAGACGCAAACAGATGTAAGAATAATTGGTCATTACACTGCTTATTTGATTCTATACATTCTAATGTATGCAGACAATTTAGCGTTCAAATTGAAAAGCGTGTGCGAGGTTTTGAGATACGCACATTGTCAAGTTGCATCTGGGCGGTACTGGTCAGTAAGTCCCACCCCCTCCCGTACCAAGGTCATCATCTCCTCCACCAATGGTGATGTTCCTCTTTGGAGACTGCTTAACGGTGAAGTTCATCAGCTGGGACACCACCCCTTGCAACTATTGGAAGCACAAAATGGACGTCCATATCAGCCACACACAAGTACATGTACAGTGTATACAATGCAAGTGGATAATGAACCATCTAATAGGGATACATTAATAGACAAAGCAGTGTTTATTATGGTGTGGGTTTATGTTGGGAATATAGAGTGTATTTGACCAAATACAGATCTACAGCAATTAAAATGTAGAGTTGCTTGTACATGTACATGCACATGTATATGTTCTGTGCCATCACTTGCGTACATGCCTCCACCATGCCACCACTTGTGTACACGTTGCATGATAATTGTTACCATCTTGCAAGCTGCTACTGTCAAGACTTGCACTAGTGGTAGCGGCTATCATGTGACTCCATGCTACATGTATGTGCTCACGTCTGGGCAGTCCAGCCCGACCAACACAGCAGCCACTACCACTCCCAAATGTACAGTCTCCAGACAAGAGTGCACACACACACACACACACACACACACACACATGCACACACATACACACACACACACACATGCACACACACACATGCACACACACACACACACATGCACACACACACACACACACACACACACACAAACACACACGCAAGGCTTACAAGCGTTTGGTTAAGCTTCATCTGCTGCAACACTTTAGTCCTGCTGTAATGCCCATGCTGTTATGTGCACAACACAAGAGGCATGTTTAACACCAAACACATACACCACATAAAGTACACTGTAAATACACCATAGACAGTACAACCGTAGCAATGATTATCAGACAATCATACAGTACAGTACAGTACAGTAGATGTAAGTTTCAGATAAAACCTTCAAAGCCCTCATTTAAATCCTATTGGCAAATAAGTGAGCACTGTACTTTCACACACACTTCAATTCTCTGTATTCTGTACATGTCTTTCCCGTGTCCCCTTTCTCCAGTCTCAGCACATCCTCTCATCCTTATTGCTCCCCTCCCCAGTCTCACCATCCAACCCCTCCTCCCCAGTAACACCATCCAACCTCCTCCTCCCCAGACTCACCATCAAACCTCCTCCTCCCCAGACTCACAATCGAACCTCCTCCTCCCCAGTCTCACCATCCAACCCTCCTCTCCTGTCTCACCATCCAACCCTCCTCTCCTGTCTCACCATCCAATCCTTCCCAAACTTACCATTCAATCCTCCTCCCCAGTCTAATCATTCAATCCCTCCTCCCCAGTCTCACCATCCAACCCTCCTCTCCTGTCTCACCATTCAATCCTTCCCAAACTTACCATTCAATCCTCCTCCCCAGTCTAATCATTCAATCCCTCCTCCTCCAGTCTCACCATCCAACCCCCTTCTTCAGTCTCATCATCCAACCTCCTCCTCCCCAGTCTCACCATCCAACCCCCTTCTTCAGTCTCATCATCCAACCTCCTCCTCCCCAGTCTCACCATCCAACCCCCTTCTTCAGTCTCATCATCCAACCTCCTCCTCCCCAGTCTCACCCTCCAACTCCTCCCCAGTCTCACCATCCAACCCCCTTCTTCAGTCTCACCCTCCAACTCCTCCCCAGTCTCACCATCCAACCCCCTTCTTCAGTCTCACCCTCCAACCTCCTCCTCCCCAGTCTCACCCTCCAACCCCCTTCTTCAGTCTCACCCTCCAACCCCCTTCTTCAGTCTCACCCTCCAACCTCCTCCTCCCCAGTCTCACCAGTCAATCCTCCCATCTTACCATTCCATTTCCTCCTCCCAGTCTCACCCTCCAACCTCCTCCTCCCCAGTCTCCCCATCCAACATCCTCCTCCCTATGCTCACACCCATCCAACCTCCTCCCCAGTCTCACCATCCACTTCCTGAACCAAGAGGCCTTGGGGTCCAGCAGAGTGATGAAGGAGATTGGACCAAGGAGGCTCGGTGTTTGGTAGCTCAAGGACAGGAGCCTGATGGTGTGCTCCACAATCTCCTCCACTACCCTGTTTCAAATCACACATGTACACTAAGCCACCCAACAATCATACATCTTACACACACAGTGTACACATACATACATGTAGTGCTGCACACATCAAGAGCCGTACCTTTCGTTGTAACGCACCCAGTATGAAGGAATCTGGATCTGAATGTGGCTAAGTAACCTGAACTGAAGGAGCAAGGGGGACATGAGGACGTCACACTAGTGCCTACTGTAAATTGCAATTAGGATACATTAGAATAAATTATTTTGCCCCAATTATCAGCCATCTAAAATCTCCCCATTAAGCAGCCAAATCATCCAACACAAACCAGCAAATCTGCAACAAAATCATACCGTAGGTACCATCAAAAAATTTATTTGAGCATCTAACTGCACTCCTCATGACCAACGGTTCAGTGTAAAACCAGTCCTTGTGTCATTGAGTGTTAATACAATGGGAACACGTTCAACCCAATAATAATTCTTATAAGAAATACGGGCTGAGTGAGAATCGATAAATAATTACGCTAAACCAATTCAATAGCTGCAGAGGAAACAGGAATGACACTTTATACTGTAGATGTGCATACATGTACATCACCAGTGTGCTCAAACGATAGAACTGAATAACGACATCAGCATGGTCCAACATGCAAAGCATACATGTACACACTAAACCTCAATAGGCTCAAGACTCTACCATGAGATCATACCACCCCACCACACACACACCACACTGTGACAGCCTACAGTTAGGTCTAAGACTTCCCCACTTGCACCACACAATACACGTATAATTCACAGAATTAATCTACGCATGTGTGCGCCCTAATTTGATACAATACACACACCATTACGCCTGCCCTGCGCACAACCAACATTGACATAATACATACTACATATACATGTAGATATGAATTCACTGTCGCACACGCCCTATTCCCACAAAATCACGGACCCCACTCACTGGCCCCCACAGACCACACCCACCTTGGAGAGCATCTCCAGGCACCGATCATCAGCAGGGTCCAGGCCCATGGCCAGTGTGAACATGTAGCCATCTTCCCCTCCTCCTCCTCCTCCTCCTCCCCCAAAGATGTGGTGCAGGTGTTCACAGAGGCAGGTGTACACTTCCCTGGTGGTGAGGGAGCCGTGGGCTCTGAACATCCTGTAGAACAGCTTCAAGCTCAGTCCCTGGCCAATGCAATGCATCATATTATTACAGCTGTGCATGCATCATATTATTACAGCTGTGCAATGCATCATATTATTACAGCTGTGCAATGCATCATATTATTACAGCTGTGCAATGCATCATATTACAGCTGTGCAATGCATCATATTACAGCTGTGCATGCATCACAGTACTGTATATTGTGTACATACTACTTTACAGACTGAAGAACAGGGTACAGTGTACCATATACACTGTATATATATATGTTACATTAATTATACATGTACATGTAGTTACAAGTACAGTACAGGTACATATTCATGTACAGTACTACAATGCAGTGCATGAACCAGATGTGACCATGTGCTGCATGCATTTCTCAGTGCGATGCGCTGACTATTTGAAGTGCAGTATATACAGTACAGGACAAGAAATGCTGTACACCCCAGATTCCCTTACATGAAATGTCAGTGAATTTTGTAGATAACTATCCGAAAACTTCTCATTTTGCGTTCATTAATCACCATTGTTCCATCACCTCCCATCCTCTCTACTCCTCCATTGCCCCTTCCTTTTCTTTCCAACCACTCCCCTCCCATCTTGCACTCCCTCCCTCACACTGCCACCACTTCACTCACAGCAATCCTCCTATCTGCATCCCCGAGGGCATCTTTCAGAGCTGCCCTTAGCGGAAGCCAGTTCTCGCAGGTGACGAGGTCACCGGGAGGAAAGTGGCTCAAGTGCTGCATTGACTGCCAGCGAACCTTGAGAGGTGAAGAATAAGCTTCCTTACATGTAGTGTATGTGTAACACACATGTACATACACGTATGTTGTAAATGTATAGCATGTGCATGTACCTGTGTTGTGACTATTGTTAATGCTCACCAATTAATGCTCACCAAACAATAAATACATCTGAATTGAGGATTCAAAACCACTTGCTAAATCAGTTTTGTGAGCCCGTTTTTAAAGGAAAATTCTTACAGGTACATGTACAGCACATACATGTATGGACAAGTTACATGCACAGTGTAATAAGAGTTAATAATAATCACATAAAGTAAACGTATGTGAAATTGAGTAAAAGTACTCAGACCTTCTATGAATATCATGGTACGAACAAGTTAAGTCATGACAAAGAGTAGCAACTCTGTGCAACGTACATTGTAGCTCAGACTGCTCACGTCCTGAGTGTAGTGAGAGTACAACTAAGGGCCCGAGGGTATTCTAATCATATAGCATGACATCCTCCATATTGGAGAGAGGGCAGAGGAGGGGAATCGCTGGGTTTAATCCCACCTATCATACAAGTTTTTTCCCCGTTGGAATTATACACCGCAGGGTCTGAGGGTATTCGAAATCACGTAAATTTAGATCTCTCAGTTTCAGTGTTGATCTATTATGTACACTGTCGTACAAATACATGTACAGTGATTGACTAATGCACACACACACACACACACACACACACACACACACACACAACAAATCCACAACTGCACACACATCCACACACTGCATACACACACATCCACATCCACACACTGCACACCACACCCACACACATCCACACACAAACATCCACACACTGCATACACTGTACGTGTACGTTAATCCGTTATTATTTATGGACCTGCATCAGTGTGCATCAGTGTGCATCAGTGTGCATCACTGTGCATCACTGTGCATCAGTGTGCATCAGTGTGCATCACTGTGCATCACTGTGCATCACTGTGCATCAGTGTGCATCAGTGTGCATCAGTGTGCATCAGTGTGCATCACTGGGCATCACTGGGCATCACTGGGCATCACTGTGCATCACTGTGCATCACTGTGCATCACTGGGCATCACTGTGCATTTCAAGGAAGTGAAGCCACTGCCTTTAATGGTGGGCATTAAATAGAAAAAGTGAGGGAACACGATGTAGAGCACATATTTGGAAGCATTCTCATTTCCTAGCCCAAAAACACAGCAAGCTCTGAACAACATGTACATGTATATAATTAATTAAATTCATAAAACGATGGTGCTGACCTCCACTGGTTGGCTGGGCTGGAGGCCATCCAGAATGGCCTGCAGCTGCTCTGATGACATGAACATGATGCCGGTCTGGTTGACTGAGGACAGCTCTGAGACACATGAGTCGTCCAGGCTGTAGTGTTGGGTGGAGGATGAGCCTGGGGAGGAGTGGATCACCTGATCCTCTGGACTGGTGACCTGAGAAGTCTCGCTGGCCATCTGTGGGATACAATAGGGGGAGGGTGGGATTCCAACTCATGACCCACATTTGTGATGTTTTTGTGCTGAAGTATTTTTGCACAACTTTACAGTAACGAAAATGTACAGTGTGCACAGTACATTGATTTATGATGCGTTTTAGTAAATGACTGGTAGAAAGAAGTGGTGGTGGTAGTGGTGATGGTGGTGGAAGTGGTGGTAGTGGTGATGGTGGTGGTAGTGGTGTTGTGGTGGTGTGTGATGGTAGTGGTGATGGTGGTGGAAGTGGTGGTAGTGGTGATGGTGGTGGTAGTGGTGATGGTGGTGGAAGTGGTGGTAGTGGTGATGGCGGTGGAAGTGGTGGTAGTGGTGATGGTGGTGGAAGTGGTGGTAGTAGTGATGGTGGTGGAAGTGGTGGTAGTAGTGATGGTGGTGGAAGTGGTGGTAGTAGTGATGGTGGTGGAAGTGGTGGTAGTAGTGATGGTGGTGGAAGTGGTGGTAGTAGTGAGGGTGGTGGAAGTGGTAGTGTGACAGTGATGGTGGTGGTGTGATGGTGATGATGGCAGGGTGTTTCAGATAATGCATACTAACTAGTAAAAACACATACAATCTCCTCCACAGCCTGCTTGACATCACTGACAACCGACTGACAGAGCTGGGAAAACCTGAAAGCAGAAGCATATCATGTGCATGATGATGAATGGTTAAGCACAGAGCATTGATTCTGCTCTGAACAATTTCTTCTTGTTGGGGAGAAAGGGAGAAGTGTTAATAAAGAGTTTGTGTCCAAGTTGAGTTATAAATATGACATATTTATATTGATTAACCTCCCCCACCTCCTCCCCACCCACCTCCTCCCCCCCCCCCCCCCCCGTCACAAGTTGTCAGACGATTTGACTTCAGAGTGACAAAATTTATGGAGGATGACATAATTGGATGACATGATTTATAGATGGTTCCCCTTGGTCTGAGGTTCCTAGGCAACCAGCACTCACTCGGAGGAGGAGAGGACTTCCTGTGTGATGTGTGCCACCACCTGCGTGTCCTGGCTGTCCGCCTCGTCCATCTTGGCGTCAACCAGAGGACCCACAACTGCGTTGACCCGACCTTGCAACTTTCGTACAAACTCATAGCTGGGCACACAACACACACACACAACACATGCACCACACACACATACAGTAAATACAATATACAAGCAGAACGTACTGTACTGCATAGGCATGTAGTGTATTCTTGCATATTGTATGACTTTACATACAACCCAACCACCACAAATAGTAGCGCACATACACTAGACAGCATGTGTACAACTTATCAACTTGTAATGAACTATATCAGTGCCGTTTTAATGAATCTATCATTAGATTCATTGTGCTGTACCAACCCGTGTTGCCTTGGTACTAGACGGCATATGCACCCAAGAAAGAGGATAACGAAAAGAAGAGAAACGAATCTCCAAAACGATGACGAGCTACGCTGCATCTCAGCCATTTTTATCGACGTCCAAACTCCCTTTTCCCTTTACTTTTGAGCGGTATCATTGCTTACACAAACACAACAATACCAAGTTCATGGCCAAAGACACGATGCACACGCAGTCACCCCGGCGTACCTATGAAAGTTTTCGTCCGTTGTTTCCAGCTGTAACCACGAATCCTCAAACTCCAGTCCACAAGGAGGCGAAGCAAGAACTGAGCCCTGTACAGCAGCAACAATCTGTTTCAACGGGCCTGCAAGATCAGAAGAAAATGAGTTTTTCCGCTGGCCTTCTACGTTCCCCCTCTGGTAGTTTTCATTCGACGCGGCCATAAAAGGCGGGTAAATTTAAATTCATGCATCGTAGTCTGGGGACCAGAAAAACTAGGGGCTGGCAACCACAATGATTTCCGTATGAAGTTCATTAACAAAGCATGAAAGAGACAGTCTTAAGGCATGTATATGCATCGTCGATTGCATTGTAGCTTAAGGCCATTCCAAATGTGATATAAGTGTCCCGCGTAATATCACCACTATGTCATTATTCTAATTATTTGGACAATTGCATTCCAATTTTGCTGTTGCTTGGTTTGGAAATGCTAGTGAACAACCATTCAGTAGTATTGGGGGGGGGGGGGGGGGGGGGGGGGGTAATGTCTGCATATATCACACGTTTTGTATGACCATGTAGTGTATGACCTTTGTGACCTATTAGCATTGAAGAAAATGGTTGAAAGTACTGCATGTAGCCTTAATAAAAAGCAAGTTAGATTAAGTTATCTTGTCCCTACTGTGATATTTATGTGGAAAATTTTACCATGCAGGATTGCTTGAAGTGCATAAAAGTTTACCAGTGTGTAAAAGGGTGCGGATTTACCTGAAAGGAAAATCCGCACCCTTTTACACACAATGAACTTATACTACTCTCAATTGGCACATTGGCTGCTACTGATCATCAATGGCAATATCCAATCCTTTGGTTCACAATTATTACTAACCCTTGCATTAACACAAAAATGGCTCTTGCCAAATTATTTGAAGTGAGGCAAAATAACAAAACAAGGTTGGAAACATCAATAAGTGACACACATGCCATCTGCATAAGCATTTTACAGATGTACTGTTCCCATCGATAATGCATGAATTTGTGATACTATGCACATCATATGTACATTTTAGGGAATGTAGGGATCATCCTAACAGAAGAGTGGAGCTCTGAAACAGAAACAGAAATGTATATATACATATATTTTGTTCACATGATAAGATGCAATAGATATAAAAGTGTCCTCACTATGATACCTTAACCCTGGCCCTGGCTAGAATGTCTCTATCTGCTATTTGAATAGCATGAACAGCATGTAGGAATTCACACCTGCTACTTCTCTACACATGCTCAGTGTTTTGCACACAGAAGTAGCTACAGAGGTAAAGGAAATATGGGACCAATCCTATATGAGAACCTTATCACCCTCAATGGATTGGAACATGTTCAAAACTCACAAAAAAAGAATGTCCACTGTTTTCACTAAAGCGCAAGTCTGATTTCAATGTGATATCATGATGCACATAACCGCTCACTAAATCAAGGCTGTAAAGTAAGCACAGACATCTTCCATGCATTTTGAAATAGTAACTTTGTCGCTTCCATTTCAATTAACACATAATGTCATGATGTCTGTCTCGATCCTATCTCCTTTGCCACTACACACTTATTATTGAGGTCTACTGGTATAGTATCATGCTGCCTTATGTAGTTGTAAGAGGCATCATAGAAGAAAACCTTTGAACCAGCAGTAAGGTACATTACCCTGGCCAGAATGTCACTATGTGCTATGAATGACATCAACCTAATGTAGAAATTCCCCTGCTTTTTTTTTTCTTCTATGCACATGCATTCTTTGCCTCTTTAAGCAATGCATCTGCACTTATATCTTTACTGACAGAAGCATGTGCCGATATGGTACAAACCTATTGTGCTAACCATGGGGGTGGGGGGGGGGGGGGATGTCTTGCAAAAGGCATAACGTAACTGACCTTGCAATTTGCTATTCCTTACAATATCCTTTTGGACACCACCCATATGTGATATCCTTACAGAGAGTATAGCTACAGTGAGAAAGGAGATAAATAACGTATCTGTTAAATGATGTATTTGCATGCCATATGCCTATGCTTGAAAGCTAAACACATTTAACCTCCTACATGTAACCCAAGGTGGTCCACTATCATGTACTGAAGCTACAGAAGCCATGCAATCACAGGTAAACAATTATTCATTCACATAATAAACTTTCATACACAAAGCATCTGATATGCAACCTCTGAGGCCCACGCTGTTGCTTAGTGAAGTAATTCTGTACATTGTAATGATATCAGTAGCCACATGGCGAAGACATGCAAGCACAAAAGTCATCTCACTCTACACAAACCAGAAAGTACTCAGATACGTAGGCCTAGAAACTATATGCCAATGCACAGAGTACTTTCGTTACAAGCACAGACAGCTGACAGATACACATATAGACACAAAGTACCACATGATCACTTGAGTGAGAATCATCGATCCTCAACAGTAAGAGCATAACTTCAATTGGAACAGTAGGTAGCTAGATGTACATACCTTTGGGTGATCTGACTTGGTCGGTAGTACTATTTCAATGGCTTTGTTGATATTCCAGTGTATGCTTAGCAAAGCGACCAGGTTCAGGACTCTTCTAATTCCATTACCTTTTAGCAACCCGTTTCTTTTCTGGTTCTTTTCGATACTTTTTGAGTTCAGCAGTTTGTTTCGTTTCAGGCTCTAGATCTGCTCTTTGCTTGATATTACTTTGTTCAGAGGCGCTAGACCCTTTATTTTTTATAGACCGTGCATATACAATAGATCACTTGCTTCTGCTCCTTGCAGTTTCTTGCTCAGTAATGACAAATTTCTAAACTATCATCAGGAGTATGGCCCAAATCTTATTTGGTAGTTGCTATAACACAACTCCAGTATGTAGCTTCGGGACTACTTGATCACAAAAGCGACTATGCCGACCAATTCTGAAGCTATTGGTGAAAATTTCATTAAGTGTTCGTACTGTATCCCGAGTGATGCGTGGCCAAGAAGAAAGAGAAGGATCCTGGACCGGGAACGAGGAAAGGCGGCTTTGTGACATACAACGACACAACTGCTCCTTTTTGTGTTCTCGTTCCATTACAACAACTAGCAAAACGATCCGGTCGTTTTTAATGACTTCATAATCGAGGTCAAATCTATCTATGGGGCGATATAGATTTTGCTAGCCGCATGCACTGGCATGTCATTATTATACTTGGTGCTGTGGATGTGGTGCCACTATCCACTCGGTGAGAATTGACATATACAGAGCGCACCCTCCCACACAGCCGCACTTCCACTAAATTCAATGTTCTCAGGATCAGCACAAAAGAAAATTGCAGCTTAAAGTGACAACAATCAGTTTAATCGTCCAATGCTATGCGCTTAATAAAGTTTTTATCCAATGCATTCCACTTTGTTCTGCAGTAGATGACAAAGAGAGTCAAGTTAGTAACTAAAACAGCATGCGTCACCTTGAAATAGCATACTGAATGACTTCAGGTTTCTTTCGCTTCAACAGCAATGATTTAAAGCGAATATCACACATGCACACTGGTTGCATGTAACTTACCTAGCCCTGTTAATATATGATGGATGCAGAAGACACATGAATGCAATGTTGATTATTCCATCATTTTATCATCATTGATTGTCACATAGACTTTATAACTTACATCCTTTGTTGAAAACGTATCGATGTAAAAATGAGGTGAACACATTGTGATGCATAAGTATTATATCAACTTACGCACTACATGACGGCACAGAGTTGTGAACCCATGCAGGAGTGAATTCATTGAAGTTACGAGAATTAATCAAGTACTTACGTTATTTGGCTGTGTATTGGCAACAGGCACATGTATAAATAGGACTTGAAAGGACTCATGTAGTACATACAGAGCGACTTACTTTCTATATGTATATGTTCAAATAGGGTTGTAGAAGAAGAAGATACATTGAACACATGATAACACTATGAAGTTGCCAGTGTACTTACAAACTTCAGTGTTAGAAGTGGAAATGAAGGTTAAAAATGCCGCAAAATAAAATCATAATGTGCAATTTGAGAAACTAAGAATGCATCATACTGTAAAAGGGTATACTTACCCCCTTTGTAGATCGGTTGGATTTATTTATTAATGTGAAAAGGAACTCATGAATACAATGTCAATTATGTGACACCCGATACTTACAATAGCATACTTGACCAATCAGGAGCAATTCGTTCACATGCAATGTGAGTGCATAGAGATGGGCTTTACGTTCAGGAGTGCCCGTGGAGAAATACAAGTAGGAAAATTGTAACTTACACACTGCATTGAAATTAAAATGGCATTTTGGATGAAGAAAATGAATCAGCTGTTAACTATGCCATTGCACGGTTAACTTACGCACTAGAAAAACCACACCCAGAAGATATATGACAAGAACAAACGGAATTAATTTTAATGCAATGGTTATCTTAAATAAAGAAACTTACATTCTAATTGCGTATGCGTTGTCGAGGGAGCATCCATTAGCAGTAGGCAAGAGAATGAACTCACATGTGCACGTGCTAGATTATATATTTAACACTTACATCCTAAGTGGTCCATTAATCATTCATTCAAGACAGAGAAGGAAAACAGAATAAAATTGATGCATCAAAATGTTGGCTGACAGTGCCAAACAAGGCAATTCTACTCACCGACTTGGATTTAGAAGAAAAAAAAATTGTAACATGGTGTGCATGGCGTTTAGAATATTGTCAGACCCAATCGACCAATACAAAGCCAATACTCACGCACTGCACACAAGATATGACGTGCATGTGTGAGAGAGAAGCGATAGGCGTGGTAGCATTAATAACAGATCTAGAAACTTACACACTGTTGAAGTTCGTCGCGAGTTTGTCAATTTGTCCCGTTACATTAGTTACAGGGCATGCACGGAGGGGAAAAAAGAGAGCAAGTAAATTACCTGTCAAGAAGAAAGTGCATGCACTGTGAATATGCACAAAGCGTACTGTCTTCATTGTCCAGCGCATCGTCGTTAGCGAAGCCGTACATAAATCTTATATCATTTGCACATGAATATAACATTGCTTACGGCGACCTATAGATCAAAAGAAGAGTTTATCAATATACAATATTTGTATATTAGAAACTTACTCCCTGGATTTTATTCACAAAATAATTCCATTTGATAAGATATTGTGGAATCATTCATACTTTTCACAACAGCAATATACTTACATACTATAAGAATGTAGGATAAATATTTCATATCATGTTATTTATGCAGAGAAATTGGACACTTACGCATTCCTGTCATTTGAATGCGTGCACATACATGTGCATGTAGGTGCACGAGAGATGAGAATGGTGAACATCAGTCAAGTAAAACCCTCGAGCTCGTGTGCATGCATTTATTATCAACGTACGTTCTTCGTTGTTCATATCGTCGTCCACATGTGTAGGATAAGAAAGATGTTTATATGACGACACTGAGCAAAATAAAATACAACTTACGAAACACTGAAGTAAAAGTTGCCACATGAAGTTTTTGTGGATAAACATAAATTTATACACGCATGTTTGAACATAAAGGATCGACTATTTATGATTGACCACATACCGAAGCGGTCTGTACGTCGTCCAACACATCAGTGCAGAAGCAAAATAATTTCATCATACTGAGAGGTTTTGTACGCACGCACTTACATACTGATGTGCAATGCAATCAAATGAAAATTTAACGAATCGTGAAGTTCATAATGAATGTAAATGCTCTTTGGTGACTTACTCGCTGTGTGTATTGCAATTCCCCAGGTTTTTCATACGAACCACGGAAATAATTACATTGGTGGTTTTGCATGGGATTAGAACGGCGTCATAACAGAATGGGATCATTTACAACAGCAGCCCACACTCATGCCGTATGCAATAACTTACACAGTGTAGCTCCTTTCGTGAACAGAGAATTTTCATAAAGATGCAAGTCCATACAGAACAAATTTAATATGAATAATAAGGTTGGTATAAAATACATCATTGAAAAGTTATGAAAGTACTTACTCTACGGTACTATGAGGTTATTTTGCAGTAGTGAAGGAAAGCAGTTTATTTTATAGTGATGCTAAGGAAAGGTACTCACGTCCTATACGAGACAGTTATGAGACAGTTGTCATTGAAATGCATGGATATAATTCATACGCATTCTACGCTCTATCACTTACACACTTTGAAGGGTTCAAGGAAAGTCTAATAATTAGAACATGTCAAAGATAAACATATGGATTGGTTATTTCCTTACTTGCACATGGCAGTGTTATGCGCGCATTCACAAGTCCATGGAGCATAAGAGGAGTGGTTATACACAACAAAAAACTAAACTTACACTCTTCAGCATTGCAGTGTTGATATAACGAGCCGAAAAAAAAAAAATGTACAGAATAAATGGGCCCTTGCAATCAAATGAAGTCAGTCCCATGCCATACTTACCCAGCACTAGCGGTCGTGGCACAATGAAAATGAGTACATGTTAGTGAATGGAAAAAACTGAAGTTCAACATATCTGCATTTGCACACACATGGCTTACTCTATATAGTTGAATTCGTACAAGGTTTAGCAGAAACAGAAAAACATATAATTAGATAGTAGCAATGCAAACATAACCCCTACTGAGCATCCATTGGATTTCCGGCTGTGAACGCAGGCATAACATGCATGGGTTAAAACAAGAATATGGTACAATTACATGTCCCACCACTATCAGCACATCATCACCACTGCATCATGCACAACTACATTGCACAATGCCACTACCACCATGACACAAACATGCATAGTGTTGTATAACCTTACCAAGTTGGACTTTTCCTGCAGCATTAAGGGTATATGGCACCTCTGTGTGGCCATTGACAATGCTCGTTGTCATGTTACAAATGGATCTCATGTAATGTGGCATACCTTTCACGGTACCATCAGCAGAAATCTAGTGTATAGAACGTTCGATAAATAATTTTGTCAGAGTCTGTCCCATAATATATACATCAATTGATAATATCAAATGATTAACAAATTCGACTATCTTAGGTGGAAAACCCAAAGTGTCCCCCCGCCCCCCCCCCCCCCCCCCCCCCCCCCCCCCACCCATTTCTACCTACACAAACGCCCACTTTCGAACTTTCATAATATAATTAAATAAGTAAATAATTAAGTCATTACCTTTAATGCCATGCACCCTGAAATAGTGCACACGCACCACTATTATTATTACCCAATTTGTCTCGCATTAACTCTTTCGCGCGCAACAGAGCAATATTGCACCACAGCTGCTATGGAGTCAAGCCACTGTTTATCTAACCATTACCGTTTTTGGAGTCAACAACGCATTTTTCAGAGGAAATGTTTTTTGGTTTTGTACTCGTCAAATCCGCATGAAATGTTTACAAAGAACGTTTTCCCGCAACACGGAAACGTCACAATACCGCAATAACTGCCAACGCCCGCGAAACAGCTAACTTGCTCAAAACAAGGCATTTAACATATCCGTCTTGGGAGCATTACTTAGTGCCTCCTTTTCATCCCTACAAAATTGCGAGCTTAAGTGCATGAAAAAGGGGATAAAACTTTTTATTTTTTGCCAACCCTCCCCCTTCCCCCTCCAACTTTGACACCTCATAACGTTTTTCCCATACACCCCCGTGAAAAAAGAATTACATACTTGTAATGCCCTGAACAAGCTCTACTACAGATTTGGGTCACGGTGTCTTTTACTTTGTTTTATGTTCTAAATTATGTTCCCCCCCCCCCAATTCGATGCGTAAGAATCGCTTGTGTGAGGACTTGTAGAAAGATTGAAATCTTAAACAACGCATGCGTCAGGTCCCTATTCGCTGCAACGATTACATATATAAATTATGCTATGCTTGGTCGCAGCAAGAAAACGCCGCGAACTAGGATGTATTACATGTACATAGATAGGATAGGCGCATGCATGCAAACTTGAATAATAAACATATGTCTAAGAAACCGTAAACTATATGCCACCTACCACACGATGAACGTAGACATTTCTGCTGCCTTCCGCAACGATGAGAAGCAGAGCTGCCAGCAGAACTAAAGATGCCTTGAACTGCATTGTTGAGTTTTGAAATTGTCCAGAGGTGGTAGAACGTTCAAACTCTGTCACTTTAAGGTGAACTTCCACACTGACAACTTTGCCATTATGGACAAGGTTATAGATCTGCTAGCACCTCTCTCAGACCTGGACCACACCCTGCGTGATGAGCTGCGTCTTCTCCGTACTGATGTGTATACCTTCCTCAGTTACGGATATGCAGTGCATGTTAAGGAGGGTGTCAAGGCATCAGATGAGCATGCAGGGCACTGCCATATACATGTACCTCAGGTGCATGAAAATCAGCTGTTCAATGCATACCAGGAACTGGAGAAGTTGGCTGCTCAATCTGACAGGTTTGATGAAGCAGCGTTTCAGAAGGTGTTTGTGGACCAGGTTTGTAACCAACTGATTCTGTGTGAGCAATCAAGGGGAACTGTCGCGAGTGACAGCAACAATGCCACCACACACTCACCAGTGTTTTCCCTAGACCTGGCTCCTCAAAGGAAGCCCAACAAGACATCCAAAGCTGGTGGTCATCTTGAGTGCAGTGCCTGCAGAAGTCCGTTCCTCTTCTACGATAAGTTGAGGAAAGTGTGCATGGCCAAAGTGGATGAGGATCCTATCAGGCTATCTGAGGTAGCAGATATCCTTCTCACGATACATCAGTGTGAGCGTCGCACATATCGATACATGGCTCATGTTATGCTAGCATCCCAGCAGGCATACCTCACGAAAAAAGCCATTGCACAAATGGACTCGGATACTGCTTACATGGTCTTCGACTTTAAGCAGAAGTTCCTGGCAAAGGGTTTCCGTGCAGGTGGGGATTCTTATTATGGGAAAAAAGGAATACTGTGGTGGGGAGCTGGTGTGTATGTTAAGGCCGACTCCAAGCAGGATGGCAGGTGCATCAGTGAGTCACGTGATGCACTCTATGTGGAGATCAACTTTACCAGGGACAAGGCACGATTGCAGAACCTGAACGTGGAAACAGAAGAGGATGGCATGTACCATTGATCATTGAAAAACTTGCGTACTTTGCTGCACGACTGCAGTAATCAAGGAATGAAGCAGCTTCAGGATTGAATTTCTTTCCGAAGAAGACAGATAAATTTTTTTCACTTGTAAATTCTTTAAATCTTTCCTTGGCATCACCCCAATCTTTTGCTCCCACTCTCTGAATAAAGCTTTCCTTTATTTTCTCCAGAACCTTTAAGTCATGGGAGTATCCATTCACTTCATTCAGTTTTAATTCCCCTTTCTCCACCATTTGCAAAATATTCAGGACGTCTGATGGAGTTAGGCCCCGCAATCCCTTAAATTGGAAGCCTTTGATGCCTGCCTTATTCATTTTTTTGCCTTTGCCATCAGTGTGTGCTATACTGTGATACACCTTGTATGCAGTGTTTGGCAATAAAGCAAGAAAAATAATCATATTTTCGTCTAGCTGTTTCTTCTATAGAAAAATTAATGCATTTGGAACCAATGCATGAATTAATTTACAAATTCTACTTAATATAACTCACAGTCATCATTAAAGTATCTGCACAAGATGTTCTCCACTCCTGTGTTTTTTCTGGTGTTTCTTCATCTGCACATTTTCCTGCTATTGTATATAGACGCATTCTACAAAATTGTACCTGAATTGGTATTGACAAATTTCATCGTAACAGGTTTTGCATACAGCAATTTAGCATCACCCTATTAAACAATTTGTTAAATGATTGAAAATTTATAAAATAACATACCTTGTCTTGTGTAGTCATTTTGTTTACAAATTCTGTTGCTCTATTATGCCTATGAGCAACATGCTGTGCTTGCTCGTCAGTCAGATTGACATAAACACTAACACTTCGACAAGTACAATGTTTATCACTGGCAAGGGACTTATTTTCATTTATGAGTTGCTACAGAGCAATCCGGGTGTGATTTCTGCCAATGCACTCATACATGTAGCTGGTGGCATTCTCTTTGTGGAACAATTCACCGCTTTTCAATTGTACTAGTCCAATAATAGGTGACACTTCATTCATTCGATTCGTTAACATTTCTGCTTTCAGCATTTCGATAAATGTTTCATCAGGTGTGCGAATTAAACGTGAAGTTGCAGGTGACACAAGTTTCATAACAGGGATCTGAAACATTCAAATAACAAATATTCAATTACAATAATAATAAGAAACATGCCTAGTTTAGGAAGAACTATAATGTTTTATCTAAAGGAGACTCATATAAGTAAGTCTTCATAGGAGTGTGTTTCAATAGATGTAAACATTTACAATTCAGCAATAAGTTTCTTTAGTACTAAGTACTTCTACAAATTTATCATACTTTAAAGTACTTTTGTCAAAGAGAATTGGTTTGTGGTTATTAAATAAAAAATAAAAATATATATTCAAAGTATTCTAAACACTCAAACACATTTCAATAGTAATACTTTAATGGTGAAACCATGTAACAAAAATTTTGTTAACACCGAATCCGTGAAAATTAAATACTTTTAGAGCCTTTTTTGTCGAACTAACGTTTTAGGAAAATTTGTCGGAAAGGTTCCAATTGCCTAAAATGCCATTTTTCCAAGATTACAACTCTTTACATGAAGTTTGGAGCTGTTCCCAGGCCTGCAACTACTTTCGTTCATAAGCTACATTATATTAGAGCTGAAGGGTAAGACCGAGAACCGGAAACGGGACACTTTTTTGTCTCGTGGTTTTGGTATTGAAAAATAGTATAAAAATGCTCATATTTATCGGATAAGTAGGGTTCGAACTTATTCTGGCAATAAACTACTCGAAACAGTTCGCGTCTCGGCCCCAGACCCAATTATTGGTAATAGTGCGTGCAATGTTTTTTTTATTAACGCTGTACGCGTTAACGCGCTCGTGTGAAATCGTATAGTTATACATGTAGTAAAAGTATGAACAAATGAAACATCACAGTTATTGCATAGCCATATGTTCTTCTACATGTTTGATGAGGTCAGGCTTATTCCCAGACTTCTTGAGCTGGAAGTGATGGAGGTATGCTTCAAGCTCTGGCTTTTTCCAGGTAGACAGTTCCTTACCTACATCAAGCTGTTCAAAGGACACCCTGTTTTTCACATTTCTTCCTCCACAGTCTCCACTACCAGAATCATGAGGCCTACCACGCTTACGAACTCCAATTGGTGCCTGGGGCTTGTTTCCAACACATTGATACACAGCACGAATCTTCCCAACTACAGGCAGTTCACTTAATCGGATCAAATTGTGAGACTGCATCTCCTCAAGTCTTTCAAATACCCCATCAGCTGATATTTTCACCTTACCAGTGCCTTTGTTCTCACCAGCTTTCCAGCATTCATGGATTACACTACTGACTTTATTAGTCAGCTCAGGATGTATGTTTTTTCTTATGTGTGCCCAGCCAGGAAAAAAGTTGGGCTCAAAACTTGCGAACAGAATCTCACTGGTACCTTCCATCTGAAACATGACTGATGCTTGGTCAATTGCACCTCTAATAGTGAAGTTCATCTTGGTAAGCAGCTGGTTGGCATACTTCATAGCAACGCTGAGAGCATCCTTAGGCTCATTCAAACCACCACATACATGACCTTCAAGCAATACTTGGGACTTGAAGTGGTACAAGCAGGCAGTGCACTGTGGATATACAATGCGTATGGCATTCAATGCCTCCTCATCCTTATGCTGCTTCTCTACACGATGTTCCTCTCACTTGCTTATACTCAGACATCTCTTTTTGTATCGCCTCCTTTCCTTCCTCACTTGCTTACACACATCATCACCATCACTGTTAAGAGTTACCGTAACACCTGTAAAGTTGATGCCCTCCTTACCCATTGGGGAAATCATTGATGATGCATGGCACGAAACAATGGGCACACACAAAGATGGTACCTTCTGCCCCAGGCAGTCAAACATCCACATCTGCTGCTCACCAGCAACTGTTACGTATTGGGTTGCATAAAAGGTTGATATGCCAGGTATTGCAGGGATGGATGCAGTGCGATACGGAGCCCCAAAATCTGGTTTCACCAATAAAACAGTAGTATTTCTTACAGATGTATTGACAAGTGCCACAGCTAGTTGCTTGGGTGTGGAGACCTTCCTCCCTCCCTCTCCCTGTGCTAGATATGCATCCACTTGGGTCTGCTGGTGGGAAAAATGAGTGTCGCACACATCCTTGCCGCTTTGCGCCTCATTGTGGAAGTAACCCACCAGCTTCAACCCTGCAGCTGAGGAGACATAAGGTAGAAATTGCTTAGTTTGCTTCCCAGCCAGGTTTTTGGCATTGTCACTCTGGACAATAATTTTGGTCAGATAGGGAAATCGATGTTTCAAGGCATGCATTGCTGCCTCCAAGCAGGATAGAACAACATTGGCATCAGCCTTCTGCTCATCTTGAACAATGCAATCGATGAAATGCAGAGCAACGTTATCTGATCCTAAATCACCATCCTCCTCCATATCTCCCACCTCCCCCTCAGCCTGGCAATCTTTCCCCTCCTCCGTCATAGCATCCTCCCTCTCCTGCTCACCAGAATCCTCCTCAGACTCCATATCACCTTCTTCCTCTCCTTCCCCAAAAAATCCCTCGCCCTCCCCCAAAACCCCCTCTCTCTCTTCACAGCCCTCCTCCCCCAAACCATGCTCCCCCTCCTCACAGCCCTCCTCCCCAAAACCCTCCTCTTCCCCCAAAAAATCATCTTCACCAACACCCTTCCACTCTAATTCATCATCCTCCATGCCACAAGCATCCTTCTCACACTCTGTAGCACCATCTATCCCTTCAATACTTTCAGCAGTCAACTCACTAATCATTGCTAACATTTTTGTTCATAGACACAACTGTCAGACAGAAAGAACAGAAGCGAATGCAAATGCTGCATTCATCTGGTCCAAAGAGAGGGGGAATATGGCGGCATTTTACACTACAGAAATGACATCACTATCTGTCGAAGATACATCCAAGTTGCCTCAGTTCGATGGATTTGCACTATCCTTTATTACATTGGATGGTCCAAATTGTACTGTGAGTTATGCTACAATTTTTGCTTCCTACTCATGGTTTCGAATTTCCATTAGGTTACTGATATAGTAAGGGCACTTCGTCAGCATAACACAGCAATGAACAGATATGCGTACCACAATCGTTTGCTTCCAACCTGTTGACTGCATACATCGCATCAGTGAAGAGTTAAAAGAAATGCAGCTAACAGTCCAGGTGGCATATTGTTCAAAATCAGTGAATTTAAAAGGTAAATGAACACTATCACTATGGTTGTAGAATAACATTTAATATCCCACAGGAGCATTCTTTGATACCACAGTTGTTCCTTTTGTGCTCGCTTTTTCTGGAGATAGTGCTTCCCAAACAGAAAGTGTTCACTTCCCTCCAGAACAAAGTGATTACTTCCAAGGGACATTGGATGATGTCTATAAGTCACTATTGTTGGGCTTGAGTAATGAGAACAATTTTGTGCTAAGCACAATGCCAGCAATAGGTAAGTACATGATTTGAATATATCTAGCTGTACAGCCCAGTGGTGCCTAAGTTGTCAATAGCTGTCATAATACTTTCAAGAAGCAATAAAATTATGAATGTAAATATCCCAGCATATGGTATGTGAAAAGTATTTGAGATCTTTTACATTGCTGTGCTTCATATGATTTTACAGGTGCAAACAAAAGAATGTAATGAAATATCAAGTTCACATATTGTAGAGACATGCAGTGCATTCCTAAGATATATAACTTTAAAAATATCTCATTAATTTAATCAATTAATACACTGTAAGACTTCAAAAAGCCTTTTCTAACAGAGCATAATGTACACTCTTCAAAATTAGATATACACAATTTTTGAAATTTCAAACATCTCTGTGGACTCTTAAGTTTCAAACTTCTAAAATTGAAATGTCAAGCAGTGACTTCAGTACTCTCAAATTTTACATTCCAAAGTTTGAAATTTCAAAAAATAAATTACGTTCAATATATTAAATTTTACACAGAGAATAATGAATCATGATAGATTCCAAAGTATTTTTGTGAGTAACTTATGTCTATTTGTGACTAATTGTCCTTTATGTATTTATAAGTGTTTAATATTATCATAAATATAATTATAAATACATAAAGCACAACTAGTCACAAAATTAATAGACAAAAATACTCCATCTGCTCTGAGCGCAAAGAACCCATAACAGATGCAGTATTTCCACGTTGTACAGAACCCGTTGTCTGTAAAAAAATTTTATTTTTCTAACCCTATAGATTCTACAAAATTTAAACTTTCTAACGCTGCAGACACATTAAAAACATACACGGATAAATCTCCAATATTTGACATTTACAACAGAAAATCCTATACTCCTTAAATTGAAATACTTTAGACACTCCAAAGTTTGAAATTTCAAAAAAAGAATACTGAGTTCGGATCCATTAAAATGTGTTACTACAGAGAAGATCTTTAATTTGAAATCTCAAAACAAACGTTGCCCTGTTCATCACTATATATTAAACAGATGTACCTGACAACGAATATAACTTTTAAATGTCAAATAGAAAGCTGCATTGTATCTGACTGCATTATTGAATTATATTGATGTATTGTCTTTTTATCACTAGAACCTTGTGAAGTTAGTATCACATGCTAGTGCTGTGAATAAATGGTTCATTTATGATTCGTTTTTTAACAGATTTGCCATGGAAAGCCTTTGAACTCAAGAGGAATAGCGTTGTAGCTACATCAGTTTCCATGAAATCAGCATTCGAACAGAAGATGGAGAACATAAATTAGTTACATGTATTGTTTTGTTGATTGTTCAAAATTATTGAACATGCATTGTTTATTGAATGATACAAAGAATCAAGCTGCAAATTGAGAAAAATTCTTCTTTGAAGCATATTTCTTTTTGATTCCAAATGAATTGTAAAATATTCAGATGAGAAATGGGAATGAGAAATTCCACAGTGAAATGAGAAGTGGTTAAACATGAAACATTAAATTTGCACACATATTTACGCATATGTACACATGTAATGTCTTTACGCTAATGTTTGCAATACATTTACCACGTACGTAAAGGTACTTACATATTTACCTACATAACAACATATTTGCTACAGGTGTAAATACCGTTTTATATTTACCTACGTCTTTGCAATACGTTTGCTAGCGATAGATTTGCCATTGACTTTACAGGGTAAGTAAATATAGGGCCAAATTGAAATCATGTATTACAGGCCCCGGCCAAGTTCACTCTCGCACTTCGCTTGACTCACACTCGTGTCCGACTCGACTTGCACTCGATTCAACTCCACTCGTACTCGATTCGACCCTACTCGCCGCTCGAGACTTCATGACTCGCACTCGCGATTCTACACTACGTACTCGCGCTCTTTGAGGCAAGCAGAGTCAAATTTGAATTAAGTTAAGCGACAAGTCTAGTCATACCGGCCGCCCGCGACTTCCGACCTTCAGCTAAGACACGAAGGTCGGGCTACGCCCAACTGTAATTTGGTTCCGCTTGACACATCAAATGCGCCAAGTTAGTAGGGACGGCGACTAAGTAAATAACAGTGCGTCTTTGAGCGTCAATTGAACCACCGCCAGGGCTGTTTTGAATAATTTTACCGTTATGGTGTCTTTTAGGAGCGGCTGTATTGCGCTCGTGTTACAAGCAATCCTTTGTTGATCTGTTATTGTTTCTGTTATGAAAAGTATGGATTGGCTTTTCTATTTCACCAGGTTGACTTTTTTTTTCGTGGCTGTTTTCTTTCTAACATTCGCTCCAATGTGACCGCCGACTTTTTCAACTCTTTTTTTTTGTTATATCAGAGGCAAATTGGCAAGGTGAGTTAATCACGTCGATCCCTTGTATTCATTTTTAGCGCCTACTAGTCCCTCTGGCTTGGTATGATTTGTTTTGCGGAATGGCTACTATTACAAGGGCGGCCATTTTACATTGGGTGTGTCAGTAATGATTTGTATAAATCGCCATGGCGGTTTATGGAGCAAGGTCTATTTTTATGCACTGGATATGTCTGGGCCTAATGGTGCATAGCCTTGTCAGTGGTGTGTGTTTTGGTGTGTGTGTGTGTGTGTGCAAATGTTGTGTGCACTTGCTTGTGGTGTGTGTGTGCACCCTCCTGTGTTCTACAAGGCTTTGCACACCACCCCTCCTGTGTACATGGTGTATGTGCCTTGTGTGTACGTGGTGTATGTGCCTTGTGTGTATGTGGTGTGTGTGCAGTGTGTGTTCATGGTGTGTGTGCTTTGTGTGTACATGGTGTGAGTGCCTTGTGTGTACATGGTGTGTGTGCCGTGTGTGTACATGGTGTGTATGCCTTGTGTGTACGTGGTGTGTGTGCCTTGAGTGTACGTGTTGTGTGTGCCTTGTGTGTACATGGTGTGAGTGCCTTGTGTGTACATGGTGTGTGCCTTGTGTGTATGTGGTGTGTGTAGCTTGTGTGTACCTTGTGTGTACGTGGTGTGCATGCCTTGTGTGTACATGGTGTATGTACATGGTGTGTATGCCTTGTGTGTACGTGGTGTGTGTGCCTTGTGTGTACATGGTGTGTATATGGTGTGTATATGTGTACGTGGTGTGTGTCCCTTGTGTGTACAGGTGTGTGTGCCTTGTGTGTACGTGTGTGTGCCTTGTGTGTACATGGTGTGAGTGCCTTGTGTGTGCCTTGTGTGTGCCTTGTGTGTACATGGTGTGAGTGCCTTGTGTGTACATGGTGTGAGTGCCTTGTGTGTACATGGTGAGTGCTTTGTGTGTATGTGGTGTGTGTGCCTTGTGTGTACATGGTGTGTGTACATGGTGTGAGTGCCGTGGTGTTGCCTTGTGTGTACGTGGTGTGTGCCTTGTGTGTACAGGTGTGTGTGCATTGTGTGTACGTGGTGTGTGTGCCTTGTGTGTACATGTTGTGAGTGCCTTGTGTGTACATGGTGTGAGTGCTTTGTGTGTAGCTTGTGTTTATGTGGTGTGTGTGCCTTGTGTGTACATGGTGTGAGTGCCGTGTGTGTACATGGTGTGTATGCCTTGTGTGTATGTGGTGTGTGTGCCTTGTGTGTACAAGGTGTGAGTGCCTTGTGTGTACATGGTGTGTATGCCTTGTGTGTACGTGGTGTGTGTGCCTTGAGTGTACGTGGTGTGTGCCTTGTGTGTACGTGGTGTGTGTGTACATGGTGTGAGTGCCTTGTGTGTACATGGTGTGTGCCTTGTGTGTGTGTGGTGTGTAGGCACAACTTATTCTGTGCTGCTTTTTGTGGTGTGCGCTGCATGTGTATGCCATCAGTTTTGCGTACATGTTTAATGAATAATAATGCCAATTACACTGTAGGAGTACAAACTGTTAATCTTGTGATGTAATTTGGGATGTAATACTGTTAATATGTATTCATATAAATGTTTTCTGTGGTATAGGACACACATAAAGTGTATCTTCATCATTCATGCTGTTGAATGCTGCCACAAATTGGGATTGTATCCTTTGCACAGGAAGAAAACTTGCTGGCCCAAATGGTTCGAACAAGTTTGCACACCAGGTTTCCATTCTGGTAGTAACTACATTCTGCTGCAAAGAATGATGTTGATACCATTGCACAAAAGCAAATACATGTGGTACTACATTCTGTCCTATGGTCAAGCGATGTTTGATGTAATATAGAACACGTCCAGGCCGAAGGTCAACGGTGTTGATGTCTACTTTTCCGTCTCTACCACACCATGCTGCCAATATGAAAGATGATCTTTTGGATTGGCTTTGTTGTGAACCGTACACATTGTTACCGAACTTCATTTTAGAATGTTTCTTGGCATAAAATGATATTTGCTGATAGTTTGCTGCTTGATTGTATAAAACTTTGTATGATTCGATTAAGTAGGCAATGGAAGATTCATCAAGAAAAATTTCATTACTAACGCCTACAAGGTCAAATGGTTCAAGACAATGCCAAATCATTCTATTTACCTCGCATGCAAGCAACCTTGATGCAGTCTGAATTTCCAGATGTGAATTAGAATTTTGAGCAAGCATGTCATTGAGAGTTCCAACAACTGCAGCTGTTTGGTCACAAGCTACACAAAGCAGTCCTGCTTTCAAATGCACTTGCTGGCCTGGGTTGTCTGGCATATTGATGACCATGCCCTCGCTCCACAGAACCTTCAATTCCTCTACTAAGGGCTCCAGGTAAGAATTGATATTAAGCGAAGGCTCATTTGGACCTGGAATTAACCCAACAAGAATCATGTTTTCTTTTACAAATCTTTTTGAGCGAGAAAGATTCATAACAGACAAATACACAGCTCCAACACTGTATGGTGTGTGCTTGAATGGGCTAAACCAGTCAACGTTCATCATTAGGCCTAAGTTATGAGGGGCAGCAAGGAATGCTGACCCATTGACATACTGGAACTCCTCCCAAATCTTACCATCATAGAGATCACAAAGAGTATCTTTGGGTATCTTCCGTTCACGCCAATGTTCACATGAGTTCAAAACACCCGGTTTACTAAGCAAAGTTTGCAATGATTCTATAAGAGGTTTATAACAGTACACTTTTAAAGGATAGAACTTGTGTTCCCCATCTTTAGTGACTGCAGCTCTCAAAAGTTGTGAATCGCAATGCTGCCTTCGAGAACGATGAGGGTGGTTGGGGAACTTGGAAAATGAGCACACTTTGGGGATCGTTTTACCTTTATCAACAAAGCACTTCTCAAAATCATAAAGAGTATGGCATTTCGGGCAAGAAACAAAACGCCTAAAGTCATTTCTGTTAACATTGAGACTACTATGTAAGCCCATAATTGAGGTTGGAAAAATGGTTGACATCTGGGCAACAAAAGATGAAAACCTACCTACAATGATAAAAACACAGCTGATAATGCGAATTAAAGCTGATACTGCAGCTATTGAGATGTTGTATTTTGATGACCACTTGGATAAAAGTACTGAAAAGAAAGCTACAACTCTTGAAGAGTCGTCACTACAAACATCACTTTCTAGATGCACGAGATGCTCGTGCGAGGAATTACTTGATTTTTCCATCATGTCACCTTCAATTTCAGAAGCATTCACACCTTCCCACACCTCACCATCATCCACTTCATCTTCCAGGCAGTCCTCCGTAACTTGAAGCTCAGTAGTGGAGTTATCCATCTCATCATCACTTAAACCATCCGAATTATCACTGCCTATATGCAAAAATAATAGAGGCTTATCAATGACAATGCACTGATTGCTAATACGACAAGACTTACTACATGCATAATGTATCCCTGACCTGAATTTATTTGAATTGCACCACCATCATCCCCGTCATCCTCAGATGTAGAGGGAGCAGATTGACTATCTTTACTCCAAATCCGCGTGTGATCATCGTAGTATGCTTCCTTGTGCCTTAAAAATGTACGTGCTGATACAAATTCCTCACAGTGTTTGCAATATCGATACAAATGCTTCCGATCCATTCTACACAGACGTGAAGATTTTTCAAAAATACGTACATCTAAACACGTCAGAAAATTCAGACCAATCAATTTCATTCCATACTTCACATTAACGGATACATAAAAAATACACAAGGCGGTAAAATCAGACCAATCATTTTTCTCTTCTGCATGTGCAAAAAAGCGCGCGTCACATAATGCAGCTGTTGACAGCAGCTCATTCACTATCTGTTGCATTCATTTTTCAGTGAGTCAGTCAGTATGTTCACGGCATCAGCTCGTACTCCCGTTCGATCACTCGGAACGGGTGATGACGGCGAGCATAGGGCTTCGTCACCTTTTCTGTCGTCGTCAAGATCATTGTTGCGGCCTGCAGGTAAAAAAAAAAAAAATCATTCAAATTCATTTCATGCATATGAGAACCATTTGTTTAAGATTCCCGACGACAGGAAAGTGCCGCCGGCAGTACCGGTAATGTTAACGTCCAGATACTTGAGGCGATTAAATCGCTCCAAGAACAAGTGGCAGACTTACAGGCCAAGTCTACGCAACCATGCAGCTGTCTCTTCCATCCAACAATGCGCAGTTTCTAAGAAAGCACCAAAAGAACTGTTGGTAAAGTATATTGCACTATAGAAATTGAACCATTCATCACGCATGTAATTTCATAACGTGCTTTCTATATAGACATCTATTCACAGTGTTGTGAGGCATCTTCGAGAAAGACTGGATGCACCTATGCAATGGGACACAAGTTCAGGGTAAGCAATTTGCATTTGAAAATTCACGCAAAATTATGTATTTACATAACCTTGCATGTATTGCACAGTTTTTCTTCACCTGAAAATATGCGGGTGACATCGGAGATCACAACAGCCTGTGTCAACGAGAAGTATCCTGCTTCCGTTGTCCAAAGTAAGTCGCTATCCATGCAAGAGAGTATACGTTTATATATTCAAACAATGTTTTATAGAAGCCACCAAGAAATACTTCACAACTCTGAAGCGGTGCTCGCGTCTGCAAACAAACAACAAACTTCCAGACGCGAGAAAAAAACAACGAAGACTTCAGCGAAAGCACCACGTACGTTTATGACTATGCAGAATTTATCGCGATGCGTATTTTATCATTAATCAATAATCATTTGGCATGCAGAAACTTCAGAATTGTAAAATCGCTTTGTCGGGTTCAACTACTTTAACGCAGGAGCAGAAAGAAAAGTTTTCTGCTATTCTTCAAATTGAGTACATGTCTTCTGAAGAAAGCGCCGAGGAATCGGGTGAGGATGAGCACATGGGGGAACGATAAAAGGTGCTCCTCATCCACACTCTCCCGTGGAGAAATCAAAGCGTGAACGAAATGTTCCAATCCCTCGATCGCAAAACAGCAAGAAAAAGAACACCAAGAGCAGCTGAAATGTGCCGCAAACGGGTGCCGTGGGGAGCTGAACCATCCTCGCCGAGCGGAACTACAGCGAAACCTCCACCATCCTGCCCTGCATGGGCAAAAGTGTCTGACTGTTAATTTTAGTTATCGTGACCGTTGTACATGTAATGTATGTATATGTATTGATATTAATAATTTTTTTACTGAACAAAGTTTTTATAAAACTATAGGCCTGGTGTAAAATAGACGTCATAATGTTGTGTATTTATAGAACACCTTTGTATACCTTGTGTAAAGCTATTGCAAATGTTACATTTAACATCATCTTTGCGATGCGCAAACATGAGTAAAACCAGCCTTTACCATATTTACACCGTCATGTAAACATTAGGTTTGCGTCGTCGTAAATACAAGTAAATATACGTAAACGTGACCTTTACATCATGTTTACGTAGTGTGTACTACATGCGCAAACACATTTTTTTACGCAGTGGTAAATAAATAAATTAAAAAAATAAAAAGTAGACTACAACACCGGATGTTCCCAGGCGGTCACCCATCCAAGTACTGATCCGTCCCAACGCTGCTTAACTTCGGTGATCGGACGGGAACCGGTGCATTCAGCGTGGTATGGTCGTATGCGTCGAAATACGCTCCTATCGGGTTTCCATGCCACATTTGTTTGTCGATTAGACTGAAACAGTAATGAATCGGACAGACACAGTTTGTGTTCAACGCTTTCACGACACATTCAATGCTATTTTCTAATAAAAATTATGGAAACCATGATATCGATGCACAAATAAGCAAAATTACAATCCAAGTGATATCAGGTAAAATTAACAAGAGAAGCCTACAACACCGGATGTTCCCAGGCGGTCACCCATCCAAGTACTGATCTGACCCGACGCTGCTTAACTTCGGTGATCAGACGGGAACTGGTGCATTCAGCGTGGTATGGTCGTAGGCAACGAAATACGCTCCTATCAGGTTTCCACTCCACATTTGTTTATCGATTATACTGAAACACGCTTGCGACTGTAACGAATCGGACAGACACAGTTTGTGTTCGACGCTTTCACGACGCATTCAATGCTGCTTTCTAATAAAAATTAACGAAACCGTGACATCGATGCACGAATGAGCAAAATTACAATCCAAGTGAAATTAAAAACCCTGACATACTCCACTTCCAGTAACTTTATTCAGTATATTCAGTTCTTTTGTGGCTTTGACAGTTATTGTAGCCACCAGTTCTATTATATTTGATCAACAACAAGTTCAGGATCTCACAGCTACTTGCCTGTGCCTCACGATGTAGGGAAACTCGGTGATAAAATAGCATCGAAGAGCAAAGTGTTGAAGTGTTTTGAAGAATTTAAGGCCCTGAAACTAAGGAACATAGATGATGTAAGTTATACTGGTACGGTCTGAGGGATGAATGACAAGAAGTGTATTGTAAAATGGATGGTTGGGGATAAAGAAATAATTCTGGCACATGGTTGTAGACAGATCAAGAATATCTGTGCTTCAATGAATCCAAATGTACATCCGCCAGCAAAAAAGCAGTGTGTGGGAGGAGGCACTGCAAATGATGTGTCTTCCGATGAAGAACGGGATGATGTCAGTGGTGATCTTGTCGGTATGTTCAATGATGTCAGCAGTGTCGAAAATGAAGACATTGAAGATAACTCGGGATGCAATGGTGAGGACAATAGTTTACTAGGTCGGCAATGGCGTTATTGCACATCTTTGGATAATTTTGATCCCCGAGCTCTTCGTCGCTCAGCATATTTCCATATTCATGGGAGGCGTGATGCTAGTACTGAGTTCAAAGCGATTGATTTCCTTAGGCTTATTAATTCGGCCAGTAATCGGTTAAAGTTGGGTTACTTGATGAAAAAGTAAAATGTACAATTAATGTGACAATGCAGTGATTGTGTGCTCGGAACGAGAAAAAATATAGTTAATTTTAGCATCAGACAAACTCATGCATGTGATGATTATTTCAATATGATTTTTGCAGGCCACTTGGGATGTTATGAGATGTCGTTGGACAATATTGACTTTTTTGTTGGTGACAATTGTTCAACCAACAAAAGGTGTGCTACTCTTGCCCAACAAACCTCTCATTGGCTGCCATGCACATCGTCTTCATCAGCCAAGACTGCAATGACAGCATGCAATGACAGCAGTTGAACACCACCTTGGAAGGCTGGATGCTTTAATATCCAAGCTAAAAACCATCAAGTGCTCTGCCAAGCTTCGCACCAAGACTGCATTAACTCTGGTTGCCAAGAGACGCGCTGGACCAGCACACAGGAAATGATTGCTAGATACTTCAAAATCAAGCAACACATAGAGGAGATTGCCACTGGTGATGGTGAACTCACAGAGCTGCTTCTTTCTCCAGCTGCCAACTTTTCTTTGAAGGCCTGTTATGATGATGTACTCAGCTCCATGGGTGAGTGCACCAAACTGTTGCAGCAACGCCATCAACCTCTTAATCTTGCTGAAGCGCGTACCCTCTTTGATGCCATGATTGCAAAGCATGATTGTGTCAATGGTTCACACTTGATTCTAAACATCCAATCGTTCATTCACCTGATTTTGAAAATGGCATTGTCAAGATCCTTAACAATGATGAAGCAAAAATGAATAGTGTCGAGAAGAATGCATGTAAGAAGTTTCTTCTGCATGTTGAGCACGCTACAGCCGGTATTGTTGCTGATGTGGATGGCAAAATTGATTTTACAGGCTTGTTGAAGAAGCAAAATTTAGATTCTAGCAATAAGGTGTCAGCGTACATTGACCTCAACTATGTCACCTGAAAAATATATCTTATCTGAAGCCCGATAGTAGCTGGCCAATGAGAACCTGGACTACGACTGATATCAGCAGCAGGTGTGGACATACCTATCCTGGACCATGTGAAAGCAGTGGTGACAGTGGGAAACCTAGCGACATCACATAATTTCTTTGACGTCAAGGACCTCATTATCCCGGTCATTCTTGGCACAGACTTTCTCCGAGAGCATAGACTATTGAGGTTGAAGATGCAGAAGACAAACTTCATACCATGGTGGAGGACTGTGCTATTCCACCATGGTGGAAGACTGTGCTATTCCACTCTTTGGAAAACCTGGAAAGTATGAGCTCTTGCAGTTCATCAAACCAGGCTTGACAGCAGTAGTAAATGAGTACCAGAACCTGTTCATCACACTACCTGGTACGACATTGGTTGCTTCACACCAGATCAACACCACTGGATCACTTGTATGCATTCTGGCTCGAAGAATCCCAGCACATTTCCGTGATGAAGTGGAAGAACAGCTCCAAATAATGTAGCCAAAAGGGATTATTATGGAGAGTAGCAGCCCCTGGTTAGCCCCTGCGGTATATATGAGGAGAAACTCTGGAGAGATATGGATATGTGTGGACTATTGTGAACTAAACAAGCTCACCATCAAGGATACATACCCCCTTCCACTGATGGAAGAAGTCCAAGACAGGTGTACTTTCTGCAAGTAAAAATTCAAACGCATATAAAGGTGCTCATTCATTAGAACTCCGCCTGATTTCTAATAAATCAGTACCTTTAATGCGTTAATTTTTAGTTGCACGCAAAATGACTGCTAATCTTAAGTGTTCCAGAAAGTATCTCACCTTAGAGGAAAAACAAAATGTTGCTGAAGAACTCAAGTACAAGTCTACGAAGGAAGTAGCGAAGCAATTTTTGATTTCGCAAACTCAAGTGTACAAGATTTTGAAATCAAAGGATGCTATTTCCAAGGCCGTTAACGAAGCTACCCCCACCGGCAACAAGCTTTGGGTAATGAAACCCAAGTACAAAGAGGTCGACGAAGCCGTGTATTTTGTGGGTGTGCATGCTGCGATCATTGAGAAATGATCGACGGTGTTTGCCCTTGTCAAGAGGTATCATTAAGACAGAGCACTGTATGAAGCAAAGAGGCTAGGTATCTCTAATTTCAAAGCGCCTGACGGATGGTTCTGGCGATGGCGCTGGCGATATAAGATTCTTAATTCAGTATGGTTGCACGGGGAGGCAGGTGACGTTGATCTGGTGAAACTGATAAGAAAATTGAGGTGCTCAAAAGTGACCTTGCAGCAAATGGATACAAAGCTTCTAACATTTTAAATATGGACGAGACCTGTGTATTCTACCGAACAATACCCAATCAAACGTATGTACATGTATTGGGGAGTGGTGATAAAAAGAGGCACGAAAATGATGAAATGTAAAGACAGAATCACAGTGATACTTTGTACCAACGCCACTGGGACCTGCAAAATCACTCCTGTTAGATTGGCTCCAGAATGAAACCTCGCTGCTTTAAACACAATCCCTCAACCATCCCATACTACCAGCAACATTCTGCATGGAACAACAGTGAGCTAACGAAACGTTGGTGGAAAGAGGTGTTCTTGAAGCAAATACGGGAGTGGACACAAGAACCTGTAGCACTGCTGATGGATGGATTTTCGGGCCACAATGATGACTGTGTTGATCCTACTAATCTATAAACTTCCTCCAAACACCACCTCTGTATACCAGCCGTTAGATGCAGGTATTATTTCTGCATTCAAGTCTCATTACAAAGCCAAACTTCTTATGCATATGGTAAGCACTGCACCTGACTTTGAAGAATTGCAGGCCCTAGCAGGTCATTTGTCAGCTGGATGTGCTGGTGTGAAATATGGCTGTCCGCCACACATAGGTGATGCAATTCAACTAATTGTTGAATCCTGGAACTCAATTAGTGTGGCTACAATTCACGCATGCTGGTCACATGCAGATTGCCTACCAGTGCATATTATTCCAAAAGTATTGACCTCCCAGGCAAATGGAAAAAGATCTGAGGACAGTCTCTGGGGACAGCTTTGCCAACCATGCGTGCAGAGAACACAGATCAATTGCGTTTAGGTCACTGGCTCATTGAGGCAGATAGACGCCGCGGACAAATGTCTGTGGAGTACGATATGGATAGGCTGGCTGCTACTGCGATTAAACCCCTCAATACACACTTGTGCGTGCACGTTTACCCATTGCAGATAGTATGCCCAGATGAAATTCTAAAGTATGATAATAGAAGTCACGAGGACAGTTGCTTTCATGTACTCTAGCTATATACATACATAATACCTCATCTCACCACAAACCCCAAAACACGTTGCCTACTTTTGTGAGACCGCTGTGGCACGCAGAGGTCATTTAACGATTGAATTGAAACGCTACAGTGACTACGTGCGCTTAGTGCCAAAAAATTACCGCTAAACACTTCTCTAGTTTCACACATGTCATTATGATTTCAAAGTTAGGCTACTGAAGGCAGTTTCATGCGGATGACTGCCTGTGTACTTTCTGCAAGTAAAAATTCAGACGCATATAAAGGTGCTCATTCATTAGAACTCCGCCTGATTTCTAATAAATCAGCACCTTTAATGCGTGTGCTCGGAAGAGGATACTACATTTTGGCGACGAAGTAAACGACTAACGTTATCTTACCAGTGCAGGTGGTGATGGCAGCTCAGTTGACAGTTGGAAGCATCGGACCTTTTGACCGAGGCGTGGAGTCGTGGACGGCCTATGCAGAAAGAATGCAGCTCTAATTAGCCGCCAACGCCATTGATGATGCCGATCGTAGACGCGCAGTGTTCCTCAGCCTTTGTGGTCCATACATGTACCAACTCATTCGCAGTTTGCTGGCACCCATCAAGCTCACGGACAAGACGCTGGATGAGCTCTTTGCGCTGGTTAAGGACCATTTGGAACCTGCCCCATCGGCAATAATGCAGCGTTTCAACTTCAACGCCAGGTCGCAGAAGAGTGATGAGAGTGTTGCTGAGTTCGTGGCAGAGCTTAGACACATTGTGGAGCACTGTGAATACGGGGGCACGTTGGATGAGATGCTATGCGACCGTTTAGTTTGTGGAATTCGGGCAGAGCCGAAGCTCACATTCGTCAAGGCTCTCGAGATCTCTCAGGCGGCGGAATTGGCTGAGAAGGGTGCTCGCGTTCTTCAGCCTCAACAAGGTCTACCAGCCGAATCAGTGAACGCAATCGTCGATACCTCGCAGGGGTCGTGTTACCGTTGTGGGCGGAAGCACTCGAGTGACGATTGCAAGTGTAAAGACTGGATTTGTCGGGTGTGTGGTAAAAAGGATCACGTAGCTGGTGTGTGCCGCCAAGTGGAGTCTCGTCGGAACAGAGAATGGGTAAACGTGCGAGGAAAGTTCCTGGAGACGGCTCTAATCCCAGGGAAATCCATACGTTGTTCCACTTAAAGGACAAGGTACACCCGCCGTTGACAGTTACCGTGGAGGTCAACAAGGCCAAGTTGTGTATGGAGGTGGACACCGGGGCTGCAGACTCTATTCTTAGTGAGTCCACGTTCCAGAGGCTGTGGCCTGAAGGAGCGAGGCCTTTGCTACGGCAGTCAGCTGTGATGTTGCGGACATACTCTGGAGAAAAACTGTCGATAAGAGGTCAGGCTTGGGTCGAAGTCGCTTACGGAGAAAGGCAGTGCTCGTTGAGACTCCTAGTGGTTCCTCTCTCTTAGGCAGAGATTGGTTGGCAGCATTAAACATTCCGCTACAGGAACTGTTGGTGATGCAAACAGTAAGCGACACTAATTTGCAGAGCATCCTAAACAGCCACAAGGAACTTTTCAAGGATGAGCTGGGGCTGCTAAGGGGGGTGAAAACGAAGCTGTACGTCCATGACTCCTGTAAGCCTTGTTTCTTCAAGCCGAGGACAGTTCCCTACGCCATACGGGAAAAGGTGGAGGTGGAGCTAGATAGACTTGAAAAAGCTGGAGTCATTGAAAAGGTCAGGTTTTCCGATGGGCAGCGCCAATTGTCCCAGTACAGAAGCGTGATGGCAGCGTGAGAATATGCAGAGACTACAAGCTGACCAGCCAAGATTGATTCGTACCCTCTTCCCCGTATCGAGGATATATTGGCGTCAATTGGAAACGCTAAATTATTTACAAAATTGGACCTAGCCAATGCGTACCAGCAGTTAGATTTGGATGAGGAGTCAAAGCCATTCGTTACTATTTCTACTCATCTTGGGCTGTACCGTTACAACCGCCTGCTGTTTGGGGTTTCGTCGGCACCGGCTATTTTCCAACGTTTCGGTCTATCTTGAAGATCTTCTGGTGTCTGGAACCACGGAGGATGAACACTTGCTTACTTTAGAGAAGGTTTTAACTCGCCTACAACAGGCAGGACTACGCTTAAAATTGACCAAGTGTTCCTTTATGCTTCCTTCTGTAGAGTATTTAGGGCATATCATATCCTCCGAGGGAATCCGCCCAACAGAAGAGAAGACGCGAGCGATTGTCGAAGCCCCCATGCCCTTGAATGTGTCGCAGCTTAGGTCTTTTCTCGGATTGTTAAATTACTACGGCAAGTTTTTGCCTCATCTGTCCAGTGTGCTAGCCCCGTTGTATGTTCTGCTGAAAAAGAACAGTTCCTGGTGTTGGGGAAAGGAGCAGCAAGAGGCCATTAAGAAATCCAAGGAACTTTTGATCTCTGCGACAGTTCTTATCCATTTCGATCCTAAAAAGAAACTGGTGCTGGCTTGCGATGCTTCACCGTATGGAATAGGGGCTGTGTTGTCTCATTAATTGGAGGATGGCTCCGATAGACCCATCGCTTTCGCCTCACGCAGTCTAGCACCAGCAGAGAAAAAGTATTCTCAACTGGAAAAGGAGGGCCTGGTGGTGGTATTTGACGTCATCAAATTCCAACAGTATTTGCAAGGCAGGGATTTTACCATCCTGTCCGATCATAACCCCCCACAGTATCTCCTAAGTGCAGATCGGGCAATCACCCATGGCATCATCACGCATTCAACGATGGGCACTGACACTCAGCGCATACTGCTACCAAATTGCATTCAAAGCTGGCAGACGACAGGTAGTGATGTACCGATACCGATATCAGGATCGGAATCGGCGCTTTTTTAATTGTATCGGTCAGCATCGGATATCGGTACAATATTTATAGTTTACCGATATTTAACGATTCACTAACCATTGACACACCCTCAATCAAAATGGCTGAAGCACATGTTGAAGAGAGTCACGCAGCAGGCCCCAGTCAAAGTCAACAACAGGGCAATAGTAGTTTGTCTTCAGAACGTAAGAAGAAAAGCGCCATTTGGGCGTTTTATTCTGTAAGTCTAAATGACGCAAGTAAAGCAGTATGTCACACATGCAACGAGCTGGTATCTCGTGGTGGAAAGTCGCCCAGATCTTTCAATACTACTAACCTTCGCAAGCATATGGAAGCACACCCTGATAAATACAAGGAGTTTTCTACAATGGAAGATGAGAGTTGTAAAGAAAAAGAAAAGTCAAATGGAAATCGGCAGGTAACGTTAGAAACTCTTCTTGATAAACAGAAACCATACTCTATAGATAATCCACGATCAAAGCTACTCTCCCATCGGATTGCTGAAATGATGGCAGTGGATTTACAGCCATTCAGTATTGTAGATGATCCTGGTTTCTGCCAATTAATGAAAACTTATAATGATATCGGTATCGGCAATGTTAATGGCATTATTACCACAAATATCGGTATGCAAGTATCGGACTGACATAAAAGTGTATCGGTACATCACTAACGACAGGGCAACGTGGATACATTAAGCAGACTGCCACTGAATGAGGCACCGGATGATGTTCCGTTGCCTGGTGATACTGTCTATATGTTGGAGGCTTTGGACAGCAGTTGTCCTGTAACTACAGCAGCAATCAAGTCTGGGACAGACAAAGACCCAATTTTGTCATGCGTGAGGAATTTTGTTCTTCACGGAAATTGGGATGCAGCACCAAAAGAACCAAAGTTTGTTCCATACCGGCAGAGGGAGCACGAGCTGAGTGTCCAAAATGACTGCTTGCTGTGGGGTAGTCGTGTGGTGGTGCTGAAGTCGGGTAGAGAAGCGGTGTTGACAATGCTGCATGACGCCCATCCGGGGGTCACAAGGATGAAGGTTTTAGCCAGAGGCATCGTTTGGTGGCCAGGCATTGACAGTGATCTGGAGGCTAAAGTGAAAGCTTGTCATGGATGCGCAGTAATTTGTGCGCAGATCTGATTTTGTTTCTGGATCTTAAGGATAGGCTGTAGTATTTAAGTGAATAATGTTTTAATGTTAGGGGTCGATGCTTTCATTTTAGAGTATCAGCTGATATGTAAAGCCTCGAGCTATGTTTTAGATGATTTTATTGGAAGAGTGCTGTTTTAAGAGAGGGTGAGCTTACCTGCAAATCACAATTTATATGCTCTCTTGTTTAGGAGATACCTGTTGTGGTTTAAAGAATTGCATTAGTATCAATTAATGTTTGTATGCTCTGCATATGGATAGTTTCGAAGACGCGCTCCAGTTCATGTATGAGGAGCAGACGGGCCAACTCTATACCCATCGACAGCGGCGTGTCGCATGCGATTGTCCCAACTGCCAAAACGGGCAGTCAAGTAAGGAAGGGGCTCCGTACAAGTACAAGAAGCAACACGTCTGTCATTACCCGAAATGCGGTAAAGTTTACGGTAAACCGTCGAATCTGCGTGCCCATCTTCGGTGAGAGGCCATTCCACTGCACGTGGTTTAGCTGTGGCAAAAGGTTCACCCGTTCTGAAGAGCTCGTCAAGTGAATCAAAAGTCACCATCAGTAGTGCCGCTTCATCCATGGGAATTCCCATCTCGTCCGTGGTCCCACCTCCACATCAATTTTGCAGGGCCATTTTTGGGAAAACAGTTCATCGTTTTGGTGGACGCCTACTCCAAGTGGTTGGAGGTTGCCGTAGTATCATCGTGCACAGCAAGCTGTCAGATTCCTTCGTCACGTGTTCTCGACGCACGGTAGAAAGAGCAGTTCAAACTTTTAAAGAAAACCTCAAAAAGTCGTGTGGTGATTTGGAGACCAGATTGTCCAGATTTCTGTTCCATTACAGAACTACACCGCACACGACCACGGGGGTATCACCAGCAGAGTTGTTGCTAGGTCGCAAGCCACGAACGTTGTTAGACAATCTACATCCAGATCTGTCAATGAATGGCTCCAGGAGCCAGGAACATCAGAAGATAGCCCATGACAAGCATTCAAGGCATCGCTTGTTTCAGATTGGAGACACCATTTATGTTAAGAATTGTCGCAACACACCTGAATGGCTTCCAGGGGTGGTGTCCGGGTTTTCAGAGCTGGCTCTACTCGTTAAGTTGTTGAATGGAAAGATCTGCCGCTGTCACATTGACCATGTAAGAGTGCGTACTGACAGTGACCAACAGCTTTTACAGGAAGGAAGTGTAGTTAAATGTGCGGAGGGAGGAAACGCTGTCTGTTCGGAACCGGGGTCAGCTATTACAGAAAATGGAGCCGATTTGTTATCTGAAGACTTTGTAGCTGATCTTTTAGTTCACTCTGCTCCTGAGACTCGGGCTGTAGATCCAAGGGTTAATAATCCGAATGAGGCCATGCAGGAGGTGTTGTATGAGCTCAAAGTTAACACTTGTATATTCGTGCAGTGATGCACGTGATGTGCATTGTCATTTGAATCTAGAACATTCGACGCACGTGATTCTAGAACATTCTGTGAATTTCAGTATATATGTGTATGTTCTTGTATTCTGTGGGGGTTTTTCACTCAAATTAATATCTAAAATTCTGACGAGTTTATACGAAAACACGACAGGATTTTTCTGGCGTAGTCGGCAGGATTCTCTACCTTATCGGAATCACTTCGCGAGTGAACGCAGTCTACATTCTCTTCTTTCGTCATGGCGGATATCAAAGAGTTCTTCCAACTGTTTCAGACGCAGATGGATGAGCAGCGCAGACAGACTGAAGCTCTCGTTACAGCCCTCACCAAGGGGTTGGACCATTCCACTCCTAAAATCAGTTTTCCTATGTTCTCGCCATTCGACTCCACTTCGGAGCTCTGGACTGACTACTGGGCGCGCTTTCAAACCTTCGTGGCAGCTAACGCTATCCCAGGCAACCGAGTGGCCCAGATATTTGTCACTAACCAGACCAAGGTTACGTACAAATTGCTGAGCAACATGGCTTCACAGCAGTCACCAGCGAAGGACATCAACGAGCTTTCCATCGACGACATCGCCAAATTCATGTGGTCTCAATTCGACCCAACCAGGTACATTGTGCACGAGCGTTTCAAATTCTGGTCAGACCTGAAACGCCGACCCGGCGAGTCCATTCTCGAGTTGGCAGCGAGGATTCGACATGACGCAGTCACATGTGAGTTCGTTTCCTGGATGAGGCTATGAAGACTCGTTTTATGTGTTCTGTCAATAATGAAGCGGTGCTCAAGGCGCTCTTCAAGATTAAAGATGCGGAACTTACCTTCGCCAAAGCTATCTCGGTGGCGGTGGAAACGGTAGATGCGGCTAAGGTGGCTAAGGAAACAGTGTACGGATCGTCAGGTAGACCGGTGGGCGCCGTGAATAAATTTCAAGACAAGTACCCATCTGATGGGGAGAATTCAAGGCCCAAGGCACCCTCACAACGTCAGAAAACTGATTTTCCGAAAGGCACATGTCCACGTTGTGGCAAAATGGACCACAGTGCCAGGGATTGTCCTTTCAAGGAGTACATTTGCAATTTTTGCAAAAAGACAGGACACCTCCAATCGGTTTGTTTACAGAAGAGGAAAGACAGTCATTCTGTAAAGGTCATCACCAAACAGAGACTCGAGTCAGTCAAGAGGATTAACTCAGTTCCTCAACTCCAGCAAGAGATTCAGATCAGAGGCCAGCAGTTCACATTCGAAGTGGACACAGGTGCGGGTGACAATTTCTGTTCCATGGAAGTTTGGACCAAGCTTGGGAAACCACCTCTCACACCAACAACGAACCGCTATGAGGTAGCAAATGGGCAGCCCCTTCTTACCCTGGGAACGTTTGAGGCAGCAGTTTCCCTTCTCAAGAAACGTTCCACCACCAGAACAGAAAACATCTTTTTCACTGTCTCCAAGGTCTCAAGACTTAATCTTCTGGGTCGGGATGCTATAGTTGAACTTGGCATTAACCTACCAGCTCTCCTAGGCATTTCAAGTGTTCTACCCCCTACCAAGGAGTCTGATCGTTCCAATGCAGTTTTTCCCATACTCCAGGATCTGAAATCCGATGTGGCACTCCAGGAAGCATGCCAAAGAGTTTGCCAAGATTTTCCTGATCTTTTCAAGCCGGAACTGAGGTGCTTAAAGGATCGTCAACTTGAGATTCAGTTCAAGCCTGACTCTAAACCCCCTATTCTGTAAACCTCGTGTAGTTCCATGCCATAAACTAGGTGAAAAGGACTATGCAAGGCCATTATTGGTAATCCTTTAATGCCAAACACCTGATGAAAATGAGAAAATGTCAACATAACAGCTAAAAGTGCATTAATGAAGTGTATACCGCTTTTTTTTGTTTTGTTGCTTCTTCAGCACACTTTAGAATAGAGTCATGTGTTCGAAGCTGTGCAGCATCATCAAAAGGCCAGTACATAGTACGGCCCACCAATGTTCCAGAGCTATCACAAGTGCCGCAACCATAATAGCCATTGTATTGCATATGATTTCCAACTTTAGCAGCAGCTGGAAGATCAGCAGAACAGTGCAAAATGATGGCATGAGCCTTCTTTTTACCTGCTGGTGTACACACATTGAACCCTGAGAAATTAAACATATAGATAAATATTGTATGCAACATGCATTAACCTTCATTATAAAGGGTATTCATTTTCTCTATTAGTGGTTGAAGATATGTTGACATTGTTGGCTTCTCTTTAGAATACCAAATGCCAGCCAAAATTACATATTTTTTTGAGAATCTATAAAATGAACAAGCATAACTATGTGACTATTGCGAATGAAAAATGTTTACCTCATTGCAGGGGGAAGTTCATTAATCTGTAACCAAATTGGCCAAATCTCAGTATTGGATGACTTGAATACCATCAGTATTTAAACAAAAAGATACGTTTTCTGCATGCGACAGAAATTGTCCCGGCTCCATAAGTTTTTTGTATTCTGCACCACCGTATATGTCTGTCAATCTTCCATCGTGCTTGAAACGCAATTGCAAACAATTCCATATGTTTGGATCTTGCAAGTGCAATAAAAAATACATAAAGTTATTAACATTATTGCCAAATAAAAACATTACCTGACATGAATGTCCTCAATTGTACTTCAATGTCACACAATACAAAATGTTCAATGGCTTGGCCACAGTTCTGTGAGCACTGTTCTTCATCTTCCGTCAGTGGAATGTGACAAATGGAACAGTACCTGTGCTTAGTGATGGTTTCATCTCTATTCCAAATGCTGTTAAAGAGGCCCTAGGGATTTTATTGCCAAGTTAGACGAAGGTAAAAATTGAGGGATAAGATTTAAGAGATCTTGGTATGCAACTTTAGTGAGATTGTGCTTCAATGCAAATTGATAAGTCTCTACATGGTACTCAAAGACAGTTTTTCTAGCACTTGGATATAAAGGTACACAATATTCAAGAAAATCACCTTGTTCACCATCTACATTCTTCAAACGATCAGTAGTGTCTTCGGCAAACAATGAATCATAGTTTCCGTCATCACTAACGTCATCAGTATCACTTCCATTCCATATTTCATCATCCGTATCACTTCCATTTGAGTCTTCTACCGTAGAGATGTCTGCAAGTTCAGCAACGTTGTCGACATCAATGTCCGAATCAGAACTAGCATTTGCCGATTCAAACACTCGACAATCAAGGTTACATTCTGACACTGCACTAGTACAAAGTGCTGTAGTAAACAACGAGCTGTGACGCCTTTTCGTTCTCGAAGGAATAGGACCACCATCACGTAAGAATGCTAACCGCGGGTTTGACATTTTCAAATTTCATTGTGTCTATAGTATGCGGAGAATTCCGGTTTAATCATTTGAACACGTGTGAAAGATGGCGGCTACTCAGGCAGCAGAGTGTGAATTGGTGTCGTAAGTTGTGTGAAAGTTATATGGTTAGCACTACACGTACATAATAGATTCTAATATTTTAGCATCGACACATACATGTGTCGAGTTTTCCGACGGGAAAAAGAGTGCTGTCCCTCTATCATGCCTATCAACCTCTGAGTCGGGCAAATCTGTCCGAGTCGGCAATGAAGTGGAAGTTAAGTGGACAGATGGGAAGAAATATACGGCAGCCGTCACGGCACTCGGTCCAGTTCATGGAAATGTTGTAATAGATGTGATATCACTGTTGTTGTTGCAGGGGGGCGGAAGCAAATGGATGCTGTGCTGGCCACATTAAGCAGTGATGAAGCGTTCCATGTTGAAACTCTTAATAATAATTACTATGACTTAATTTGTGCATGTGATTATCAATAATCAATATTTGTGAGAGAAGCGACGTGGAGAACCGACTGCACGTGCATCCAGCGAAATCAGAGATTCTACATGGTCCTTCGAGCCGGGACAGCACGTAAAGGTTTGAAGCAGGTTCATTTTAGCAATGAGTGCTGAAATTACGAAAAAGAAGAGAATCAGAGCGGGTCATAAGGCTTCAGTAGCAAAGATTACTGCCCAAATAAAGACTGAGCTAGGCACGTCTGAGCGCAATATTCTGAGACTTCAACAACTACGAAAGAAGCTGCAAGAGAAGTCGAGAAATCCGACAGTTAACCCCAATCCAAGAAGCAGTGTGGAAGCACTGTGCTGGGAAGGAAAAGCCTGCAGAGTTACCGTCAAGGGGAACAGATTTGTTTGAAATTGCAAATGGCCCTCTGTGGCTAAAGGGACCTAGCTTCTTATTTGACAGGCCTATTGATGATGACCCAACTTTGGAAGAAGCCACACTTAAGGAATGTGCGTCAGAGCTAAAGGTGAATGACAGGCTACAATTTGAAGAGGTTCACAGTTTACTAGTCACGCGACCGAGGAAGAATGCAGCAGAAACTGCGAGACTGAAAATGACCCTTCAGATAAAGGATCTCGAAGAACCTGATTCAGAAGTTGACTAGTTAGACTAGTCAACTGGGGGAGTGTTGAAACTCTTAATAATAATTACTATGATGTAATTTGTGCACGTGATTTTCAATAATCAATATTTGTGAGAGAAGCGAGGTGGAGAACCCACCGCGCGTGCATCCGGCGAAATCAGAGATTCTACATTCCATTGGTGAAGAGTGAGGTTTTCCAGAGTTTGTGGGCACAGAGAATTAACTGTGGTAGATGGCCTGTTGTACAGGAAGCGGGAGGATGTGGGTGGTAGGGGGGGAACCCTGGCTTGCAGATAGTGCTCCCTAGAACCCTGATTATACAAGTATTACTGCTGATGCATGATAATGCCACAGCGGGGCAATTGAGGATGCAGAAGGCTTTAGCAAAAATCAGGAGTCGATTCTACTGGGTTGGGCAGCGTAAAGATGTGGAAGAGTGGTGCAGGCGCTGTACAGAATGTGCATCCCGGAAATCTCCCCCGGCTGCTCAGGGGCCTATGTAACTGGCGTGCCCTTTCAGCGATTGGCGATGGACATAATAGGACCTTTTCCAAAAACAGCTAAAGGTAATATGTATGTACTCATAATTGGAGACTATTTCACTAAGTGGGTCAAAGCATATCCTATGTCTGACATGGAGGCCACCACCGTAGCAAAATGCTTGTATGATTTCATATGTCGTTTTGGTGCACTGGATATGCTGCATACTGATCAGGGACAGAATTTTGAGTCTGCCTTGATCAGCGAACTGTGTAAGTTGTTAGGGATTACTAAAACTAGAACAACTCCATACCATCCACAGTCGAACGGAATGATCGAACATTTCAATAGGACCCTCCTAAGCATGTTGAGTACGGTGCTGGGGGAAGAAGGGGAGGAGAATTGGGAGGTTGCTTTGCCTGCAGTCATGTTAGCTTACCATAGTAGCCTTTATCAAACACACCAATCTCCATTCATGTTAACATTTGGGAGGGAGGTAAGATTACTTGTTGATGTAATGTGTCGTAGCAAATATGCACTACAATTGAGGAATTGATTGAAAACTGCGCACCACAGTGCAAGGCATCACCTGGGAGTGGAGTCGAGGCGACAGAAAGATGTTTATGATTGAAGCGTGAGAGGTTCTTCTTTTTTCCATTGGAGACTATGTATGGCTTTATTGCTCAGCCGTACCAAGAGGTTGATCTGCATGGAAAGGCCCATACATCATTGTGAAGGCATTGAATGATGTTGTGTACAGAATATGAAATGTAGATGCTCCTAGAAAGAAATTGGCTATTCACTTCAATAGGTTGAAACCGTACAAACATAATGACTCGGATCAAAATGACGAGGCCAGGAGTGAAGACAGCTGACCAGTGCAAAAGAGCATAAAGTTTCCAAAACCAAGTGGAGTCGTATCTCCTGAAGAACTTGACGAGTCTGAAGATGAAGAACTGATGTATCCTCCAATGCATGTGCATTAACCGGACCCTGAACAAGGCTTGAACAATCCAGTTGCACAGCCTGTTCCTGTGCCAGTTAATGTACGGAGATATTGGAATCGCAAAAAATGCTCATCAATAAGCTCCACCACTGAGAAGATAAACTCGGAACAGGAAGCCACCTGACAGATATTGAAGTTGCAATGGATCCACATGAGATGTGTGCTCAGAAGATGGGGAACAATGCGCAGATTAGATATTTCCTGTGCATTGATTGCCGTTGTAAAGTCTGTCTGATACACATTGTTATAAATGCTACAGAATGGAACTCCACTTTTGAACAAATTTGACTGTCTGTTATTCTCATTATCACGAACTATTCTCTCAGTGGATAGCACCAACATACTTGCAGCGGTCTCTTTTGTCCACGAATGTGATGAAGATGTGGTAAGAAACATGCAGATAACCCAAGAACGAGAAGAAACAGACATGCCAAAACTTGTATTCGAACATAATTGGAGTAATGTGCTTTTCTGTTACAACATTTATTGTGTTCAATAGATTACTAATGAATTATCCCGAACTAACATATTTAATGATCCCTGGGTACCAGCCTACCAGCTCTATTAAGTACGGCCTGTATCAGGCCTTTTACGCCCTCGGTATGACCCGTATATGGTATGGAGAGGACCCGTTAGTTACGATGAACTACAATAATGGCAACAAACGTGCCTGTATCGGGTTGAAGTCGCCATCATTACAGTATGTATGAATAACCCGTAACAACCACTATTTCATATTGGTACAGGAACATTATGGTACCCGTTGCAAGAAAAAAGTTTGGTTGTGTAGGATTAGAGTTTTCGGTATGCTGAGTTCTCCTCCTATTAAAGATTAAGTATTGGTCTCGTTACATTGGTGGCAGCAGTGGGATATGGCAACGGCATCCATGGTTTAGCGCGTCCCGAGATAAGTGTGGAAAACTTTGAGGACTCCTGGACTACGTTTGAGTTTACGGTCGCGGCAAACAAGTGGGATAATGGCCGAGACCTGGTGATACTGCCTGCACTGCTTAGGGGAAAGCTCCAGGACTTTTATACCACACTGAACAATGACGAGACGAAGGACCTCGCAGCACTGAAGAGAGTACTAAGTGATCGAGCCATCCTCACTAAAGATCCATTAGCGTCAGCAAAGAGGTTTACGGAAAAGAAGCAGGATGCGAAAGAGTCTGCAAGGTACTTTAAAGCGGACCTTAGAAAGTTGTTTACTGAAGCCTACCCGGGAGAGGATGCCAACAAATCTAGCGACGTTTTGTCACTGGGTTGCTCCCTAAAATAATGAGCTACGTGATAGCCTGACCAGGATGGAAGGCACAGTAAAAAGTGCGATAGAAATTGAGCGAGCCCTTGGTTTCCAGACCGTCAGAACGCAGCAAGTACAGGCATTGCGCGTCGAGAGACATCAGTGAAGGGTCATGGTCAAAAGAGCAAGCTCGAGCTGCAGGAGAAGATGGACCAAGTTCTTCGTCCTATGGAAGCATTGGAGCTGCGATTTGGATCAGGATGCTGAGTGACGGTAAACTATCGCTGCTATAGCTGCAACAGAGAAGGCCACATTCGACGTCACTGTCCTTTTGCATCTGCTACAAGTGCAAGGGCGGGGTTAACGGTGAACAGGAAATGACACAGAAATTGATGAATCAGTCCGCGGGTACGGCGAATGGAATAAGGCACCATTCCAGGTATGTGGATGTAATCTTAGTTACACCATGATGTGTGCATGCGGGCTGTTCAGGGGTCGACCGGTTCACTTTTTGATTGATTCGGGTGCTGCTGTATCAGTCGTCAGTCATGATATTTTATCCACCAGCACCCGCTGGGACATCACTAAGGCGGCTCCTCTTTTGTCTTGTCATGGAGCGGTGCTTGATTGTGCAAGAACATGGAGCGGTGCTTGATTGCGCAAGAAATACGTTGTCTTTTGCCAGCAAACTTAGCCAAAGGAGCGTGGGGGTGGTACAACCAATGCATGAGGGTGTATTCACAGTTAGCATTGCAGAAACTATCCAAATACCAGCACGATCTGGGATGTTGGTAAAGGGAAAAGTAGAGCACTCAAGCTTGTTAACAGGAAAGGAGGGATTGGTAGAGCCCAACCATAAGAGCTTGAGTGGGTTGCTGATTGCTAGGAGCCTGGACATTTTTGACGGTACTAATGAAGTGAATGTCAAAACCACCAACATTGCACCCAGGGATGTGATACTTTACCAAGGCATGCGAGTTGCGGACTTCTGTTTGGATCAATGCATAATGAGTATTGACAAACATTCTCGTGAATCACATAGCACTGAGATGCCCAAAGTTGATTTGACAGGGGCAGATCTTACCCACTCCCCCACTCCCAGAAACGAGACTTGAAGAAATTGATAGGGAGTTTCGGAGACTGTCACTGAGGGTGGTACAACTGGTCAGACATCAAAGGTCAAGCATACTATTGTAAAAAAACAGTCCGCCAGTTCGGGAACCGTTGAGAAGGATACCACATATGCTTCAAGATACAGTTAAGGCAGAAGTTGAGAAGATGCTCCAACACAGTGTGAAAAAGGAAAGCAGTAGCCCATGGTCATCATCAATTGTGATGATTAAGAAAGATGGATCGTGAAAGTTTTGTGCAGACTGCAGAAATGTTAATAGCGTGACCCAGGAGATGCTTACCCTTTACCTAGCATCGATGAAACATTGGAGGCCCTGGCCAGGTCACAATTTTTCACAACTTTACATTTGGCTTCTGGATATTGGCCAGTAGAGGTGGAAGAGGCTGACCGAGTGAAGATATACATTTCTGTCGGTTGAACACGGTGAATTAGACAGAAACTATGCTCCCTCCATATGTGATTGGTTGTATGGCACGTGGGGAGGGGTTTAAATTGGTATGAGCGGGGCTTTTGGCTCAGTCTAAGTGTCGTGCACGTGCTACAAACTTTTTCTTTAATAGGTACTGAATGAGAAAAGATGGACCTGCTCCTTAAAAACATGCAAACGATGCAGGAGCAAATGAAGACGATGCAGAAAGGGCAGGAGGAAACGTGTATGCGGCTAGCGAGACAGTCTCACAAGGACTCATACGTCTTCAAGAAAAAAGCCAATATAAGGCCAACGAGGAGGTGAAGGAACGGCTAGAGGTGGCGGCTGGCAATCTAGACCGCGTGGAAGCAGCGAGCGGGAAGGAACAGCTCAACCTCGCCTGGAAGGAGATAGCCGAAGGTACATCTTTCCTTGCCCGTCGACAGAAGTTGATAAAACTGGCTGATCGATCGGAGTCGAGGTGGGCAGTCGTCGAGAAGTACGACGTGGATGTGCTGGCTGATGACTCCGATGACGAGAAGAAGATAGAGAAGGCAGAAAAAGCTGCAAAGAGGAAGCTGGCAAAGAGGAGGAAGGTGCAGATGGTGAAGTTAACTGATTATACGCGGAAGACGCAAATTTGAGTCTAATAATTATTTCGTGTAAAACGCGGTAGACGCAAATTTGTGTCCAGCTGTATACTATAGTCTACATAAAGCGCTATTGACAGTCATTAGCTCATTCGGCTCCGGAACTTGTACAGCAGTGTTTACCAGACCCAGTACTGTTTATTTTAGTATCGAAGGAGTCGGCTTGCTATTGTGGGTTTCTTGCTAATCTGTGGACAAGGTAAACAAACGATTGCAATGATAATGTTCCAATCACAACATAATTAGATTAGAGAATGGCTAAGCGCTCGCGCAGGATGGACCGCCAGGAGGTCTTGGAGCTTTTAGATAGGGATGACGATGCCCTGGAGAGCTCTGACGAGATTTGTATGTCAGGTAGTGATGATGAATTCAGTGACCTTGAACAAGATGAGGAAGGTTAGACATATAGGTACATTTGCAATACCCATAACATATAAAATACATGATATGCAGAGTGTTTTGTTCAACGTAAAAGGAAACACAGACCTGAGAATGACATTGAAAGCAGTGGTAAGAACAAGGATATGGTTTCGACATGGGTGGTGTGACATTATAACTCATTCAGATGATGAGCTGCTATCGTTCCAAATTGCTACCTGTACCATAGAAGAAATTCAAGTTGACTGCATTGAAGGTGAGAGACTGCATTGAAGGTGAGAGAAGTACCACATGCCTAGATATTGATACAATCTCTTTTCACCAAGATGAACCAATGGACACCATTGTAAATGAAATAGAGCCACAAGGTCCAAACCAACAAACATCGACACACATCATCATGCCTGGTGAGTGTGGTAAATACATACACCAAAGTAATAGAACTGTTTACACATAGACCCTACAGAGCACACCGAGCAAAGTACTTCATCATCCAGACAGGTTCATGCCGGCCAGAGGCAGGCTAAATCTAAGTGGACGCACACACTGACTCCAAACAGGATAAATTCATTCCAATCCTGCACTGGTCCAACCACAACAATATCTAACTCACTGTCACAAATATTTGGATTGTTCTTTACAGAACAGCTCCTAAAAGATATTTCTGAGGCTTCCAATGAATATGCCAAGCGTGCAATGACAACAGAGAAGTATGAAAAGTGGAATAAAATCAGCACTGCAGAACTAAAAGCGTACTTAGGCTTTCACATACTGATGTCTATAAACCGTCTCCCATCAATAGACGACTATTGGAGCATGAATGCCAATCTGCGCTATGCTCCAGTAGCAGATCGGATCTCAAGGGACAGATTCCGAGATCTGCAAAAATACCTTCATTTTGTAGACAATGACACACTAGTGCCACGTGGCCAAAGGGGACACGATCGGCTGGGAAAGTGAGACCTGTATTGGATTATGTGACTGCAAAGTGTCGCGAGGTGTACATGCCACAAAGGGAGGTGGCTGTGGACGAGGCTATGATAAAGTTCCAAGGAAGATCCTCCCTAAAACAATACATGCCACTGAAGCCAATTAAACGTGGCATTAAGGTTTGGGTACTGGGGGATTCCCATAATGGATACTTTGTAGATTTTACTGTATATACTGGGAAGCAGGGAAATGAGGCAGTGAAAGGTCTTGGTTCTCAAGTAGTTCTTTCGCTAACAGCACAACTACAAGGAAAACACCATGTAGTATACTTCGACAATTTTTTTTACATCAGTAGAATTACTAGAGGAACTACTACAATGGGGTGTATATGCTTGTGGAACTGTTAGAAGTAACAGAAAGCAATTGCCCACAGAGCTATCTCAAGCAACTCTGACAAACAGGTCAGTACAAAATACAATGCTTAGTATGAAGTAAAAATTACACATGTAACTTTGAAATGTGCAGGGGAGACTCACTCACCGTTCAAAAAGGAGCATTAGTGGCTTCAGCCTGGCTGGACAAAAAAGTTGTGATGGTAATGTCTACCAGTTGCCAAGACCCTACACTGGAATTGACGGTGAGCAGACAGCTCTCAGACGGCTCAAAGATTGAGGTGCCCTGTCCATCCTCAATAAGTGAATATAACACCTACATGAGAGGGGTTGACAGAGGGGACCAAATAAGAGGATACTATAAGACACGAACAAAATGCAGAAAGTTTTACAAATACATTTTTTGGTTCTTATTTGACACAGCAATAACCAATTCTTATGTACTGCACAAAAACTACAGAGCAGACCTTACATAAAAAAACATGACAATGAAGCAGTTTCGCCTCCAACTGGCCGATTCTTTGATTGGAGATTACTGCACCAGAAAAAAGCCAGGAAGAACAGCATTGGCAACTGTTCCAAGGTCAGTAAATCTGATACATATTCCTGTTACAAAAACAGAAGACACGATCAAGAAGAGAAGCAAATGTACTCTATGTGCACGTGCACATATAAGAAAGGATACACAATGGAAGTGCAAAGGATGCTCAGTGTGGCTGTGTTTCAATGGTAGAAGTGATGACTGTTTCAACAAGTGGCACACACAACACTGTAATGAAGAATAACCTTGGAATGAAATTCGACATGTATACATGGCTATGTATTTATCTGATAAGAAACGTTACATTTTCAACTAAAAAAGCATGGCCATGAATGTATAGTTCAATGGGTATGTGCGTGTATAGTGGGTGTATTTACATAGATGAGTGTTTACACATCACAACTGATACACTCAGAGGACCAGCACAGCTATCTAAACATCACCCTTGACACACTCAGCGCATCAGCACAACTATTTACACATCACACTCAGAGCACCAGCATGGCTATCTACACATCACCCTTGACACAATAAGAGCATCGGCTATCTACACATCACCCTTGACACATTCAGAGCATCAGCACGGCTATCTACACATCACCCTTGACACAATAAGAGCATCTAAATGGCTATCTACACATCACCCTTGACACAATAAGAGCATCTAAATGGCTATCTACACATCACCCTTGATACACTCAGAGGACCAGCACGGCTATCTACACATCACCCTTGACACAATAAGAGCATCTAAATGGCTATCTACACATCACCCTTGATACACTCAGAGTATCAGCACGACTATCTACACATCACATCTGACACACTCAGAGCACCAGCATGGCTATCTACACATCACCCTTGACACACTCAGCACATCAGCACGGCTATCTACACATCACCCTTGACACAATAAGAGCAGCTAAATGGCTATCTACACATCACCCTTGACACACTCAGCACATCAGCACGGCTATCTACACATCACCCTTGACACAATAAGAGCATCTAAATGGCTATCTACACATCACCCTTGACACACTCAGAGCATCAGCACGACTATCTACACATCACCCTTGACACAATAAGAGCATCTAAATGGCTATCTACACATCACCCTTGATACACTCAGAGGACCAGCACGGCTATCTACACATCACCCTTGACACAATAAGAGCATCTAAATGGCTATCTACACATCACCCTTGATACACTCAGAGTATCAGCACGACTATCTACACATCACATCTGACACACTCAGAGCACCAGCATGGCTATCTACACATCACCCTTGACACACTCAGCACATCAGCACGGCTATCTACACATCACCCTTGACACAATAAGAGCAGCTAAATGGCTATCTACACATCACCCTTGACACACTCAGCACATCAGCACGGCTATCTACACATCACCCTTGACACAATAAGAGCATCTAAATGGCTATCTACACATCACCCTTGACACACTCAGAGCATCAGCACGACTATCTACACATCACCCTTGACACAATAAGAGCATCTAAATGGCTATCTACACATCACCCTTGATACACTCAGAGGACCAGCACGGCTATCTACACATCACCCTTGACACAATAAGAGCATCTAAATGGCTATCTACACATCACCCTTGATACACTCAGAGTATCAGCACGACTATCTACACATCACATCTGACACACTCAGAGCACCAGCATGGCTATCTACACATCACCCTTGACACACTCAGAGCATCAGCACGGCTATCTACACATGACCCTTGACACAATAAGAGCATCTAAATGGCTATCTACACATCACCCTTGACACACTCAGCACATCAGCACGGCTATCTACACATCACCCTTGACACAATAAGAGCATCTAAATGGCTATCTACACATCACCCTTGACACACTCAGAGCATCAGCACGACTATCTACGCATCACATCTGACGCACTCAGAGCACCAGCATGGCTATCTACACATCACCCTTGACACACTCAGCGCATCAGCACGGCTATCTACACATCACCCTTGACACAATAAGAGCATCAGCATGGCTATCTACACATCACCCTTGACACACTCAGCGCATCAGCATGGCTATCTACTGTACACATCACCCTTGATACACTCAGAGGACCAGCACAGCTATCTAAACATCACCCTTGACACACTCAGCGCATCAGCACGACTATCTACACATCACATCTGACACACTCAGAGCATCAGCATGGCTATCTACACATCACCCTTGATAAACTCAGAGGACCAGCACGGCTATCTACACATCACCATGACACACTCAGAGCATCAGCACGGCTATCTACACATCACATCTGGCATATCTACACATCACCCTTGACACATTCAGAGCACCAGCACGGATCTACACATCACATCTGACATGCTCAGCTCACCAGAACACATTGACAAAAACATCACAAAACACAATAGCATGGCAATCCACATCATGAATCTCTACCACACATGGGGCGCACAACATACCTCTTCAAAAGATACAACTGTGGTTACCTCCCCATCACACACAACACCCCCAGCGTACAACTGTGGTTACCTCCCCATCACACACAACACCCCCAGCATACAACTGAGGTTACCTCCCCATCACACACAACACCCCCAGCGTACAGCTGTGGTTACCTCCCCATCACACACAACACCCCCAGCGTACAACTGTGGTTACCTCCCCATCACACAGTGACAAACAACACTCCCAGCTGAGGTTACCTCCCCATCACACACAGCACTCCCAGCATACAGCTGTGGTCACCTCTCCACAACATACAACACTCCCAGCGCATAGCTGTGGTTACCTGGAGCCCAGCGCAGACAACACTCTCAGCGTACAGCTGTGGTTACCTCTCCATCGCGCACATCATGCTTACCAATGTCTAGTCTCCACCTGCCAGAATCCCAGCGCGCGTCTCAATATAATGCCTTCATCGATGCGCTTGACATCTTCCCAACGTCGTACGTCGTATCGGTATTTGAGCACAAACACGCAAGACAAAGTCAAACCGTGCTCTATAAGAGTAAATAATAAACTGCTGTGAACAAAGCATCTTCCACGGCACTAAATAGAATAATAAATTTACAATACACTGTACTCGGATGCAGTTTTGACAACGCACCCGTGCCCGATAATAGCGACAACAAACATGTTTTACATCACCCCGATATACTTACTTTTCATCTGTATGACAACAGGTTCACCCTGCTCGCGTCACAACGTCCCTGTAAACCTGTCCGTCTCTGTTGAATATTAGGATGCGTGGTCTCGGTATCTTCCCTACATCGGATCTCCAATCAGAATGCAACAGCAAATAGCTGATCTACTCATTTGCTCGATTTCAAAAAGTTGCCAATAAAAAAGTCGCTTCGTTCAAAAGTTATGGCGCGCAAAGTCACACGATATCTAAATTTACATTATTCACAAAAATTAATTCCGCGGTTATGGGTTATGTATTGCAAATTTAATTCCGCGTATAAGAGAGGGGTTGGCGGCCAGGAGTTTGCCTAGGCCGGGGAGTGAGCCTACACCCAAAGCACCTTTTGCGAGTCCCAAACCTGCCATAGCTGCGGTGCCGAGACCGAAGTACCTTGTGGGGCTCCTGCTTCCAGTGCGGCGACCCAGGTCATTTCAGGAGGGAATGCCCCAGGGCAGCACCCCCGGCTGGAGCCAGGGAGGAATATCCTTTAATACAATGTGTTGAGCATGGGGCCATAGAAGGCATGGAGTGTGTTGATAGGGAGAAAGTAGCACCTGATTTGGGTGAGGTGTTAAATGTTGGAGAGTCAAGTAGATGTTGGAAGGCCCAAGAGGGGGAAGCAAGTACTGTTTCTGTTAGGGGATGTCTGGGTGCTTGCATAACTTATTGGGAAGAGGTGTTGTATGCACCACCATGGGTATTGGAAACACTTAGGAATGGGTATGTTCTCCCATTCTATTCCCAACCTACACCCTATGCACGTCCCAACCAGCATTCTGCCCAGATAGAGGCTGTTTTTTTTACAAATGCAGTGGCAGATTTGCTTAATGGTGGGTATATTGAGAAGGTGAATGAGCTGCCAGTTGTATGCAGCCCATTATCAGTTGTCACCAATGGGGTGGGTAAAAAGCGGCTTGTGGTAAATTTAAGGCATGTTAACCGGTCCCTTTGGAGCAAAAGTTCAAGTACGAAGACTTGCGTGTGGCAAGGATGATGTTCAAACAAGGTGAGTGGATGTTTTCATTCGATTTGAAGTCTGGGTATCATCATGTGGATGTTGCTAAGTGCCATCGTAAGTACCTGGGCTTTGAATGGGACGGAAGCTGGTACACATTTGTAGTGTTACTGTTTGGGTTGTCGTCAGCGCCTTATGTATTCACCAAGATGATGCGTCCATTTGTCCGGTTATGGCGTAGTAAAGGATTAAAGGCAATTGTGTATCTCGATGATGGCATTGTAGCCATGCCAGATGAGAAGGGTGCAGTTACTGCCATGCAGTGGCTGGGTGCAGGACACTCTGGTTAAGGCAGGGTGGGTGTGTAATGAAGCTAAGTCAACCTGGTTACCTACCCATAGGTTGTCATGGTTAGGGTTCACTTTGGATCTCGAGGTTGGTTGTATATCAGTACCTGATAAGAAGATGGATGCCCTGCATGGAAGGTTGCAGACAGCTAGAGAGCAACCAATGCTTAGGGCAAGGGCTATAGCAAGCCTGGTCGGCAGAATTATATCTATGAGTCTAGCGCTGGGTCCTGTGGCCAGGTTCATGACAAGGGCCTTATATGCATTACTGCTAACCAGGCAGGCATGGTGTGATTTGTTACCCATCTCACCAGAAGGGCGAGAGGAGCTTAGGTTCTGGTATGAGTCAATCAAGGAGTATAATGCACAGCCTATATGGCATAGCCCATCTGCAGTAAGATGTGTGTACTCAGATGCATGGCATGCATGTTGCACAAGGATGTGGTCATCACCAGAGGATGCAAAGCAGAGCTCGACGTGGAGGGAACTGGTAGCAGTGGGTAGGGTGTTAGATTTAGTTGCAGGCAGGCTTTGTAATGCTAGAGTTAGTTGGTTCACAAAATGTTGTCCGTATTCTGCATCACCTACAGGTGGAAGCCTTAAAAGTGTTCATAACATGTATAAGATACAATATTAGGATAAAGATAGAATGGATGCCCAGGGAGATGAATCAGCTTGCCGACTATTATAGCCGTGTTGTAGACTATGATGACTGGTACATCAATCCAGAGATAATATATAAAGGGATTGGCAACGCGTCACGTGAGCCATAGAGATTCGCAATTTTTCGCGTGCCATCCGACCTGCTGTGAATCGCACCTGCGTAGAAGTGAGGACAGAGTCTAAAACTCGCTGGTTTGTTTGAACTAAAAGGAGAAGTCTTTTTTGATTGTAATTTTCAAGTTCGCCATCACATGCACTACGTGTTGCTCTTTTTAGAAGGGTCGCGAGTGTTCTGCTGCACAGTTTCGAGCATTTTTGCCAAAATTGAGATTTTTCCAGAGCGCCGTTTTTTGTGGGACAGTATCTTACGAATGGGTGGTCTTTTCTGTTTGAAAATGGCTTTATAACGTGCAAGATGGTTAAATTGTAGCGTGGTGTTGTTTGTTTGTAACGGCAGTGCTCAGAACCGCTCCAACAGAACGTTGGATATGGTAATTTTGTGGGACAGTGTAGCCTTTATCGTGTAAGCTAGATCGCTAAATCTGACGCTGTCTTGTAGCTCTTGGTTCATATTTTAGCATCCGAATATTTTTATATCTAGCGCGCGACTACGTTACGGCTTGTATCGTGTCAAAGGTGATGGTTTTATGGTTGTTTCTAACTTGCTAGCCCATTTTGCAGCCTACAGCGGGTTACAACGCAATTTGCTACTCATCGCCATCCTATAATGGTAATTGCCCTATTTGTGTACAAGCATACATTTGTTAGTTGTGGGTTTGAGTACAGGTGCGGATGGCACGCTCTAATGCGTGAAAAGTGGGCCTGTTTCCAATCCCTTTATATATTATCTCTGATCAATCCCACAATATTTGCCACGGTAGATGAATGGTGGGGACCACACAGTATTGATCGTTTTGCAACGTCATACAACAAACAGGTAGAGCGATTTAACTCTTGCTATGCATGTCCTGGGACGGAGGCAAAAGACACGTTCACAGAGGGGAGAATAATTGGTGGTGCCCACCATCTGCGCTTATTCCAAGAGTGATTAGGCATACAGAGTGCTGCAACAAGGGACAGCAGTTGTCCCGCACTGGGAATCTGCCCCATTTTGGCCTCTGTTGTGTCCCAGTGGTAATGAGTGGGCCTCATTTGTGGTGGGCGAGGGGTTGTTACCGTTGTCAGAAGAATTGATCAAGCCTGACAGAATGGGTTCTGCGCTGTTTGGAGGGAATTTTCCTAACTCGGAGGTGAGAATATTGCAAGTAGATTTGTGGTATGTTATGGATGGGAAAATTGTTACTCTCTGTGGTCTCCACTCCAAGCGTGGCAGTGAATGATTGATGAAATATGCAGCTATGGAGCAGTAACTTCCATTATATTTTCAGTTACATGTATTCAGTGATCTGTACTGATGCACCAGTGATTATTGTGCATCATGAAACTTCTATTATTTACAGTTACATGTGATCGGCAATTGCACTAAAGTACATGTACTTGATGATATCATAGTCGCGTTTTTTTTAATAATAATCATAAAAAAACAAACCGTACAGCTGATTGTTTATATTGTGGTTTAAAAAGAAATTCATTAGCTCTTACAACCAGTACCATTAACCTAGGTACGCACAGATAATTGTTAGCTCCGGCGAACTTCAGCATTAGCACAGCGCAGTAGATCTATAGTTAAAGGTGGAAAGGATGGAAGGATGAGAAAATCATTACTCTACATAAGGCTTCAAAGAGGCAGAACCCTTGTAACAAATACTATGGAGACAATTGCTCATGCCAGAAAGGCTGCTCATCAAGGCGATGTGGTTGTTTCATTAAAGGTAAACCATGCACTAGCCATTGCCATGGAGGAAGGCCATGCAGAGCATATTACTCCTGGAAGCTCACCAAGCAACACCACAAATAGAAAAGGAAAAGATGAAACAGAGCATACTACTCCTGGAGGCTCACTAAGCAGCAGCACAAATGGAGAAGGAAAAGATGAAGCAGAGCTTATTACTTCTGGAGGCTCACCAAGCTACAGTACAAATCGAGAATATCATTCATGCAATGCAAGTAGATTTGTGGTATGGAGGGAAACCATGCAAAAATGAAGCAGAATGTATTACTCCTATTTGGGTGTCTGAACTAAGTTTAAATTTAGATGACAAGAATGCTATCCATTTAGGTGATTGGTTGACAGACAAACACATCTCTGCTGCTAACCAACTATTAAAAAGGGGATTTCCGCAGTGTAAGGGATTAGACAATCCAATTGGGGAAAACTTTTCATTTCCAATCCTCAGAGGAGTGGGTGTTCAAATATTACAAGTAGATGAATCCCATTGGGTCTGTGTGTCAACAATTGGATGTACATTTGGGGAATTAAATGTATATGACAGCCGACTTACCACTGTCTCTCCAGAAAGTACCTCTATGTCAGTCTTTCCAGCTTCTGCGGCTGCAGAGGACAAAAGCCATGCACAATGTACCACCTTTCGTGATAAAATCCTAAATATACCAGTCTACTGTATTTGTCGCCTTCCATGGCACAAGGAAGATATGATACAGTTGTGGGACGTGTATGGATTGGTATCACCCAAGCTGCTTGTCTTTGCCTTACCACATTTTCAAGAGTTCTGAACCATGGCGCTGTTCACTGTGCTCGGTGTCTCGTATATAGTACTGTAAACCATATAGGCCTTTTATTTGTACAAGCGCATATCATCATGATACCAGTACATGCATCGTTTCACATTTGATGTAATCAACCCATTCTCCATTAACCATCGCTTATACATATTACATATCTGTACTTTGCACACGGGCAATCCCAGGATTATGGTTTGCGCACAAACAATCCGAGGATTGCGCGGTCAATCCGTGGTTTGTGGTACAAACTATGGATCCAAGGTTTGCGCAGGACAATCCCTGGATTGCGCAAATCCATGCTTCACGCATAACATATACACGATCTGTTAATGACACAATGTTTTTTTTTCAGTGCATCTGAAGTATAAATATCCTGTGGATGATAAGGAAGAGCAAACGTGGTGGAAGGGTGTACTGAACAAGTTGAATGCCAAGTGCAGATCATTTAAAAGGCCACCACATCATAGAGGCAGGAGAGCAGGATCAACTTCATAAGCTGTAAGCAGTGAAGGTGGATCAGTGTCTGGTGTCAATAACCCGGCAGCTACACCTGATCATACATCATTGGAGGATGCAGAATAATAGTGTTTCCAGCCTCCATCACATTGCTGAGATTCCCATCCCTTGTGAACTGATTGAATTCCATTTTCAACGTTTGTATTCATTTTGGTGTTGGTGTTTGTTTCATTAATTCATATATAATCCTACAAAAGAAAACGAACTGGTATGCAGTGAACAGTACGTAGTATACGCTACGCCAATGCGAGATATGACGCGAAATTAAGTGATCCATTGCACACAAATCGGCGACACTACTCACGCCATGTGAAAATGCATGGAAATCGGCCATAAATCTCTGAAATCGCACGCAATCGTACGAACATGCGTGATTGCGCCACTGTGTTGCGCACATTGTATGCCATTTCGCGCGCGATTGCGTTCAAACATTTTCCCGGGAGGGGACTCAGGAGGTGTTTTCCATCAGTTCACTCCTTTCTCAACCAGCCAATTCTGTGCATACTTGGAAGTATGCTTGGGATCATTGTCCATCATCAGACAGCGGTGATTGGGAGACAATGTTAGAATTGAAGGCAAAAGGGTGGAGTCTAAAATCTTGACAAAAACTCCTTCCTTGTTCATGATGCCATCAAATACACAAATGGCACCTCTTCCCTGCATGCTGATGGCAGCCCACACGTGAACCTTTGTTGGATGCTTTGGTCTACATCATTTAAAAAAGATTACATCATTATACATGCACATGTACTTATACATGTATCAGTAGTGCATACCTTGGCTTAGGCTTTGGAGCCTCTGATCAATTGTTACTCCACTGTTATTGTGCTGCAATAACAGTAGGTATTGCATTTCCAATCCCTTTCCTTTGCTTATCAAACCCAGTAACTGGTGGTCTCCGCCTCCAGGGAGATGCCCCACCTCTACCATCCTTTGACTTTGTTGTTTTTTGTACAGACGCGCTTCATTATAAAGTGATATGAATTTCAAAATTGGCCACAGAACAAACAATTCATAGGTACTGAATCTAATTTTCCAGGGCTGTCAATTTGAGCGTGCTCATGTCTTCTCAGGGCTGTCGGTCAAAGCACAATCGAGCATTAATTCATCATGCGCTGCAACGAGTTAGAGCGGGTGAGAGCCTAAACTCTATTGCAAAGGCTGAAGGCATCCCAGAGGCAACTCTGAGATGATACTAACATAAGCCAGAGACGATTGACTGTTGTGCAGGCCCATCAACATTACTGTCTGACGAAGAAGAGCTAGGACTTGCTACTGCAGCTCTATGGCTAAAGGAGCATGGTCTCCCACTTGACGTTTCCCAACTAAAGCATTATGCCAAGGAAATTGCAGAAGCAAGGGGCAAAATTTTTAAAGGTAAGCAGGGCCTGTCCAGTGATGAATGGTTCCATGCTTTCATATAAATCGTATGTCTGTGAAGCATGAAATCAATTTGTCACTTAGAACCCCCAATGTCTTGTCTCGATTAAGAGCTGTAGCTGGTAGCGAGGAAAACGTATCACACTATTACCAACTCCTGCTACAAATAGTGAATGACCACCATACTGATGCGTCCACCAGCATTGGCAATCTTGATGAAACATTCACGCATTTTGACCTAAAGAGCAGAAAGATAACTGCTGAATGCAATGCAAAGACTGTCAACCAACTATCATGCTTAACTGGAGAGAAGCTAGAGCAAATCACCATTTGTCTGTTCTGACGGGCATTCCTTCCCTCCTTTATTCATTTTCAATGGAAATGGCGGTGTTCCAAGAGCTATCATTAGTGCTGTTAAACAGTTTGATGGAAATGCTCAATCTGCGTAACACCTAATGGGTGGATTGACGACAGCTCATTTGTGAGGTGCCTGACAATATTTCTGCGACAACTGCGTGAACGGCAACCATTTGAGCGGTATGGATGATTTCTCCTGTGCCTTGATGGACATGGTAGCCACAAGCAATTAGAAGTTGCAAAATTGTGTCAATAACACAAAGTGCAATTACTAGTCTTCCCTCCTCACTGCAGCCACATACTTCAGCTACTGGACCTATAAGCTGCTTCAATGTTCTTAAAAAAGAATACATAAAGCATTTTGTGATGCTATAAGCGCCTCTGAAGTAATTGTACGCTCTGATGTTCCCCCATTGATAAAGCCAGCTTGGCAAAATGCTTTTGCTCCTGAGAACATAAAGACAGCATTTAGGGCTGCTGGCATCTCTCCATTGATAGGCCTCAGTGCTGTACCAAAGGACAAACTTTCTCCACGTTTGGCTGTTGAGGCTGCAGCAGGCAATTCCTCTGCCCTAATCTCATTGAGGATCCAACTGCACTCCCATTGCTTGAAAACAAAAAAGTACAAAAAGACAGCACAAGCCACTCCTTACAGAGGTTGAAAGGCTTAGGATAGAAAACGGTGAGCTGAAGCTGGCCCTTTTTGCTCTTAATGTAGTGTAACATTTGCATCCTGAGCAGGTTGGGAGTGTGCCATCCAGAAAAAGAAAAGGACAGATGACCAGAGCAAAAACGGAGTGATTAAGTCAGCTGGTGCCCAACATGCGACTGCTGATAAGTGGATGGAAAAAGAAGACAGAATTATAGGAACAGAAGAAAAGAGAAGCTGAGGAAAAGGCAATTTTGCAAGAAGCAAATAGGGCTAAGAAAGTGCAAGAGAAAGAGGCAAAGAAGCAGTGCAGTGCTGTGTTCAGGAGTGACAGGGCAGCAGTGTACAGTCATGTGCCTATACCTGTTACTGAAGGACAGTTTTTTTTGTAAGCGTCACGATGTCACTAGTCTTGATGTTGTACCATTTGATGTGCACCCCTGTGCATCACTGAACAAACACACAGACAGTGATACGAGTCAAGGTCAAGACGAGGCAGATTCTTTGCTAGAAGAGCTATATACAGTAGCCTAGAAGAGGACTAGTTCTGCATTTTACTCTATGTACACCTCACCTGTAAACGTATTCGTTTTCTAATTGTAAGGATTATAATATGGGAGGTTATATGATTAGCCTGACGTGACTTGCACACCTTTATATGCACCGCTGAGCCCTATTAAAAAACTAATTACAGTAGTTTTGAAATGTTGTTGTGATTGCACGATGTCTATCAAAGCAGCACATATCAACTGTAAACCGCTACTGAATTATGCTTTTATTCGTCATATTAGGCGGACTCAAATGGCTCTCGCATTTTCTTTTTCGAAATTAATCAGTTTTATAAATATAGGTTATACAGTACCTGGTATTTGGTAATCAATTGTAGCTGAGCAAAAAAGAGAAACTAAACTACTTTTTCGAGCAATGTGTATTGCAACAAAGTGTCTTAATTAGCGGTCGCACTCTATGTAGCGCTACAAAGTATGAAGCGCTGCATGAATTGGAGTGCCACCATGGTGTTGATCTTGGTCAAGCTTATAAAAGCAGGGAAAATGCAAAACATATTACGCATTATATTGCAGAGAGCCAGCGTAAACGTTTTATGGATAGTCTTTCAGCAGTCAACGTTTACAGTTTCTTAATGGATGGAACAACTGATGCAGGAAGAATTGAGGATAAATTGATTGCTGTTCTTCACTGCATAAAAGATGATAGTAATGAACTGACTGATTCTGTAACAAGGTACAAGTTCCTTCAAAGGCAGACAGTAGTGGCTTAATTGTGTGTTGGTCATGGTTTGAGATGATTTGGTTTGGAGCCAGCTGATATTCTTGACTGTAAGAAGCATCTTGAGATCAAGGGTAAACCTATCTTGATAGGTGGGGTACAGATGGTGCCTCAGTGAACATAGGTGACCAGAATGGGATGAAAGGTAAGATGCAGGAGGCACTTCCTTGGGTGTTCTAGAGTTCATGTTCGTGTTATGCACACCGCCTTGAGCTTGCATGCAAGGATGCATTGACCAGTCCTCTTTTCAAGTTACTGGACAATGTACTCCTAAGCTTGTACTACATCTATGAAAAGTCACCCAAAAAAGTCTCATGAACTAGCAGACATTGTGGTACTATTTAGGGGGCTAAACAGTGTTTAATGGGTTGCTTAGTAACTACTCATCAGAGCTTGTGGTTACACAGGATGCTGGGTGGCGCATGGGGGGAGGGCGTGCGCTAGCAGGCTCCTTCCCTTTGTCCCTTTGTGCGTTATGGCCGGCTTGCGGGGTTATACGCACACACTAGCAGCTTCCCAACACTCTCAGTGCTTCAGGAGAGCTGTTCTGTTTCTTTGTATCTAATGTCCAAAGCAAAGCGTAGCCGGTTGATGCGCTTAACTGCGGAGGTCTTGCGCCTTCGCCTCATGCAGGCAAACCTGGTGGCCACTGGTTCTAAACAGGCCATGGTCCAGCGACTGTTAGACCACGCCGAGGACAACATCACCTTGGACCAGGAAGACCAAAGCGATCCTGCCACCCCGGTCGGCCAGTCGGACTCAGAGCAGGATCACGAGCGTCGCGTTCCCGCAAGGCGCAGCTCGCTTAGCTCGCAATCCAGTTCTTCTACGCCGCAGCGTGGGGGTTCCCGCTCGCTGCACCGTCCTCGAGTAATCGCGGCCAGCACATCGCCGTCGGGGAGCGTCGCCTCTCGGTCCCCCGTTCCAGACACGGGTCGCACACAGGTCGCCGCAAGGCTGTCGCTACAGCTGCACCTGTTCTCCGTCTTGATTGGGTACAGAGGCATCACCGACGCAGGTCACGGTCAAGGCCAACTCGAGCAGACGCTGCGCGCTCTCCATCCAGCCGCTCAAGGGCTCCTCCAAAGCGTAGATCCCGCCATTCCAGCTCTCAGGAGGGCCATCGATCGCGGACGCGCGGCGAAAAAAGGGCCAAATTGGACAGCTCAACCAGCTCCTCCTCTCCGTTGTCACGATCAAGAGGCAGTCGTCACCGGAGGCACCACCGCCACCGCCGCCGTTCTAGCAGTTTGGAGGAATTCCTCGTGTCCCCGTTGCCCACCTGCGCGATTACTCTGTCCAAACACCTCGTGAGGAGAATAAAAAAAGGTAAATTCACTAATTTTGATTGCCTTTTGGGCCCGGGAATGAGGAGGGTTGGGGTGCCCTCCAGTTGCAGGGGAAACGCAAGGGCGAGAAGAAGGCGAGCAAGCAGTGGGTAGGAGACCTTACTTCTTGGATGGAGGCATGGAACGTGTATTTGGCCATACGCGTACAATCGGCTCCCCGCTTGGCGCAACAGCTCATCAAGTACCAGGCCATAATTACACAGCTTTTTCTTCATACCCAGCGAACATCTGCATAAAATGTGACACCTGTTTCCGTCAGGCAGTGGCCAGGGACAAGGCCCGCAGCATTCAGTGGGACCATCTGAAGGAAGATTTGCTGGTCTGGTGCGCGACCAGGCAGCCTTTTCGCGCCTTCAAACCATCTGACCAGGGTCTCAACACCGCCCGCCAAACACCCACGGCTCCAGGAGCCACCCAGTTCGGAGCACGCACCCTCCACGTCGCTTCGGGGCAGGAAATCTGCAGGAGGTACAACTTCGGCAACTGTGCTAGGGCGGACTGCAAGTTTGCCCACAGGTGTTGGACAGTTGGGTGTGGTGGGGACCACTCCAGGAAATCCTGCCCCCGGGCCGCCCCAGCTCCGCCTGGCTGAGAAGCGGGTTTGCACCTTGTTACGACGCTCTCAATTCGAGAGTGAGTTAGCATCACATCACGACAAAGCCTGGGTTTCCTGGCTGCTAAATGGAATAACATACTATGTTTCTATAGGTTTTTCTGGTCCCCACACCTCTTATGTACAGTAGTGGTCAAAAAAAACTTTACGTTTCTTAAAACGCCGTTCCCGTTGCACAGTGTGAAGACTTTAGTTCTAGGAACGTACCGTTGCCGTACCGTTTTAGAAAACTATAGAAGACTTATTATCATATTTATGTGTCAGCGAAATTTTAAGAACTGCCAGTTCCGTTTTTAACGGCCTATAACGTTTTGACACATTTTGTGACAAGTAAAAACCAACGCTCTAGTCTGTACACACTGTTATAAATACTGCGCAGCCAGTTGCAACTTTGCATGCTAAAAAGAAAATGGTATACTCGCCCTACAAGAAGCTCCGGATAATATTTTTCCATCGTAAAGGTTTAAAGGCTCCAGAGATAACAAAACGATTATTGAGCGAAGGAATGGTAGCTTCAAGGCAGGGAATACGAAGAGGTATGTCTTGACTGGCTCCATTGGTCGAAAAGAAGGTAGCGGACGACGTTCAAAAGTAACGGAAGCAATTAAAGTTCTCGTCGAAAACCAGATGAGAGAAGACGACGAGACATCGGTGCTCGTGGCGTTTTTTTAAACGGCGAAAAACGTGCTCGTGAACGGAGGAGAAACGTATTCGCAAACGCTGGAATTCGCGCAAACTGTACTTGTTAATTGGATACCCTAAAACGGCGTTGACGTTCCGTTGCCGTTGCGTTGCCGTGCCGTTTGTCAAAACGGCCGTGCAACGGCAACAGCGTTTTAAGAAACGTAAAGTTTTTTTTGACCACTACTGTATCTAGCAATCTACCCTCCACTGCTCAGCACCCACACATTATTACCGCTGAATTGGTTCAACCATACCGACCATTAAGGTGTACCTGGCAGCGGTGTCATTCTTACACCACTCAGAAGGCCTTCAGAGTCCAGTTAGAGGTAACCAGATCCTGAGGCTGCTATTGAGAGGAATCCAGCGCTCAAATCTGGCGAGCTCACCAAAGAGTTGCTGCAGACACCCGATTACGCCCGGAATACTGGCTAAACTGCTCAGTTCTTCACACGCTAGCAGATCACCCCGGAGCCAGGACAAGCGTATGTTCCAAGCGGCAGCAACACTTGCCTTCTTTGGGTTTCTGCGAATTGGAGAGTTCACTGCCACACCCCACCGCCCTGTCTCTTTGTCTAAAGGAGATATCCAGTTGGGTAAGCACGAGCTTCAAATTCGTTTGGGACGCTCCAAAACCGACCAATGGGGAAAAGGGGCTCTCGTGAAGATTGGCTGCTCCAGAGACAGTTGCTGCCCAGTCCGGGCTATGGAACGGTATCTAGAACGGGATCGAAGGCCAATCACAGCGCCCCTGTTCCAGTATAGCAACGGTTCCGTGTTATCAGCGAAAGCTTTTCGGAGGGGCTTCACCGCCACTTAGCCAGGAGGGGCTTCAACCCCAGGCTGTACAACACACACAGCTTTAGGATAGGGGCAGCCACCGCAGCAGCTAAGGCAGGCTTCTCAGCGAAGAAGATAATGGAACTGGGTCGGTGGCGTAGCAGGGCATTCGAGTCCTACGTAAGGTTCACTCCCGTGCAACCTTCAGCTGCAGCAAGGATGGCAAAAGTCTAATAACATTATAACTGCTCCCTCTTCTTCTGTACATTTATTTGTATGTGCATCGTATACTCACATATACCTCACAATCCGGCCGTTAAATAAATAACCAGGGCATGTGTGAGTGTGGGGGGTAAACCTTGGGTGGAACCCTACGGGCCTGACCTATCTCGGGGACCCAAGCCTGGGCAGCATCCTGGCTTGGTACGCAGGTCACCCAGTTGGTGATCAGCATCACCATCTGGTGCCTGTCTCCCCGAGACCCCTCACAAGACCTGACTACCTTTGAGAACCCAAGCCCCGGCCAGCGGTCGGGCTTGGTACATGGGGCATTCTGCTGGTGACCAGCGTCACCATCGGATACCCAGTGACTCGAGCGGATAGGGGAACTCCCAACGAGTGACCAGCGTCACCTCACGGGAGCATTTCCTTGGTCAACAGGTCAGGGGTTGCAGGGTCACGGCTCGTGGCACGTTCCTGCCCGGGCCCCTTATCTGCCAATCAGTCAACCGGGCACGTTGCAGCGACCATCTCAGCATACACGTCCAAAAAATACATCAGAAGAACGAGGCGACATAGACACACACAATGTCTGTTGGAGTGTTGTTGGCGCTGCATCGATGCTGACAGACGCGCTCCAGTACGTCTATGAGCAGACAGGCCAGCTAGCTACCCGTAGAAAGCGGGGTGTCGCATGCAATTGTGCATGGCTAGCGCAAAAGCATGAAATCAGGGAGATCAGGGGCTTGGGCAACATAGGAGTTACTAAGCATGGTAATAAATGAGAGCTTAAAATAAGTTTTTGAATTTCCCAAACGAGGGTGTGTACCTCTTCATTCTCATGGATAACGCACAAACAAAAGGCACTTCAGCGAGTTATTGACAGATTCGGTTCATACCTTCTCCATCTGTCAACTCTAGCAGAAGATAATGCTACTAAACCAGAAAACTGAGCTCGTTTCAAAAGCTATCTACGTAAGTGGCAGAATTGCAGTATCATCATTGGGACAGCTATGTATGTAGACATACTTCATTCCCCTTCCCTTCTGAGCCTTTCACTACAAGACAGTAAGTACCCTTGATATTGCCCAAGGTATTAATCACATCATCAAATCTGTGGCACAATTGAATGATTGTGCAAGTAGAGATACATTGCAGTGGCCAACGGTAAAAGTTGTTCTTATTACATGTAGGATAACTGATGTGGATGACAGCACACTTTATCAAGGAGCTCATGTCTTTAATTACTCTCCATCATCAATTGCAAGCTTTAGCAGACAAGATCTAGCCGATCTTACAAGGCTCAAGGAATCTATGCTTAGTCGGCTGAAGTGGTCTGATCTAAACCTGTTAAAAGCATTCCTGGTTTTTATTGACACCCAGAACGGGCAGAAGAAAGAATCTGAAGATGATATGATTGAAATGAAGTCAGCGGTGGAAAAATACACCTCCTTTGCCAACTGGTATTTAGCTTGCCATTTTCTAATGGCCATGTAGAAAGTCACTTAAGGTGATCAAAACAGAGAGAAGAACCAGCTTGAAAACCAGACATTGAACGATCTACTGGAAATCAAAGTAGAAGGTCCACTGTTGTGCCAATTTTCAGCTGATCAAGCCATGGATCTTTGGTTTAGTGATGGTGGTACTGAAGATGGAAGAAGCATACGTCCAGTCGGAAGAAGCGTGCACAGCCACAAGAAGGCTGTTCATCTTCCATACTGGTAGAGTCTGAGTCTGATGATGAAACTACGTACAGGGCTTTGGACCACGCTTCTTTTTCACAGTGGCAACCACTATTTTGAGGGTCTTCTCTCTTCCGTTTCATGTGCAAACAGTGGAAGATAGCAGGGGTTTACCATTTGGGCAAAATACACTGGGTATATTGTCAATTACCCAGGTACAAGTGTCTTTAGCTTCAGTACGGTGTAAATAAACTAATCATTCTACGCAATACACTGCAATACACTTGAACTTAAAAGTTATAATACATTCATCAGATCTCATCTTCAGACTGATCAAACCATTTTTCCCAGTCCGTATGATGTCTTACAGAATTCAAGAAACATCACAAAAGCTCCATTCAGTCTACTGTGTATTCTGGATGGCATTACACAGCAAATCCCAATGGACAACGAAAGATTCTAAGAACGCTAAAGACAAAGAGGGAGTTCTAGATAAACATATACGTACCTATATCATAAAGACGCTATTCTAAAGGGAAAATCATTTTTGGCTAGATATGATAATCCAGTACTTCGTGTTGATTATATGCTCGATGCTGAATCTCATGGAGTTGCTATGCTCAATAAACTAGCCCTGAAATCAATCGTTGAATGCATTATTTACTGTGGAAAACAAGGGATTTCATTTAGCGGTCACAGAGATGATGCTACATGTACATGCACAATTTTATAGAACGTGACACCAACTCACAGATCAAAGACAATTCAGAATCCACTGATAGATATCTGTGGAGATTACAATACAGAGAAAACAAGTGGACCAGTACTCTTTTTTTTCCATGATTGCCGATGAAGTTACAGACAGTTCTAATAATCATACCGTCCTGGGTGTATGCCACTAAATGCTTGATACATCAAATCCCAGGCATCCTGTAGTAAAGACAGTTATTCAGTGGTGCATAAACTGGGCTGATTCCTCAAAAGCTCCATTTTGTGATAGAAACGAACACCCTGAGATTTTTGCCCATCGCAACAATTGGGTTAAGGCAATGCTAGCCATAAAATCACGCCTTCCAGTTTTTAATGAGACAACAGGAAAACCAGAGTGGCTCAATTTTCATCCTGGTGAAATAACACTTATGCAAGGTAACCACGATTAATGTATGGTCTATGCTAATGAAGGTAACTGCTTTGCTTGATTACAAAATGTGACGGTGCTACTATAATGGTTAGTGGGGTTTCACTATCCTGTCATGATTGAATAGGGCTTCAGATGACTGAACCTAAAACTGATGGCACATAGTTTAGGCTGCATAAGTACTCGTACAATAGGTCTATGCACAATAGACTTGCATCATATTGCAAATTTGTCTATATAAGTAGGCAGTTTATAACATATTTTACCCTTTTCATCTAAATCACATTTTTGGTTCTTTTAAAAATCTATTTTGCACTGATTAATTTTGAAAACTCACATGTCTTAACAATTGTTTAATATATTATATTTCATCAATGCTCTATAGGAGAGGAAATCTAACCCAGACAATGAATTACAATCAATCTCAGCATGAAGGAGACATTAGTCATGGTAGTGGTGGATTACCATTGCATTGTAAAAACTACTGCGATGAAGGGTCAGTTTAGGCAAGGCCTAAACATGTTAGATGTTCTCAGCATAGTGGAGGCCTACCCACTGCTAATGAATAAGTATTTTGTTAAAACAATAGAATGTGATATCTGCTAGTAATCAAACCTACTTTATTTGAATTATTGCTGTCATCCTACAGATGCATTGATTGAACTGTTTGGACATGAAGTGTACATCCCCTCAGACTCAGAAGAACAAGCTTTTTTTTTTTTTTTTCTGACACGAACACCTTGAGATTTTGGCCCATCGCAACAATCGGGTGAAGGCAATGCTTGCCATAAAATCACGCCTTCCAGTTTTTAATGAGACAACAGAGTGGCCCAGTTTTCATCCTGGCGAAAGAACACTGATGCAAGGTAACCACGATTAATGTATGCTCTATGCTAATTAAGATAACTGCTTTGCTTGGTTACAAAATGTGAAGGTGCTACTATAATGGTTAGTGGGCTTTCATAATCCTGTCATGATTGAATAGGGCTGAACCTAAAACTGATGGCACATGGAAGCATGTGAACCTATTGAGTAATGTGAGAAAGGTAATTGATGAGTTTGAGAAGCTTTACCAGAGTATCAGTTGTTATTAACATATGACAATGCACCATGCCATGTAGCCCAAAGGAAGGGGTACTACCAACTATGTTCTCATAGATTACAATTAATGCATAAGCACATATTTGCAGAGAGAATGCGTACTTCATGCTCTAAAGAAAGAAATGTTTGACATACGCATCAGAATGACATACCAGTACCAGTAAGATTTGTAGCAAGCCGAAAAAAAAATGACAATACTGGTACAGCAGGTTGATCCACACATCAGTCTGGGCACCTGCTAGAGAGAATAGAAACCAAATGTTATCTACCAAATGCAGTGTACCTGTATCCCCCCCCCCCCCCCCCCCCTTCCCTCCCCTGTATGGATACATATATAGATATCCTATGAAAGGGACCCAGATCATGCTGAACACAATCACACACATGCTCTCATAAAACACCTAAGCACACTTCATATTAAAAACGGGTAATAGAGCAAGCTAGATATCAAATACATGCACAGGCCCAAGAGTAACGCTTAACTGTTCTGTTAAATCCACCTTGCCCAGCAGTTGAATAGTGGTGAAAGTATAGGCGTACCCTCAGATGCAGCACAGAACGTACAGTTATTCTACACAGGAGTAAGATTCCAAACCCTCGAGCTCTGACCCACAAAGCATATATAGTGCGCTTGTACACAGGGATGGACAGGGGGCACTGGTGGATGTGTTGGAGGGACCCCTCCCACATCAGCCAGGGGGCATGGAGGAGCTCACATCTTAGTAAAAGTTCATCACCAACTACTTAATACCACTAGGTTCAAAATGGATTAGAACACGGTACTAACTCAAGGACGCATTTGGTAGAGTGGGCTTTGGTACGAGCGGAACTAGGGGCTTGAGGAATTAGTGGATTGGAAGATTGATAAATAACACATGCAAGCATACACAAAACGACTGGATCACTCTATGTTAGCCATAGCTTCAACATCCACATCAAAATAAAGGCCATTGAATAGAAGAGGCAATTAGAGGCTTTAGCATGTTCTTATTAGCTAGTTGCCATAAAAAGTCACATTTCGTGTTAGTGCAAAGGATGTATGGCTTCCTGTATTGATGTGCACAATTTATTAGCACGCTAAGTGGTATAGCTTTAGTTATTTTTAAGTGTGCATTTTATTCATACGGGGTGTGGTTACGTATCACAAGCTTTTATTAATTTTCAATAGCCATTGTGATTAAGAATGGTGTATCATGAATCTTCAGATTCAAGAAGTCTTCTGACAAAACCATCATTGAGTTCCTTCCAGACTTGTACATCAAGAATATGGTCCTATTGTAATCAACCAGTGCCCTACAGTATTTACGTGAACTAAATATTGAACGAAGCTACCGTTCACCGCTAGAATCCGATGACCTCTTCAGCATTTGACAAAGCGTCATAGAAGTGTGAACAACTAAGGTAAACTGCCATATTAGAACCGGTTGGCTTTGTTGGAACAGGGGGGGTCCAAAGTGATAGAAGACTAGAGGTAGGGGTTTGAAACCAATTCTATGTATCAGTACACAAAGAAGAATGAGGTTCAAACCCCCACCTCTAGTCTTCTACCACTTTGGACCCCCCTGTTCCAATATAGCCAACCAGTTCTAATTTGGCAGTTTACCTTACATGGTTTCAAACTTTATCGTTTAAACGATGTTTCGCAGTATGCAGACCTTGTTATCACCTATATCAAAGGGCTGCATTTAGAAATAGTTTTCTAAAAGATTGCATAGCAGCACGATCGTCGCACCATGACTTTTTGTACTGCCTACTGTATGAAATAGCTTCATGCATGAAAGTGCCACATCGCTCGACAACGCTGTGAGGATGGAAATTACGCGCAAATTGATTCTTTGCCATGCGATTAACAATGCTCGTCAACCCTGTGCATCCCTCAGCGTTGTCAACAACGGTGGCTCTCGTTCATCCTAACGTGTCAGAAGTATCGGCAAACCTTAATCTACCCAACACTATACACTAAAAACTAATACTAAAGTCCAGAAGCTAATCTTGGTGTCACAATAATGCCCGAAAAATACGCTAACCAGGTGAACAGCCTCAGAATCCTTGCATGTCCACTATGTTAAACATGTATCGTGCTCGGTATACAACGTATTCCACTTACTGTCCTGGTGACGACAACGACTCCATCGTTACTTGCATGTGCTCTTATTTGTCCTATGAAGTTAGCGCATGATGATTCGCAGTTTTCAGATGTCTTGAATATCTGGATTCACCACTTTTTTTTTTTGTAACAACAGAGCGCGCTGCTTCTCGTCACCCATCACGTGAGCAAAGTTTGACCAGTGACGTCACCATACGTAGAAAAGGGTGGGGGGGGGGGGGGGGGGGGGGGGGGGGCGGTCATGACATTCTCAGTTAACTGCTAGTTATGGCAGCGACGGCGACAACCTCTCTTCGCCCGTGCATGAGCAAAAAACAGTTTTGTCCCGTGAAATGCAGCAAAAAGAACGCTCAACCTCACAGCGTGTCACATGCAGTATGCGTTCTAACTTGAGCAAATAATGCACTTTGGAAAATAACTGTTTATCACACACCTCTAAAGCCCCATGAAGTGTATCAGGCATCTCAGTTGTACTGCACCTGTACCACCTATTTCTCCAAAGTCGAAGATCCAAATATATAGACTTTCAAATTGTGACTTTATATACACAGCGAAAAGTTGCGTGATATCAAATTTGATTTTACATGTGATTTATAATCGGATTTATACATGATTTTGAATCTTCAATTGATTTTAAATCATATATGTGATTTGACAATTGATTTTTATTGCATGAAATCACAAGCTAGATTTACAGAGGATTTTACTAATCGCCTGCAAAATCACTACATGATTCTAAACAAATTCAGGGTTTACCTATTGTACCTGCACGTACACGTGTGCAATATGGCGGTTGAGTCGGCTACAAAAGACCATTGCAATGTTAAAAAAGGGCGGAAGATGTCACATCCTGACGAGTTGATATTTCTAAGAGAGCAAGTACGGCTACTGTCTGACAGGGTTTCCCTTGTGGAAGCCTTTGCGAGACAAAGTGAAGAGAAACTAGAGAACATCACACCCGAAACAAATAGTGACCTCTTTTCATTGGAAACTTAGATCCGTAACTACAGCTGTAGTCATGCATATTGCTCAGTATCCCGGTAAGGTTGAAAGTTGTCCGCGCACGACATGCATTCGTCGATCGGTACCGCGCCTGTTAGTAACAGCAGTGTGCAGCTTATGCCAAAATACACATGTATGGATATCCTTATTTCTAGACTCATCTGAACTAACCGAGAACGAGCGAAAACCAAAACAACTTGTACCATTGGTAAGTCAAATTAAATCGACGTAACTTGTGCATTAATTGAAATATATATATAGGCTATTCTGCAGGACGCATTCGCCTCCTACCCTGAACTACAGGACCTACTAACGAGTACTCATGGTGTGAGCTGGATAGTAAGCTACTGGATGGACTTGTTGGAGCTGTGGAAGCAGGTCTCCGCTATAGCAAGTTTACTGCAAGTACCTCCCGTTATTGAGATTAAAAAACGAATAAAGGTATTCATTTATTACATTTGTGTGCTCATGTTAAACATCTCTTCTAATGTACCACATGTACAGAATTACTATTCAATGCGACGAAGCAGCAAAAAGATTGAAACTGATGAAGAAATGCATAGAAAACGCCGTCTTTCACTAAAGAAAAGTAGGCTCACATATGTATGTATCATACATGCAGTCAAATGAAATAATTTTAGTTTGTCATTCTCTTCATTTCATAAACAGCTTGCTCGGGAAAAGGCAGTGAAGAATGCAATAAAAGAAGGAAAGATTGCTTTGGAGGACAAAGACGGTATTGACTCAATAAGGAAGTCTGACCCAGTGAATGCAGAAGATGTAAACCTTGATGAAGATGTGTCTGTGGACCATGTAAAGAGAAGGCTGGAAATATTATCAAAAGCAAGAGGCACGTCATGTGGTGAATTCAGAAGGCAGAATCTCTTAAGCAGAGAGAGTGACTTATCAGTTAGAAGTTCCTCTGATGGTGGTGATGACTGAACTTGAACTTCTGTACATCTTGATATGGCAAACTATATCATCTAGAAACCTGTAACCAGCTGGATGGCTTAAGTTTTGGTCAGCAACCTAGGGCATTACATCCTGGGTACAGGTTCCAAGATGTTGGTTGTATAAACAACTTGAAATCAATTAATGTAATCAATTGCTAGATTTTGTTATACAATCACCTACCAAATCAAAAGTGATTTGTCATTGATTGTAAGGAGATTTATAAAGGATTCTTTGCTATAAAATCACCTGCCAAATCAAAAGTGATTTTTCATTGATTTTAAGGAGATTTATAAAGGATTTTTCTATAGAATCATGTCCAAATCCTTCATCGATTTTATGAATGATTCGTGCTTGATTCATATAATGCTTTTTTCTATTCAATCAAGTCTTGATGCAATAGTTGATTTTGTATATACAATCGCGTATGGAATTAATTATTTGATTTGACGCATCTTTTTGCTGTGATAGTTTTAAATCATTAACAACAGTTCTCAAGTTGCCACTCCATAATGTGCAGCTTCTTCTGCACTCCTATTTCTTGTACACCAACATCGTTGATACAGTCTATTGTATATGGTGGTATATAGACGGCAAACCATACATGTATATACAAGTGGGTGTTCCATTATAAGACCACCCGATAGTAATGTTACGCGCGATCGATGGATTTGCGCGATCCATCGATTGCGCTGCGCCATCGATGGATCCATTGATCGCGCACCTATCGATCGATCGCGCAATCATCGATCGATCGCGCAACCATCTATCGATCGCGCACTACTGCGCCTGCGCGATCGATGGATGGAAAATTCTGCACGTGCTTTGGTGAGAAACAGTACTTCAGTTGCTACGGCATTACTTGAAACCAGTCGCTTCATTCACTACAATCGCTTCGTGTTGAGATGGATCCGCTTTTCAAGGAGTGCATGACGGCTATTGCTACCGCCAAAGGAGCCTCGACTAAGAGCTGTGTTTTAAGTCAAGAAAAGTTCGATGCCATCGTCCACCATCTATCGTCCCCACAAGACAAAGTTGATCCCCATTTCAAGCACTGGGTTAAAAGTATAGAAACTGTCAACTTGCTGATCTACCAGGACTGGGACTTTTCAAAGTGCTTGTAATTCCAAATGAAGGGAACAACAAGGTTTGTATAATACAGTTGCATACACTTGTACGTAACTTTAAACCTATTTTTGTAGGGGAGGATGGTGTGAAATTATTGCGTTGTACATACAAATCAGCTATGTGACATCGTTCAGGCTGTTCATGCAGATGAGTTGAAGCACAGTGGCTACAAGAAGGTATTAGACTATGTAAGCGCATCCTTGAGATTTCATAACCGTGTTAATAACTTGCACTTATATGTTAGGATGACATTCATCTGTCCCTTCAGACTTAGATCTATGCATTTTTGTAGATTAGGTTGACTGAGATAGGATAACATATAGAAAAATATAAAGAATACCACGGTGATAGCTGGTAGGTAACATCCTAGCCTTAGTGTTACACCTGAAAGGAGAGGGTAGTAGTTACTGGAGGACATAATATTTTCCTTACGCTGGATTTACGTGCAGTATATTGTTGATTAGTCCTTCAGTGATTGTAATTGTAATTGCATACAGTACTTATAATGTGCACAGGGTACTACAGGTAAATGAGACCTAGTACATGTAGGCTTCCAAACAGCTTTGATCTGAATTTGGCTTTCATTATGGCATGCATTATTAACGTCATTACTGGAATAACAAGAGGCTTTGTGCAGGAGTTTTGCACACACTGTCCTGTCTGCCAGCTAAGTCAGCCACAAAACACAAGGCCTCCATTACATCCAATAATTGAGAATGACCTTCTGGATAGAGTTCAAGTGGCTCTCATAGATATGAGACACAGGCCTGACAATGAGTATAACTACATAGGTCATTTTATGGACCATTTCTCCAAATGTCATGTACTTTTTCCATTGAAGAGGAAGACAGCAGAAGTGTCTTACATGTTACAAGAACGTGTATTGGCATACTTGGCCCCATCCAAGATATTTCACTCTGACAATGGAAGAGAATTTGTCAACAATCTGATTCGTGCTATGTTTGAGAAGTGGGGTGGTGATGTGACCTTTGACAGTGGTCGTCCACGTCACTCCCAGTCACAGGGTCTAGTAGAAAGAGAAATCGCACTGTAGAGCAGAAGATAGCAGCCATGAAACTAGATGAGGGGCACGGAGAAAATAAATATCCTTGGGTTTCATGGTTACCTCGCATCATGTTCTCCATGAATTGTGAACGACATGAAGGCATTAAGGACTTACCCTATCGTGTTGCATTTGGTAGACACCCTCCGGTTGGTATCTTTCCCGGAGGTGAAAAATATTGTGTAGGTGAAGAAGACCTACCATAACATCAACTTGTGACGATCCTCGTACAGCTACATTGCGCACAGAACCATCTACTGACTCAGCAGCACAAAATAGTCAATCATCTCCATCCATCAGAGATGATGGAAATAATGCTGAAGGATACGTGAATAGTATCTCCTGGCTCCTGTTACGGCGTGAGTCTATATCGTATGCGGGTCCGCATAACGCACTGATATTAGTCGAAACTCGTCTGCGCACGGAAAGTATGCAGCCGTATATACGCGTCGTATGCTGATTCAGCATAACACCCAAAATGGACACTTCGACAATACGAATGATATGCGGATACTCTGCACACTAGTCGATACCAATCCGCTTACTCCGCGAATTCCTCGTACATGCATCTGCATACGAAAGAGGCCGGTCTATGCATACGTCGACGTATCAGTACCTGTACAGACTACGTATACGTACCGTGCTTTCTTTTAAATGTGAATAAATAACATTAATATTGTCCAAGCTGGCAAAACTTTTATTACGATTCCAAAAAGATATAGACGAGTGAAAGCATGAAAACAAAGAGTCCTCTAATTATCTTCGTAGTCTTCTGGATTGAAATCCGAGTTTTCCTCTGGAAGGGTGGCACGGGACGCTTCATCAGCTGATGGCTCGTGAGGAGTTGCGCCAACTTTCACAAACGAAGGAGGATAACCCTCTGGTTGAGTCCTTTTCGAAGGGGAGCCAAGGACCCTCTTTATCCCTTCCACCCATCACGAACCACGAGAATTTGCATGTCTTTCATCCAGCTTCACCATAAAACACTGTGAAACAGCTAGTATATAAATAACTTGCAAATATTCAATACTGGCTATTAATATGAACTTACTTTCTGATCTCCAAGGGAACGGTGAGGACGCTCCTAAATTCACTGCCCATATTGGGAGCAAGGTGATAGCAATTTTTCGTAAGTCAATTGCCACCTCCCTCCCTCCCCCCCCCTCCACAAACATATGACCTTTACATATTGCCATGCTACACAGACATCAGATAGTGTCCTAACCATGTTCCTGAGTTGGAGAAAATCTTCACTGCCGATTTTGGGAGCAAGGTGATAGCAGTTTTTTAAAAGCTTCTCAAAAGTCAATTTGTACCTCCCTCCCCCCCCCCCCCTCCACAACATATGACCTTACATATTGCCATACTATCTAGACATCAGATACTTTTCATAAGGAGAGCAAATATCTTGCTTGCAATTGGGAATGGGTACACAGCAAAAGATGCGTCAAATCAAATAATTGATTCCATACGCTATTGTATATACAAAATCAACTATTATATCAAGACTTGATTGAATAGAAAAAAGCATTATATGAATCAAGCACGAATCATTCATAAAATCAATGAAAGATTTGGAAATGAAGAATCCTATATAAATCCTCTTAAAATCAATGAAAAATCACTTTTGATTTGGCAGGTGATTTTATATCAAAGAATCCTTTATAAATCTCCTTACAATCAATGACAAATCACTTTTGATTTGGTAGGTAATTATATAACAAAATCTACCAATTGATTACATTTCAAGTTGTTTATACAATTAACCAACATCTTGGAACCAGTACCCAGGATGTAATGCACAAAGTTGCTGGCAAAAAGACCAAAACTTAAGGCATCCCGCTGGTTACAGGTTTCTAGACGATAGTTGTGTGCCATATCAAGATGTACATGTATAGAAGTACAAGTTCAGTCATCACCACAATCAGAGGAACTTCTAACTGATAAGTCACTCTCTCTGCTTGAGGTGGAGGTTCTGCCTTTTGAATTCACCACTTGACGTACTGCTCTTGCCTTTGATAATATTTCCAGCCTTCTCTTTACACACAGTGCTGGTACTAACAGGCGTGGTACCGATCGACGAATGCATGTCGTGCATGGACAACTTTCAACCTTACCGGATTACTGAGCAATATGCATGACTACAGCTGTAGTTATGAATCTAGGTTTCCAATGAAAAGAGGTCACATAACGGTACTATTTGTTTCGGATATGATGTTCTCCTGTTTCTCTTCAAGTTCGTTCACTTTGTCTCACAATGCTTCCACAAGGGAAACCCTGTAAGTCAGTAACCGTACTTGCTCTCTTAGAAATATCAACTCGTCAGGATGTGACATCTTCCATCCTTTTTTAGCATTGTAATGGTCCTTTGTAGCCGACTCAATACAATAGGTTTAGAATCATGTTGCAGTAGTGATTTTGCAGGTGATTAGTAAAATCCTCTGTAAATCTAGCTTGTGATTTCATGCAATAAAAATCAATTGTCAAACACATATATGATTTAAAATCATTGCTGATTATTATTATTATGATTGCAATGTGCTTAACCTATATAACCCTGTATTCTGGCAATAATGTTAGGTGTTTGTTAATGAGCTTTGAGTCCACCATGAATTGGAAATACCGTAATTCCAATCATCTGATCTAATTTTAAAACCTAATGTCACGACCGAAACAGCCGTGACATGTCATGTCTGTTTAGGATCACGTGCATGAGTCCGGGAAGGGTGCGTGGATTAGAGTGATTAGTATTTCCCCTGCACCAATAGGTGAAGGCGACTTAAGTGACGAATGGCTAAGGTTCAAGCGTGAGTTTCAACAGTCTCTAACTGCGATCAGGAAAGAAGATGCAACAGAACAGGTGAAGTTGGCCATTTTCCTGCGAATAGTTGACCCACGTGCAATTTGTATGAAACAATAGAGTTCGATAGCGAGGCAAACAGAGGCAAATGCAGTGTCGTTTCTGGCAAGCTGGACGTGTGTAGAACCAAGCAAGCATGTTATTAGGGACAAGTTTCTTCAACTCAAGCAAGCAGGCAGAGTGATTGACCCGTTTGTGATGGAGATTCGGAAAGAAGTGAAAGATTGCCAGTTTAGAGCTTTAAAGGCTGACCTAATGCTTCATGTACTAATCAGAGGGATTGATGACGAAAGGATGAGGCGCAGGCTTTTTGAGGCTGAGAATCTGGATTTGGCAAAGGCAATACGAATGTGCCAGACATAGAGGCAACAGCAGCAGACCTGCAGCACTTAGTGAGTAAGAAAACAGAGATGGTTGAAGGAGAGACAGCAGGAGTGGCATTGGTGTCAAAGAAGAGATACAGGGCACAGAAGACTCAAAAGAAGTGGCAGCAATGGAGAAACAAAGTTGGAAAGTCCCAGGAAGAAAACAGGATCGGCCAGGAGCCGATAGGAGACCCGGAACCAAACCAGCCTGGGAAACAGTGGTCAAGTCAAGCTGGATGTTCCAGATGTGGTTATGACCACAAATTGAGACAGTGCCCTGTGTACAGAAAAAAAAAGTGCCAAATGTCAAGTACTTGGCCATTTTGCGAGAGTATGTAGGGCAAGGGACACGTCCAACCACATGGTATCTGATACCCTGTCAGACTCAGGGTCAGAGGAAGCAGTGCTACTCATTACAGTAGAAAAGATAGGGAAAAAGCTGTTAGCAAAGATGCCTCTTACAGGGAGAACTCAGGTTCAAATGATTGAATGTCAGTTGGATACAGCAGCCACATATAATGTGATGGCAGTCCGAGACTATGAGGCAAACTGGGAAGACCAAGGTTGGGAATCAGCAGAACAACATTGAACATGTATGATGGGACTGTTAGGAAATGGAATTGGGAGTCTTTCGGGTAGATGTTAGGAATAGAGATGGAAAACTAATGCGGAAGTTTGAACTGTTAGAGACAAGGCATCACACACTTCTACCATTGTTCACCTGTCTGAAACTGAATCAACTGTCATATGAGACCGAGTCGGTATATGCCTGGCTGAGGCGAAGGAAGCAGATTATGGAGGAATATTCAGATGTATTCACAGGGATTGGCTGCTTACCAGGGGAGTATAACATTGAGACGGACCCTTTGATCCCTCCGGTACAGAACAGGCTAAGAAGAATTCCACATGTCATGAAAGCATTGGTGATCCAAAAGCTGAGAAGTTTGGAGGAGTCCGGAATGATAGCTCTACTAACAGCGGTTTGGAAAGCAGACAAGACTCAGGTGAGGGTATGCCTAGATCCACGAGATCTCAACAAAGCCATCCGACGCAACCATTTATAAATGCCAACCCTTGACGACGTGTTGCCTAAGCTCACTGGTGCTATTGGATGCAAAGGATGATTTCTATAGGTTCGCCTGAGTGAGCATAGCAGCAACCTCACCACCCTGTGGGGACCGGATGGCAGGTACAGATGGCTCCGAATGCCATTTGGCCTATCCTCAGCACCAGAGGAGTTCCAGAGAAGTCTAAAAGGAGATTTACATGGCATCCAGGGTGTGGTAGTGGTAGCAGACGATATACTGGTGTTCAGAAAAGGGCAAACTGAGTAAGAAGCTCGTGGACGTCATAGAACATGAGGAGGTGGTCCTGACTAATGATACTCTTGAGAAGGTCAAATGCTACCTATTTGGTCTGTCCTCATTGAAATTCTGCTTTTCCTACTGTGAGATGATGGAACTGTTCACTGGCTTGGGACAACTTAGGTATACATCGCGCTAGATTATTGCACATATCCAGAAAGCGTCTCACATCTGATCCTGAGGTAGGAATCGCCATGTTTTTCACTGCTGACACTTTGGCCGGATCTGACCTGATTCCTTGGGGGGAATACATGGTGCCCTATGTAGAGGAGTTCTGATAGATTTAGTCTCATCTTGTCCTTATTGAACAGATTTTTTTTCTCGTACTCTCTGCAACAACTGCAACAATGCCTTATCATGATCCCCAACAAAAATTGTGGTAATTCAATGCGATGCTAGTGGTGAGGGCCTCGGAGCGACTCTGTTGCAAGGTGGCAAGCTTGTGTGACATCAGCATCTTGATCACTGACCAGCAGTGAGGAAAACTATGTAGCTCTAGAACTGGAGTGTCTGGCCATGTTTATGCAAGGAAAACTGATACAATGCAACACTTGACACAAAAAAATGTGTCACTAATACTGAGACAGGTCAGCACTATCAGCGACTGCTACAATTTCAGAACTGGAATATATGACCTATATATAAAAATAAAATTGCCTTTCCACCTTATGTGCCAGGGATTCCAATCATTGCTGAAAGTAACCAAATTTCGACCTTTTCTTCATACTGGAACTTTGTTTTGCCCACTTTTCCTTGAAAGGAAGGGATGCTTTTCTTTTAAGTGATTGCTGCATTTAAAAAGGTATGACATAGTCAATGCTATGTAAATACAAATGAGTGTATTAGTGTAGAAATTTAATTCTATTTCTAAATGGCTCCTGTAGATCATCAAAAAATTGTTATCATGCATTGATGATATCACAATGCTGTTGTCTAAAAACATCTGGTCGAATGTGTTTTTGCAGGGGATCAATTTTTAAGAATGAAGTTCCAAGCTTCAATGGTTCCTACTGTCTTTGTCAACTGACACTGCGCCACAGCATTTAGTATGCAGAGTTGTGCCGAGTCTGCATATCAACCATATGCAGATGAGTATCATAGAAGTGTTCATATGCAGACGTCTGCATATGAACACTTCAATGATACTCATCTGCATATGGTTGATATGCAGACTCGGCACAACTCTGCATACTAAATGCTGTGGCGCAGTGTGATGCTTCAAATTAGGTAATAATAGACATCAATAATTCAGTGCAGAGCTTAGTAATGACCCTGAATTTTTAATGCAATGGAGTATCAATTTATGTCAATTAGCTAATGAATAATGCTATGGCTTTTTTTGCACGAGATACATTAAATTATATGTGTGCCATAATGCCTTTACCAGGATGGAGAGATTCAAAGGTTTTTCCACCTTGTGTCAAGAAGGATCACCTGTACAAGACACTAAAGTAATAAACATGCATACAATTAGTACAGATAATATGTACCCAGCAGTAAACAAGTCCAAAAAGGTACCATGGGCAATCTTGTTTTACAATCTCTTCAAACTACTGAGGCTGTAAATAGGAATTCTTTATCTCTCCATCAGAAGGAATATCAATAGTGACAATTTTGCATTTGAAGTATTCTGTAAATGGATTGACCGGAGCAGAATTGTCTTCTGAAGAGCTATTTTCCTCGTTTATGTTGTCATGATCACTTAATCCAGTCTCCTCTAATTCAACCTGGATATCATTAGTGTTCAGGGAGTTTATATCGTCGAAAATTGAATCATATGCCCTTTTCAATTCAGAAGATTCTATTTCAGAGCAATAAAGCACTTCTAAGTAGCTCTCTCAGTGTTGAACTATTTACAAGGATAGAAAAACAAAACATTGAATACACGTACTTGTATTGTCTATTTCCAAATCTGAGTGGAGGCATTGAAAATAAGTTATATGCTTCCTAACACTTGAATCTACCTTGCATGACATAGGTAATAAATATATCGATCAGTGATATGCATATTCTTCACAAATCAAGAATCAGCCGAGATAGGTCTAATTCACTAATGCTGTGTCGCATGACTGGTGGGGGGAAAGCTCCTCATGGTCATGAGCAAATTCACTACATTTCATAACAATAAGAAAAGTACAGTAATGAGCAACTGTAGATTTATTAGGAAATTTCAACTAGGTGAATTTCTCAGCCACACTATGAAAATGTATAAAGATAAATGAAAAAGATTGGCATAAATAAAAATAAAATCATACTTGATTAGAATGTGATGCATCTTATTTTACTAGTTATCATCTGGCTCCTTGTAAAAACATTCTAGCCACAAATAATCCTCGTCATTGTCAGATTGAAAGGAAAATTCTGATGAAGCTGGTCAATGCATTTCACATGTGAAGTACAGTTACAGTTTGTGCATTGAAGCCACAAGCAGTCTTTCATTTACTTCCTTATCGAAGAAGCTGGAATTGCAAATAAGACAATTCCAGTTTACATCAGCTCCCTTTTCCACATCTAAACCTTTTCTCTGCTTACCTTTTCCTTTTGCATTCTGTGTTTGCTTTCCCTTCTTCTTTACCAGCTTCTGCTTTTCCTTTTCAGCTATCTCCTCATCTTTAAGCTGTTTCCAGTGCTTACTGGTAAGTGCAAATACTACAGAAGGTAATGGACACCTCCTCTTTCTTCCTGCAGTTTTGTTATTTGCTTCGAATGAGTCCAATCGGTCTGAAAGCTGCTTCAGTAAGACTGGTATAATACCAGACTGAAGTTTGGGACCAATATGCTTTGGGGTAGTCTGCAATATGATGTGTATGATTCTTCATGATCATCTGCCACATTAGGGGATCCTTGTGATGCTGGTGCGGCCTTATCTGATGTTGGCAATTAGTCCCTTTTGGAGCTGGTAAAGCTGGTGTTTTAGACCTTCATGTGGCTGATGACCATATAGAATCAGGAGGAACAGAGGACACTTTTGATGCTGCTGTAGCAAAAGTTGTTCATTAAAGCTGAACTGGAGAGGACTTTGAAGCTGTTACAGGGGACTCCTTTGAAAAAAGTGGAGCTGAGGAACCTGTCCCATAATCAGAACCTCCACCTGTGCCAAGACCTGACCCTCCACTTATGCCATCAACAGCAGGACCTCCACCTGGTCCTGTGCCATCATCAGAAGGGCCTCCACCTGTGCCATCAACAGAAGGACTTCCACCTGTGCCATCAACAGACCTCCACCTGTGCCATCGGCAGTGTGGTATTTACGATATATATTCACAGTACACGACTGTTAACAACTATACGTACACGATATATATAGTATCCAATAGTCACATGGTTGCTACCATCGACTCAATCTCCTTGGTTACTCCTGGCCACCAAACAGACTGCTGAGTCCTTAACTTGCATCTTCGGATCCCCAAATGCCCGCTGTGAATCCTGCTAAGAGTTTCTTTTTGACAAGCCTTAGGAACCAATATGTGATCACCAAACAACAACAATCCTTTGTGGACTGTCAATACCCCTCTATGGCCCCAGAAGGGTTTCAGTTTAGTGTCAATGCTGTGTTTGTCAGGCCAGCCAAAAGAGCAGTACTTCATCACCTGGGCACATATCGGATCCTCAGCCTGGTGCCGTTGGTATTATAGTAATTTTCTTTCAGTTGCAGGTAAATGGTGGGTAACACACTCTATGTACAACTCTACTTCCTCCTGGAGAGCCTTGCAATCTGGATCTGAGGTACCAGCGGGAGCGCGGAACAGGGTATCAGCTGTGTAGAGTAGCTTTCCTGGTACATGGAAAATGGTGTAATCAAATCGCATAAGTCTCAAATGAAACCGCAATATGCGAGGTGGAAGGCTGTCCAAGTATTTTGAGTTTAACAGAGGGACCAGTTGTTTGTGATCAGTTTCTATACTGAATTTCTTGCCAATCAGGTAGTCTCTATAAACATTTCGCAAGCCCAGGTCGTGGCCAGTGATTCCTTTTCGATCTGCGCATATCTTAGTTCAGTCTCTGACATAGAGCGAGATGCAAAGGCTACTGGCTTCCAGGAATGATTGTGCAATTGTAACAGCATGGCCCTAATCCATGTGAAGATGCATCAGACGAAACTTTAGTGTCAGCCGCCGAATCATAGTACACCAAAACAGCTGGCTGAGTTAATTCCATCTTAATACGAGCAAAGGCTTCCTCCTGTGGTTGACCCCATCTCCCTAACCCTAACGATATTACAGAGACATCTGCACCAGTATCGATCTTGAAGTTGAGGCTGTGGAGGCCATTAACCTTCATGTCCACATTCCAAGTGTCTCCTCCAATGGTGCCAAGGAATGACGTATCTTTACAGGATTCCTCTTGTGCCTCGCCACCTATGGTACAAATCTTGCTTGCCCTGCAGCAGGCACTAAAATGTCCACGCTTCTGGCAGTTATTGCACGTTGCTTCCCAAGCTGGACAATTTTCTTTACAATGTAGACCTCTGCCACACCTATAGCATTTAGCGCCAAGAGGATTGTGTCTACCTGTTTTCTGCCAAACCCGATCCACATTTGTCTCTGAAGGGTTTATGTCACCTTTAAGGATCTGCTGTTGCTCCTTCACTGCCTCCCGTTGTCGCACCATCTTCATAGCCTTTTCCAGCATCAATTCGGGATCGAGCTGTAAGCGCTCTGAAAGGGCTGTGTCTCAAATCCCCACTACAATTCTGTCACGAATCATCTCGTGTTTCAAATTGCCATAGTTGCAGTTTTCTGCCAGACTATGCAGAACGGTCACATAATTGCTCCGAAGACTCTCCTTCTAACTGGTTACGTCGATTGAAACGAGCCCTTTCAAATATTACATTCTTTCTTACTTTAAAGAACTCGTCGAATTTCCCAAGGACCAGCTTGTATTCTATATGGTCTTTGTCGGTTGTTTTCGAGGACAAAAGAATGTCTTCTGCTGCTTCGCCCAAGGAGTACAAAAGCGTACTAACCTGTCAGAACTTCTTCCTCACTGGAGAGGCCTGAAGCGACTCTAAATTGTTCAAAACGTCGCCGCCATTTTCCCCATTGGTCTGGCTGCTTGAAGTCAAAGGGTTCTAGTAGATTAAGGAGAATGCTAGCCATCCTTTTGGTTCAAGACCGCTGCCACCATGTGGTATTTACGATATAAATATATATTCACAGGCAGAAGGACCTCCATCTGTGCCATTAGCAGAAGGACCTCCACCTGTGCCATCATCAGAATATTGATCTATCTCAGATTGCACAAGAAAACAGTGTTGTGTCTTGAACATTTCCTACCCATGCCCCTCTGTAATATGACTTCATCTTTCTCATCACCAATGTACGTGTTTCTCAATGAATTGCATGACATGATGCAAAGATGGCCGATCATCATTGTGGATGCTGACTCATGATCATATGTATTCTTGCTGGGAAGTTGATCTTTGACACATTAGGGTAGTAAACTGCATTTGGATAAGGCCACTTTTTTTAAAACCATTCTTCACTTTTCATCTGTTATCTGATCCACAGCTGACTTCAAAACCTTGGGGAAGCTTTTCTTAGTAATCACTTGGTTTGAGGTAGAAGTCTTCCATCTCTGTTGGGCTTTCTCCCACAACCCCTTCAGTGACTTAAAAACAGACACATCTAAGGGTTGAAGGTTGAAGCATGTGAGTGGAGTTTGGATACAGTGCTACCAAGAAGATCCCATTGGATGCACAGAAGTCACAAGTCTCAGGGGAGAGGTGGGACTTGTGACCATCAGCAAAAACCAGTACTGGTCTTTGTATTTGGTGTTCAATAAGCCAGAGATTGAAAACCTGGGAAATGTAATCAAAGAATGTCAGTGTCATCATCCTGACTTTCCTAAAGCCCAAATAGGATCTACACTCCCCACAGCTTCTATTAAGTCATTTGGGATATTCTACTTATAGGAGTAAACAATCATGGGTGGTGCCAAACTTCCATTGGCAGAATATCCCATAAACACAGTTAGGCCCTCTTTGTTATTCTCCTTGGAGACCTGCAAAAAGCTCTTATAATTAACAGGCCCCAATACTGTGCCCTTTTTCTTGGCAAGTAGGAACTGTGACTCATCAATATTAAATTCTCTTTGAGGATTTAGGAGAATATCTCCAGCTCCTTCCTCCTGAAAGATGTAAGCCTCAATATCAGCGAACCACTTGCAAATATGAAGCTCTGTTACAGTGGCCCTTCCACCTGTTAACCTTTCAGGTAATCATTCTGTGAGTTCATGGTTGCGCTGCATAAACCCATAGAACCAATACTTGCCAGGCCTGTCATTAGTAAATTGGTTTTTTCGACCATCTTCTTTGATAACCTTTATGCACAATATCCATTAAATCATCACAATTTATAGGAACGCCGCACTTGAGCAGCTTGATGCAAAAGGCTACCAATGGATCCTCCTCAACTGTAGTAAGCGCGGGGTTTGTACCCATTCGTCTCTCCTCTGGACTTTTACCATGCAGCAAGTTTGTCCTGCAGTGTTGTACAGGGTACACTAAATGTCTTTGACGCTGCATTGCAAGTCAGACGACCCTCCCTAATTTCCTTCAGAGCTGAGCCCATGCTCTCAATTTAATACTTAAAATACTGTTGTTCCATTACTGAACACTACAATATGATAGATTGTATTCTTTCATTTATCATGATTTGCATTTAAAGAACAAATAAAAATGCATGCATACATAGGCTTATGCAAGCTTATCACGCATGCAATAGGATCAGTTCAGTCTAGAGGAATTGAAATTATCTCTGTATTAGCTGAAATAGTACATCTCCAACTGAAAAAATACATCAGAACAGCACTCATGATTAGGCCTTCACTTGAAAAAGACCGCATTCGGAAATAGACAAGGCCCCCTAACCCCCCTGGTGAACACTCCTTCGTTTACACTACTTCCATATAATCAATTGGAAACGTTCAGGAGCATAATGGTTGCTAATGTAGTACTGTCACTTCATTTGATGGGGTAGGAGTAGCAACCACCCCTGGCGACTACTAGTACTACGTGTCAGCGTAAAACAACAGTTGGAGTTTCCCTAATTTCAAAGCCAGTTCGTTTCATTAACAATGAAACTATGTACATTGTTCAGAAATAACTGCTCCTTCTCTAATAGCAAGATTTTAAGCGGATTTGTATATGACATACCTTCCAGACACTGACTTGCACCAAATAAACTCGCTAGCAATTGTGCGACGTTGAACACGCCATTTCTACCGATAAATGAGGTGCTGATCATGACTTTACGTAAATATTTTGCAAAAACTGAAATAGTAAATATAACTTAACTAGTGTGCCGTAAACACAGACTCCAAGTAGTATTATTTCCATTTTGTGCGAAATTACGTGCGATATGTGTCTCAATCAGTACGCGATGTTCAGAAAGTGTAGCATTAAGGTCGGCATACACGGGGCGACTTCCTGCCGACTTGTCGCATGCAACTCGAATGAATATGGGTAAAAGTTCCGTAATTGTTTAGTTTACTGATGGTTTGCGGAACATTTGTCCATATTCATTTGAGTTGCATGCTACAAATCGGCAGGAAGTCGCCCCGTGTATGCCGGCCTTTACGAGTCGTTGAAAATACTCGAGCGCTCTACGTAACGTACGCACGGCTAGACAGGACTACAACTTCAGCACACCATTTAGGCACCTTCCATAAATATCAGGTGATTGTATAAGACATTTTCTGACATGTTTCTAACATGCATTGCCAATCTTCGTGCGTCCCGTTCATCACTCTGAACACCCCTCAGCCAAAATCTCTTGTCTATATATCTATCTTTTAACTTTTGTTTACACTTGAATGTAGGCATGCTTAAAAAATAAAAATAAATAAATACAAACAGGTACTTCCATTAACGCTAAACGTATACAATGACAAACACGTGTGTCGTGTGACGTCATAAATCCTGGCAACCGTTAATGAATTTGCAGTATTCGGTCCTCCCAACTGGAAAGAGGGTGTTTCTGAGGGGGGGTTTTGCTAGTGAAGTGTTAAGAGCTTGGCTAAGTCGATAAATTTTATTTTGGGTCACAAACTTACGTCCACGCAAGGCATTTCCATCTAATATCTTAACCGGCTAAGGGTTATGTATCTTATATTTTTAATAAAAGGCACCTCTGGAAGAAAAATTCTACAATGGGATATTTATTTCGTCTTCGTATGATGTTCCTAACATGAGTTACAAGTGATTAAACGAAGGACAACGAAAAGGAGGAGAAAACTCAAATGGCGAATATTGAAGTGTGGACCTGCCGCGTCATAAAACGGCCCTGTTTAACGAAGCGCATGTTGTATGCACATATTTGCCGCGTATTCCATAGATGATATGCCAGCAGACGAGTGGAGGCAACGCCTCGTTATCGTTTTAAAACGCTCGATCGAAAACTACGCCCACGAAGCCGATCCTACATAGGACCCACTAGCTTGGGTCCTGATAATCAATTGTGCTAACTCAAAATCGTGTATCAGTGAGACAGCCATACAAGGGTAATATTAGGCCTAGTTTAGTAAATGGCGATGATGGACTCTCATTGCCTTGCATAGATGTAGCTCTGTAAGTATTCCTTGCACTTACTTCATACAATGACTCCATAACCACGGTGGTTTACTGTCTGATTACTATATAATATATAGAAGCCCCCTGCTCCTATTAGTTCCTTCGAGTTAGCCCACTGACAATTAAAATGATACTTGAGAGAGTTGTTTTTGCATACCTAGATTTGCAAGAAGGAACAAAAAGACCTTGAACGAATTTCAATAATTAAGCATGCAAGTTTTGAAATTGTATAGAGGTATAAACTCTGTCACTTTTAAAAATACTAGTTCTAACGGAAGAGTTGTACCTACTAGCCAATTACATGCAGTGGCAATGTAAGTTTCAGATTTGCAGTGTTGTAGTACGACTATCATTTCACTTAATAGCAATTGTCAGGGCTTTTTCGCCGAAGTGCACAGCTTGAATCGCAACGGAGGAATGTATTTTGGTGTTTTATTATAATCGCAATTATTTCACACCTTCTAAAGTTGTGTAGTCTGCACCTGACAGCTGGCTTGATATTTTATACTTGCCAGTGTTTTTAACGGTTATTAATTATCACTCACCCCAACTGCAATTCTTACAGCACACTCAGTTGTGGTTAAGACACTGGCCACATTTCCAGGAGGAGTGCCAAGTCACTTGGGCTTCTGCGTCCAGTGTTGTCTGCACCCATAAAATGTCCACGCACCATTTAGCACTGCAGCCTTCTACACGTTTCGAAATACATGTATTCAAAGGACCCTACTGTGCAATATCTTACAATGGCTGTGTTGGAATTAATTTGGTTTATTTTTCACAGCATACCGAAAACCAGAACCTATTGCCTCTCTGTGTGTTTCTCCTTCCTTATGAGAGAGAGAGAGGGAAGAGAGAGGGAGGGTGTAGAGAGTGGGAAAGAAAGCGAAAGAGAGAGCGAGAGGGATGGGGGAAACAGAGGGAGGGAGGGAGGGAGGGATGGGAGGGGAGGGAGGGAGGGAGGGAGGAGGGAGGATGGAGGAGGGAGGGAGGGGAGGGGGGAGGAGGGAGGGAGGGAGGAGGGAGGAGGGACGGGAGGGAGAGGAGGGAGGGAGGGAGGAAGGAGGGAGGAGGGAGGGAGGGAGGGAGGGAGGGAGGAGGAGGGATGGGAGGGAGGGAGGGAGGGAGGGAGGGAGGGAAGGGGGGAGGAGGGGGGGAGGGAGGGAGGGAGGAGGGAGGGAGGGTGTGAGGAGGGAGGGAGGGGAGGGAGGGGAGGGAGGGGAGGGAGGGAGGGATGGAGGGAGGGAGGAACATCTTAAAACAGCCCATGAGTGCACTGTACGGAAGTTTTCTCTTCTGGGAATCAGCTAGACCCTTCCCATGCCTCCAGAAGTTGATAGAACAAGTGGGATGACACGCCATGTTCAACGTTACACACATGCTGATCGTAGGTCAGTGATAATTTACCAGATTTTAATTATCACCTTCTTCAACTATAATTCCCACGTTGTGGTTAAAACCCTAGCCACACTGACAGGGCTAACTCTCACCTTTGAAGCTGTCCAAGTTTGTGAATAACCCAGGCTGGCTATGCGGCTGACCTAAAGGTCCTACCGCGAAACCGCCGATGGGACGAAAATTAGATTGGCACTACTAGAGCTTATACATGTAGGCCTTTAAGGACTTCCGTTAGAACTAGTATTTAATATAGTCTACCCCTGCACGCGCCTCCTGCTGCTTTCCTCCTCCGGTGATGGTTCTGGCGATGGAGTAGAATATCGACCTTCCAATAGGTGACTTCCCAGGAATAGCATCTTTGTACCTCTCAGAGTACACCTTGTACATGGTGGCGATATCGTGCTTTAAAACCAGGGACCTCATCGCAAAAACATTCTCCAAATCCTTCCATCTGAGATTCCTATTTGGAGAACGTTTTCGGACTTCCCATGCAAGACGTCCGATGTTACCCTCACTGTATACAAAATCCACAGCAGATTGAATCATGTCCACGTGTACACGGGAGTGAGTCTGGTTAAACTCTTGAAGTTTTACACCATGTGTTAGGTACAGCTGGTCTACCTTGGCTTGAAAACTTAGGCGCTTAGCATAGCTGTTGCTGATTCTGAGTATTGATGCTAAGTATTCAGATGGCACATGAGACAATGGGACAAGAAGCTTCCTTGCATCTGTAGACGTGTACCGAGTTTCATGCTGCAGCACTTCCCTGATGATATTGGGTATGGTAGTGAGCATACTCACATCTATTGGTGTGGTAACAGAGGTAGGAACGTCATCTTCTTCATCTATCTCCAACTCATCAGTCGACTGTCCAGCAATCAGCTGCTCTTCTGCCATTGACATAATGCTGCACTGCCTTCAACTTGCTATCACATTTTAGCTTCAAATTTGGAAGTAACAAGTGGATCCAAGCCTTCACCCCTCTTAAAAACACGTTGTCTACACGTTGCATAGCAGTAGCATCAATATCAGCCTCGCTCGCGTTCACCACCTGACATCTATTATCGATGTGTGGGAGCCTTCGCACGCTACTTTCATGCTCCTTACAGCCCATCAACTCCAGCACATCGAGGATGTGCGCTTGCGATGACAAAACTTGGCTGATATCTTCCTTTTCAGGAGTTTCAGCAGTTGCATTGCTGTCGAGTACTCGATCGCGAGCTGCACGTTCGGGATTAACGCGCTGTACGAGGGGACTAGATGATGGTGGCTCCGATGGTGATTCGCTCTCCTTTCTTGGTCGACCGCGCGCAGCACGGGGTGTACACATGCAACAACTTACGCAGTTAGTACGTGCATCACACCGGTCACATACCGGCTTCTTATGCTTCGGATAACATGCAAGAGTAGACATTATAACGACCAAATCAAATTATTAAATTATCCATCATCAATAACCTAAAAACCAAATTATTAACCTTAAATCGAAGTCTGGGCACGACGCTATGCAGCTACAAGTGAGTTTTGAACACGATTTAAGCTAACTACAAACGTAATATCTATTGTGCCTTTCTAGACGTACTGAATAACAATTAAATTCGTATTCAAAGCTGCTCCTAATAGCCTAGAAAAAAAGTGTCCTCCGCAACGTTTCGAAAGTATACAGGTTGGCCTCAAAGATAAGTATAAAGCTGGCAATAATGTCACATATCATGGCGATACTTGTACTATATAAAAACATGTATTATCAGACAATTGGCATTTTCCGACTAATTTTTTATAAGGAGGGTTCGACAAAAAAAAGTATTCAATTTTCATGGACCCGGTGTTAAATAACTGTGTATCACAATGTAGATGTATGATGATGATATATTATACATTTTTGGACTTCAATTTTGTGACCTACAGAAAATTGCTGTGATTGTGTGGTATTATAGTAGTTAATTTATAATACATTTAAAAATAGATTATATCATGATTGCAATATCTGTAATATAACGTATGCATTTACATTGTAGTATTCCTACATATGTATTACAGCACAATATATAATAACATACCCAGATATCCATCTTTAACTGCATCATCAATTTTGGAATGTTTAAAATCCAACTCAGACTCCACTGATGAATGCTTCTGACAACCATCTCTTTCAGTTGAGGAATGCTGAACATCCACCTCAGCTTCTCTTGATGAACGCTTCCGACAATCATCTCTTGCATCAATTGAGGAATGCGGAACATCCAACTCAGCTTCCCTTGATGAACGCTTCCGACAATCATCTCCTGTCTCAAGCCTTGAGTTGCCTTCAGCACAATCTCCATTATGTACTAGGAATATTAAATTACGGTCATGTAATTTTTGAGATGTGGATTCCATTCCTATCATTTTATCACCTGGCAATTTTTAGTGCTTTACATGTCTTCATGCAACTATAGTAAATAATACATTGATGCAATGCATTTTCACTCCTACAATTATGGAATCCCATCACTAGTTCTTAACCAACTACACAATGTCGCTGATGCCAACTCTTTACCATAATCACCATATTTCAATCTAAGTAGATAACAGTTTATGGCTGGCATGGAGTAATTTGATGTTTTAGATGCTGAATCATGCTTAATTGCTGCAAAATTCTTTTTGCATTACAGATTCACTATACCTGCCAAATGGGGTTCACACGCAGATGTGTCAAGCTCATCAGATCTACTGACATCCAACAGCTGCAATTTGGAACCTATAAGTGAATTCACTCAAACAGGAATGCAGCATTGTGTACAAATGTTAATTTGTGTTAAATTATTTCTCTTTGATAGAACCTTATGGTAAACTCATATAAACATGCAGTGCATTAATATTTATTCAAACTCGCCAACGAGCATCAATATGAAAGGTTTCAACAGGGGAGTGACAATCTTCCACACACAAAAAGTCTCATACTACTGATTGATGCTAAATGTATAGATAACAGTTTCTTTCATGAAAGAGGCTTATATCTCGGATCAGTGAGCAGAATCCATGCAAGGCAGCAATGCAGTACACGATAATAAATAATCACTTTAATACATAGCAAATACGTTCTAAATAAACTTCGTAACTATTATTTTATACTTTGCAATAGCAATGTTCTTTATACACAATAACATAATAACAGAAAAGGCATACAGTTCAATCCTTTGGTGCTCACATTTCGTCGCAGTGTTGCCTAACTGTGCATGCATAGAGTGAGACTTCGTCACGTACGAGTTTCTTATATGGAGGTAGCGTTTTAAGTAATACAGGAAGATAGGATTAACTGCAGTGTCTCCACACCTACCAGCCCCTAGTTTGAAGCATTATTACCACACACACCCCCCTGTGGAGGCTGAAGTCCACTGAGCTCATGAACTGTCGACTAAGAACGTATTCAAGTGTTGTATAGGGCCATTGAACTCATTCATGCATTGAACTTGACTCGTGTTGTTTACCCCTGTGTATATAAAGGGGCATATTACGTTAATAAGTGTGAAATAAGCTCGGTTCATCAATATTCTGGTGGTTGCAGGAGTGAACGTTCTGCGTAGCGACAGGGAGCCGTGACATATGGTGGCAGCGGTGGGATTTGATCGCTAGAAGTTGTCTAGCAAGTCCGCACAGTTAATCGTCGCATGACATTGCGATCGGGTAGGGTATACCGAGATATCGAAAGCGAGACACCTATCGTTACAAGAACTGCAACATCCGGCGGTGCAATGGAGGAAGTACAGAGGTTGCTCCAGCAGTTGGCGGCAGATCGAGTCCAGCGGGAACGGGAGTTCGATGAGCAAAGGAAATGGCGTGAAGAAGAGCAGGTGCAACATGGAAAGATAGCAGACGGCACGATGAGGAAACCAGAGCGTACCTCGACTTAATTGCCAAATTAGCAGAGACGCGGAAGGAAGATTCTGCAAAACCCGCAAATTTGAGCGTGAAATTGGTACCACTTGGAGCGGAAGACGACGTGGAAGCGTATCTCGTAACATTCGAGCGTATATTGACGGCTCACGGCATTGATGAGAATCGCTGGGCACATTTCCTTGCTCCTCAGTTGACGGGGAAGGCGCAACTGGCATTTGCGGCTCTTCCTACTACCAGCTCAGATGACTACGAAGCAATTAAGGCGGCGATCTTGGCGCGTTACGGCATCAACGAGGACGCATACCGAGTGAGGTTCCGAGGCTTGGTACGAAGGGAAGGCGAGACGAACAGGGAGACGACTACCAGGTTGATGGATCTGTTAGGGAAGTGGATGAAGGAACACCAGACGGCACGGGAGATCCAGCAAGTGATCGGATTGGAGCAGTTCCTGAACACACTACCCTTAGAAAAGTGGCTATGGGTACATGAAAAGAAGCCGAAGACCTGTGTGGAAGCCGGAGAGTTAGTCGATGAGTACGAGCAAATCCGACGGAAGGAACCGCCAGTAGCCGAGGCAGGAGCCAAAACACCCAAGACGGATGGTGCGGGAAGGAAGACGAGCAGTTGTACGTATTGCGGACGTACAGGACATAATGAAAGCGTATGTCGGAAGAAGCCAAGGGAGGAAGAAAGCGAGGGACCAAGATGCTTCCAGTGTAGGAAAGTGGGTCACATTTCTCGCAACTGTCCAGAGCGAAGGGCACTACTTTGGCGAGAGGAAGCCGAGAAACGGAGTAAGGGATCCGGAGCAAGGCAGAACGGTATTTGTCTACCAGGTACGGTGGAGGGAAAGAAAACCAAGATCCTTCTGGATACCGGATGCTCCAGGACAATGGTCTCCAATCAGTTGGTTCCTCTGGAGAACTACTTGGAGGGCAAAGGAGTATCGGTACGTTGTGCGCACGGTGATATTAATTTCTATCCTTTGGCCAAAGTGGAAATAGGTGTGAAGGATCTGAAGCTCATCGTGGAAGCAGCGGTGGCGGAGAACCCAACGGTTCCGGTGCTGTTAGGGACAGACGTCCCTGAATTGTTCCAGTTGCTGGGTCGACAACCCGAGGAGACATGTCCTCAAGACGTCCTGATCGTGATGACGAGGGCGAGGGCACGGCAGCAGATAGAGGAAGAGATTCTCAGAAAGGAGAAGGAGCGAGCAGCGGGAGCACGACCGCGCTCGATTGAGGAGAGTAGCAATGGTTCTCCTACGTTGAGTTCCGAAGTTCCAAAACGGGAAGACCCTGTTGAGCCCAAATCGAAGGGTATTTTGGATATTTCGGCGGACGAACTGCAACGGTTGCAGGAAAACGATTCCACCCTGGCTAACATCAGACAGATGGTCGCAGATGAAGCCCGGAAGGGTGAGGATTCCGAATATTTCATGAAGGAAGGGCTCCTAAGTCGTAGATGGGCGCCCTATGGTCGGAAAGAATTTGAGATCGAGCAGTTGGTTCTACCCAAGCAGTTGCGAAAGACTGTGTTGGAACTAGCTCACGAGATACCCCTTGCAGGACACTTAGGTAAGGAGAAAACACGGCGGCGTGTGTTACGCAGGTTTTATTGGCCTAACGTGTTCGGGGATGTGGATGAGTTCTGTAGAACCTGTGCAGTATGTCAAAAAGCATCACATAAGGGAGTGGGGAAGGCCCCTTTGATGCCATTACCAGTAATCAGCGAACCATTCAGCAGGGTGGCCATGGATATTGTAGGGCCATTGCTTACGAGTCGGGCGGGTAATCGATATGTGCTCGTGGTTTGCGATTATGCCACGCGTTACCCAGAGGCAATCCCGTTAAAAAGCATTGATGCCGAGCATGTGGCTGAGAAACTGGTAGAACTGTTTGCTAGGGTGGGAATTCCAAGGGACCAGGGCAGTAACTTTATGTCGCAACTCCTAGTTGAGTTGTATCGTTTACTGCATGTGAAACCGATTAGGACAAGTCCTTATCACCCTCAGACAGATGGCCTGGTGGAGCGATTTAACCAAACGCTCAAGAGCATGCTACGTAAGGCCACAGCAATAGATGGGAAGGATTGGGATAAGTTAATCCCATATCTACTATTTGCGTATAGAGAGGTACCCCAGGCGTCGACAGGGTTTTCCCCCTTTGAGCTCCTGTATGGTAGGGATGTGCAGGGGCCCCTTGATATTTTGAGAGAGACCTGGGAGGGAAATGAAAGCCAAGACGAGAGTGTAGTCAGTTATGTCCTGTCCACAAGGGAGAAGCTCAAACAAATGGTGGACTGTGTGCATGAGAACCTAACAAAACAGCAGGATAGGCAAAAGAGGTGGTATGATGCCAAGGCTAGGATGCGGGAGTTCAAGCCTGGAGATTTGGTTTTAGTGCTATTACCTACCTCCACTAACAAATTACTAGCTCAATGGCAGGGGCCATACCAAATAGTGACCAGAATGGGGAAGTTGAACTATCTGCTAGACATGCATGACCGGAGGTAGCGTCAACGTGTGTTCCATGTTAATATGCTGAAGGGTTACCAAGTACGAGCTGTAGTGGAAGAAGTGGAAGATAATCATTATGCTGATGAGCTGGAGGAAGACATTCCAGTGTGGAATGAGGAGAGCAAGGGAGTGGCTAATTTTGGAGAAGAATTAACCTGAGAGCAGATGAAAAGGAACTGCGGGCCTTACTAAACAACTTCAGCAGTGTCTTCAGTGATAAGCCAGGACGTACAAACATGGCGGAGCATAGTATAGTCACTGATCAGACACTTCCAGTGAGGAGACCCCCATACCGATTACCTCACGCATACAAGGAGCTGGTGAAGAAAGAATTGGAGGATATGCTGGAAAACGACATCATTGAAACTACAAGCAGTGAGTGGGCATCGCCTATTGTAATGGTGAAAAAGAAAGACGGTTCACTGAGGATGTGTGTGGATTACCGTCGGCTTAATGCAGTATCCCACATAGATGCCTACCCCATGCCACGCATTGACGATCTCATTGATGGTCTTGGAAATGCAAGGTTTATCAGTACCTTAGATCTGACTCGTGGTTATTGGCAGCTGCCGGTTGCAGAGAAGGATCGACATAAAACAGCATTCACCACACCTTATGGCCAGTTCCAGTTCAAGATGCTACCGTTTGGGTTAAGCGGAGCACCTTCGTCATTTCAAAGGTTGATGGACAATCTGATTAAGGGCTGTGAAGGTTTTGCTTCTGCTACCTGGATGATCTGGTGGTGTTCAGCAATTCATGGCAAGATCATTTGTCACAGTTGAGAAGAGTGCTGAATCGCATCAAGGAGGCTGGACTTACAGTAAAGGTTGGGAAATGTCAATTTGGTACGAGCAATGTGTGTACCTTGGACACAGGGTTGGTAATGGAAGTGTGGAGCCAGAGTTGAGTAAACTGCAAGCTGTGAAGACGTTTCCACTGCCGGAAACGAAGCGTCAGGTGCGAGGGTTTCTAGGCCTCACTGGGTACTACAGAAGGTTTATTCCAGACTACTCCAGCCGAGCAGCCCCTCTGACAGACCTGACTAGGAAATCAGCTCCTAACACAGTCAAATGGACACCACAGTGTAACGAGGCATTCGAGACATTGAAACAATGCCTGTGTTCTGGACCAGTATTGAGAAGCCCTGACTTTAATAAAACATTTGTGTTGCAGACGGACGCATCTGACAGAGGTGTTGGAGCAGTCTTGAGCCAACTCAGTGATGATGGTGAAGAACACCCTATTGGCTACTACAGCAGGAAGTTGCTGCCGAGGGAGGAACGCTACTCAACCGTTGAGAAAGAATGTTTGGCTATACGGTTGGCAGTGGCGGCTTTCAAGGTCTATTTACTGGGACGCAAGTTTGTTATTCAGACGGACCATCGTTCGCTCGAGTGGTTGGAGCGTCTGAAAGAAGGAAATCCAAAGCTATGCAGGTGGAGTTTGGCATTGCAGCCGTATGAGTATAGAGTCGAGCATAGAGCAGGGACGGCGAATCTAAATGCTGATGCGCTTTCAAGAGCAACGAAGGAATTCGTTGCCGGGGAAGGATAATGGAGTGTGGAGGCTGAAGTCCACTGAGCTCATGAACTGTCGACTAAGAACGTATTCAAGTGTTGTATAGGGCCATTGAACTCATTCATGCATTGAACTTGACTCGTGTTGTTTACCCCTGTGTATATAAAGGGGCATATTACGTTAATAAGTGTGAAATAAGCTCGGTTCATCAATATTCTGGTGGTTGCAGGAGTGAACGTTCTGCGTAGCGACAGGGAGCCGTGACACCCCCCCCCCCACAATAAAACCAGCCGAGAACGCGGGATACTATATCTATGACCTAAAAAAAGTTTCATAAAGTGGTAAGGCACTGAATGATTAATTAGTCATACATTTCAACGCTGGCGTTACATTTCTATTGCGCGTACTGGATACTTTATAATGTACAGTATGTGTTAGGTCCCTTTTCACGGAAACGATCCCATATTCTGTACAGTGTAGTTATTTAAATGAGAATGAACGAATAGATCTACCAATAAATCGACGCTTACGTGGATCACGAAGTAATGGCATAACTTCTTCCTTCCACACTTTGCAAAACTTCTTAGACGTATCAGCTTTTTCAAATTTCCGACACATTGGGTTAGCCGCACTATTGAAAGCAGTGATGTCCAAACCTTTAGGGCGCGGCGTCCCTGGTACTGTTTGAAACTGGAAGGCGATGACACGGTTATTGAAGTTGCAACATTAATGGAAACCCAGTCTTAAATACACAGTGGCGGACGGAGGGGGGGGGCACAAGGGGCCTGTGCCCCCCCTCCCCCGTTAAATGAATAGATGCGGTCATACGGTCAAGATGCGGTCATACGGTATACACGACTGAAAACCATCAAATGATTACAATACCGCAGTCAGACATTGATTATGGTCTCATAATTTAATCACACATAATTTATAATCCTGGGACCATATCATGGCTGCCATTGAAGAACAATCTGACGCTAGCGTTAACCAGGTAAAGAAAAGAAAGGCGTCTGTGATTACGGATTTCTTCTGTAAACGATCAGCGTTGGTAAGTATAGTACATGAAGCACAATAATCATGCTGCTCTATTGGTCAGCTGCTGCCAAAGAAAGTCGCCCAAGCAACCTTTTGTCTGCCCTATAAGGGCTTGTAGGAAGCAGCAATTTCCAAACGTTCATACATCCTTCATATTATGACAGTTTGGCCTCTAACGAGTTGCGAGGCAGAGCGCTCCATCAGTGGACCATAGATACTATAGAAGAGGGATTGGAAGCGCATCACGTGAGCCATAGAGACTTTGCGCGCACTCCGTGATCGCGAGAGTCACACCTTTAAAGTGGCTAAATCTAAAGAAAGTGTTCTGAACGTTGTTCTACCAGTTTGCATTAGTCGTTTTTTTGGAAGGTAAGGGTTTTGAAGGTATTTGACCAAAAAAACGCCGTTGATTTATAGCGCTGCATAGTTATTACAACGTGTCACAGCTCACGCAGGGTTTTGTACCTTTATTTACGAACCGGTAGTCTCCCGAAGGTTTATGATGCTTTATCTGTTTAGAGAGGTGAATTTGCAAGGAGGGATTTTTTTTTACTTTTGTTTAGTCGTCATCGGATCATGAGTTACACGATCGTATAGTTCGAAAGTGCAAGAAATGATATGCTTCGTGTGTGTACCTTTATTCAAGCAATCGTAAGTCCTTTTATAATGCTTGTTATGAATCCTGAGAGAGCAGTGAATGCTCCAGGAGGGACTTTTTTCTTTTTCCGAAAAGAATGGTTGGTTTTCAAGTAACGCTATCGCAAACATGGCCTATTTTGTGTTCATTCACGCATACCGGTATAGAAATATTTCTATACCGGTATGCGTGAATGAACACAAAATAGGCCATGTTTGCACGCTGACCTCGAGAAGGGAGGTAGATTGTAGTAGTAAGAGTGTTTATCTATTTCATTCAAATACATACAGGTATGGGTAGGAGAAAGCATTGGTGGAAGAAGAAGCCTGAGTCTGGCAAAGATTATTCCCTCTTAGTGTCCATCTCCTTACATAAAGTGTGCGTTCCATTTCCTGTGTCGATTCCGTTGGACAAAGTTTCCATACAGACCAAGCTACGATGGTTCAAACAAGATTTGTTACCTGCTCTTCCCAGAAGTTGAGTTGACATCACTCCAGTGTCTGATACTAACGTAATCATCATCTGTAAAGCTTCATATTATCAAACATCGAACACAGGCCGGGTGCAATTCACTATTCACATTCAAGCCAGTTTTAACTGGAGTGTATATTTCGGTTGCAACCTGCTAAACTATGCCTCTTGTAAGGTTCTACAATTCATACCTTGTCCACTCCAGAGTGTGAGTGATGTACTGTCTTTGATCAGCATACTTGAACAAGCCAGGATCTGTCGAGGTCATCCTGATGTGAAATACACTGGTCTTGTTGCACACAGAAATGGAAAGTTTTATGGTAATCAGGGTAAGCATGGTAATTGTATGGTGTGCTCTCTGTAATATTGACCTTTTCCTCTGTTCCCCAATTGTATAGGTATGCTTCTTGCTTTCGAGGACTTGGGCACATTAGATAAACCAACTATTCGCTCATCTCATTGTGAGTTCCTTTTGGATTTAGAGAGTCCATTCAGCAAATGTCGCCCATGTTACAATGTACGAACATTGCTTCGCATAGCTTTGAGCAGATACAACCGTATCAGAGATCATGTAGCACAGCATAGAGTAGGTGTTCATAGCCATGTGAATCACCGTTATTTGCTAAATGAAGAAAAGGATGTGAAATTACAATATCAACACCAGCATATTCGTAGTTTAGATAGGAAGTTAACTCGTATGCTATTAATAGCTACCGATAAAGTTGGAGTAAACCTCAACAATGATATGCATGATGATGTATGCACCATTATGAAGCAACAAAATGATGACATTGTCAGGCTATATCCTGAAGGATCATTTCAAAGATTGTTTTGGTCCCAGCAACTTGATGCAGCACGAGTGAAGAATGCCAGTTCAATGAAGTGGCACCCTTTAATGATCAAATGGTGTCTCTATTTACGTTACAAGTCTAGTGGTGCGTATGAGGCATTGAAAGAGAGCGGTTGTTTGAAGCTACCTTCTCAACGTACATTACGGGATTACACACATGTCATCAAGGCAGCAAATGGTTTTACTTTAGAAGGTGATGAACAACTTGTTAGAGTAGCCGAATTGTCAACACTTAAGGAGTGGCAAAAATGTGTAGTGCTGGTGATAGATGAGATGTTTATTAGGGAAGATCTTGTGTATGACAAAAACAATGATGAGCTGATTGGATTCACTGACCTGGGTGATATCAATAACCATTTGGTTGCTTATGAAAAGTCTATTAAAGAGGACACCGCTCCCAAGCTTGCAAACTCCATGCTTGTTTTTATGGTCTGCAGTTTATTCACATCATTGAAATACCCATATGTGCAGTTTCCTTGTGCTAACGTGTCAGGTGACCTACTTTTTGCTCCAATATGGGAGGCTGTATTTAGATTGGAAAGGTGTGGACTTAAGGTATGACATGTATATTCATATTCGAAGCTTATTAATTAGTTTGATGAACAGGTGATGGCTATCACATTTGATGGAGCTTCTGCCAACCGCCGGTTTTTAAACGCTACTGGGTTCAGAGAAAGTTCAATACAAAGTCATCAATAAATATTCTCCTGAGAGGCGCCCTTTGTTTTTTTTCTCAGATCCACCACATCTATTGAAAACAGCAAGAAATTGTTTGGCTTCAAAGGCCAGACATATGTGGGTAAGTAGCACAGCACAGTGTATGCACACTTTTAATTTCTCTACTTCTAGCGCGATGGAAGCAACATTTTGTTCCAACATATAGCTGATCTTTACTATCGTGACAGAGAAAAAGGAATGGGGCTGCTCCTTTTACCCAAGATAAAACTTGAGCATATACAGCTAACGTCATTTTCACGGATGAGGGTTGACCTTGCTGCTCAGGTACTCCAGTTAATCACACAACACTTTTTGAATGTCATTGTATTCTTCACAGCTACTTAGTGAAACTGTGGCCAAGGCACTTAGGCTATCTGGTGACCCTGCAGTGCAAGAGACTGCACAATTTGTGTCCATGTTTGATAAGGTTTTTGATGCTTTAAATGTATCAAACTATAACTCAGGTGTCAAAAAGAAAAAAACATTTCAGCAACCATACAGATCTGGGGATGATTTTCGGTTGAAGGTAAGTACAGCTGTAGTAATGTTGTACTCACTATGCTTATGTGCTTGCTATTTGACAGTGGTTGAAAGATGAATTTTTAGTTTATCTCGATACGTGGGAGCAAAGCATAAAGGCAAGAGAAGGGTTCAATAATGACGAAAAGAAGAAAATGCATTTGAGCCCTCAAACATTATTGGGACTGAGGATTACGAGTAAGTATGGAATTTACTTAATGTGATTAATTAACTATTTTGATCATTTAGTTTACTCCTTTGTGGAACTAGTTCAATATTTATTCACTTTGGATGGCGTTGAGTCATTCTTAAGTCAGAAAATTAGTCAAGACCCACTTGAAAAGTTCTTTGGCTGCCAGCGTCAGAGGGGAGCAACTAGTGACAATCCTAATGTTTCTGAATTTCGAAAGAATTTGCAGACTATACGTATTGTTGACACTATGTGTAGGTCATCTGTGCGAGGCAATTGTCGAGGGGTGAAGGATGATCCAATTGACATTAAAGAGAATACCCCACTTCTGAAGCGGAAAAGTTTGAAGCGGAAACGAAATGTTGTGTTGAAAGACAAGTTTAAATAAGTACTGAACACTTTATACAAATTGTACATCTCATGCAGTATACATGTACATAATTTATTTCGTGAATTCAGTCTGTATACAGTGTTTTTCTAATCCCTTTAGACTTCTGCTTTGTCTTCTTTTCCAATAATTTAAACTTTTCCAACCAGTCACTTGCATATGAAAACCTCTGATCGTGAGCCACATGTCATCACTATTTTTAACAGTTCCATTTCTATATCAGCCCCATCCTCCCAAGGGGCTGCTACAATGGACCAAAAGAACAGGACATCGTCACTTTCTAGTAAACATTTAGTCAGTTTGGCTTTTAATTTAGAACCAAGAGTTGAGTCCTGCTGCAATTGTTTCTGCACTTCAAGCTCCATTGAAACTATTGCCATGTACATGGCATTGCTAACATGGTTCAATCCTCCTCGATCAACCAGTCTGATCCAGTCTTCAGATTCATGATCTTCTGCATCTGTCAAAAGCATGTCATCCAAGCATAAAATCAGCTGTTGTTTAGCTGGGTTGGAGGATTTTCCTATCTTTTTACGTATTGCTCGTGGTAGATACCCTGCTGCGTACCGCAATGCATTTTTTCTTGGTAACTCAGCGTTCCTAGTTGGTCGTTAACAGAGTGGGCACTAATAGGAAAAATTATCTTGATCTTGGCTTTTAGTATGCACTCGGTCACGTATTGATAGAAAATCGGGTGTGGAAATACATTGATGGAATCAGTCAGAAACTTTTCCCAGTTCTTAACAAACTCTTCCGACGTAGTCAGTTGGTGAAATGAGCTCCACATAACTTCGCGCTTACGTTGCAACATACAGCCACTCTTTTTTACTTTCTTGGGTGGATTAAAACACTTGTCAACGTCCGATACAAGTCTTTCAGAAAACTCACAAATGACGTCCTTACTATCAGGCAATGAAAACCAATGTAGGAGTTTCCGAGCATCTTCAACAGCGCTTCTGGACGATGGAGTCTGTATCTTAAAGCCGTCATCAATTAAAACATTTTCAATGGCATTTTTCAGGATTTCATTGGAAGTCATAGCGTTTAGACAGATAAAACGCGCGCGCGCGTAGGTCGATGATAAGGCTTGAACCACAAAACAGAGCAGATCACGGAGTGTAGGTGATAATTAGCGATAATTAACCGTGCTTCCAATACCTCTTCTATAGTATCTATGAGTGGACTAAGGAGGCTAAAAACGTACCTTAGGTCAACAATGACGGAGGAAAGGATGAATGGATTGGCCCTGCTAGCTGTACATAGATGTATCAGCGTTTCTGTGAAGGAAACAATTGATGCTTTTGCAAGCAAACAGCCACGGAGAATGAAGCTTTCCTTCATCTTGGAGGATGCAGCCACTGATGCTACTGATGAATAATAAAATTATTGTGCAGCGGTGTGAATTAAAATTAATGATTGCATGGGTTTTAAATTATCATTATTTTTACGTAGTTTTGGAAGGTTTTAAAACGTAAAAACCGTTGGCTTCTGGGGCTCTGCCCCAGACCCCGATGGCGGAGCTCACAGCGCTCCCCCATACCCCCTAGCTGTGAGTGTTTGGGGTCCCGCCCATAAGCGTGCCCCCCCCCCCCCCCCCCCCCCCCCCCCCCTCCTAAATCCTGCGTCCGCCGCTGAATACAGTTGCGCTTAGAGTAACTCAGAAGACGGGACGATGCTTTATAAACAACAAAGAAACAAACAGAATGAACACCTCAATCTAATTTAACCTACAACTTACAACGACGTATTCGATCTTTTCCATCCTTCTGAAAACTTCTAACATCCACAACCGGTCCAACACATTTCTGATCGCCTTTTACATCAATCATCAAATTGTTTTCACCATTCATGATCACCAACTCCTTACGAACATCTGAAAACTCCAGGTACCACATTTCCAACCAACGCACTCAAAAAAATACCACGTGGCAGAATACGACGCACAAGATCACATCATATTAGTTAGCACATTCCATACGCATGCGTAAAGATTCACACATATTGCAGAGTACGTTGCGACTACACGTTCAGCATCTATCAAATGCCCAAGGCAGTGTCCGTATTGTGCAATGATATGGAAAAAACATTGTGAAATAAAATTGCTGTTCACATAGCATGCAATTCCATGATATTCATAGGATGTGATAAAACAGAGAACTTGACTGGTCACCCCCATCTCGCAAATAAGATGTGACAGAGGGGATTGTGCCTTTAAGAGTGACCAGCCATACAAACTGGTCAGGTCTTATCTCCAGGTATCTCACTACACTTCCCAAATGGCTTGGGATGTGGTGGAACTCTGGCTTTCCTTGAAACAGAAAACTTGACTGGTCACCCCCATCACACAAATGATATTCATAGGTAGTGACAGTGGGGAATGTGCCTAAGAGTGACCAGCCATACAAACTGGTCAGGTCTTAACTCCAGGTATCTCACTACACTTCCCAAAAGGCTTGGGATGTGGTGGAACTCTGGCTTTCCTTAAGACAGTACACTTGACTGGTCACCCCCATCACACAAATGATATTCATAGGTTCTGACAGTGGGGAATGTGCCTTTAAGAGTGACCAGCCATACACACTGGTCAGGTCTTATCTCCAGGTATCTCACTACACTTCCCAAATGGCTTGGGATGTGGTGGAACTCTGGCTTACCTTGAAACAGAAAACTTGACTGGTCACCCCCATCTCACAAATGATATTCATAGGTTGTGACAGTGGGGAATGGCCTTTAAGAGTGACCAACCATACACACTGGTCAGGTCTTATCTCCAGGTATCTCACTACACTTCCCAAATGGCTTGGGATGTGGTGGAACTCTGGCTTTCCTTAAAACAGAAAACTTGACTGGTCACCCTCATCACACAAATGATATTCATAGGTTGTGACAGTGGGGAATGTGCCTTTAAGAGTGACCAGCCATACAAACTGGTCAGGTCTTATCTCCAGGTATCTCACTACACTTCCCAAATGGCTTGGGATGTGGTGGAACTCTGGCTTTCCTTGAAACAGAAAACTTTACTGGTCACCCCCATCTCACAAATGATATTCATAGGTTGTGGCAGTGGGGAATGTGCCTTTAAGAGTGACCAGCCATACAAACTGGTCAGGTCTTATCTCCTGGTATCTTACTACACTTCCCAAATGGCTTGGGATGTGGTGGAACTCTGGCTTTCCTTGAAACAGAAAACTTGACTGGTCACCCCCATCTCACAAATGATATTCATAGGTTGTGACAGTGGGGAATGTGCCTTTAAGAGTGACCAACCATACAAACTGGTCAGGTCTTATCTCCAGGTATCTCACTACACTTCCCAAATGGCTTGGGATGTGGTGGAACTCTGGCTTTCCTTAAAACAGAAAACTTGACTGGTTACCCCCATCAAACAAATGATATTCATAGGTTGTGACAGTGGGGAATGTGCCTTTAAGAGTGACCAGCCATACAAACTGGTCAGGTCTTATCTCCAGGTATCTCACTACACTTCCCAAATGGCTTGGGATGTGGTAGAACTCTGGCTTTCCTTAAAACAGAAAACTTGACTGGTCACCCTCATCACACAAATGATATTCATAGGTTGTGACAGTGGGGAATGTGCCTTTAAGAGTGACCAGCCATACAAACTGGTCAGGTCTTATCTCCAGGTATCTCACTACACTTCCCAAATGGCTTGGGATGTGGTGGAACTCTGGCTTTCCTTGAAACAGAAAACTTGACTGGTCACCCCCATCTCACAAATGATATTCATAGGTTGTGGCAGTGGGGAATGTGCCTTTAAGAGTGACCAACCATACAAACTGGTCAGGTCTTATCTCCAGGTATCTCACTACACTTCCCAAATGGCTTGGGATGTGGTGGAACTCTGGCTTTCCTTAAAACAGAAAACTTGACTGGTTACCCCCATCAAACAAATGATATTCATAGGTTGTGACAGTGGGGAATGTGCCTTTAAGAGTGACCAGCCATACAAACTGGTCAGGTCTTATCTCCAGGTATCTCACTACACTTCCCAAATGGCTTGGGATGTGGTAGAACTCTGGCTTTCCTTAAAACAGAAAACTTGACTGGTCACCCTCATCACACAAATGATATTCATAGGTTGTGACAGTGGGGAATGTGCCTTTAAGAGTGACCAGCCATACAAACTGGTCAGGTCTTATCTCCAGGTATCTCACTACACTTCCCAAATGGCTTGGGATGTGGTGGAACTCTGGCTTTCCTTGAAACAGAAAACTTTACTGGTCACCCCCATCTCACAAATGATATTCATAGGTTGTGGCAGTGGGGAATGTGCCTTTAAGAGTGACCAACCATACAAACTGGTCAGGTCTTATCTCCAGGTATCTCACTACACTTCCCAAATGGCTTGGGATGTGGTGGAACTCTGGCTTTCCTTAAAACAGAAAACTTGACTGGTTACCCCCATCAAACAAATGATATTCATAGGTTGTGACAGTGGGGAATGTGCCTTTAAGAGTGACCAACCATACACACTGGTCAGGTCTTATCTCCAGGTATCTCACTACACTTCCCAAATGGCTTGGGATGTGGTAAAACTCTGGCTTTCCTTAAAACAGAAAACTTGACTGGTCACCCCCATCACACAAATGATATTCATAGGATGTGAGAGTGGGGAATGTGCCTTTAAGAGTGACCAGCCATACAAACTGGTCAGGTCTTATCTCCAGGTATCTCACTACACTTCCCAAATGGCTTGGGATGTGGTGGAACTCTGGCTTTCCTTAAAACAGAAAACTTGACTGTCACCCCCATCACACAAATGATATTCATAGGTTGTGACAGTGGGGAATGTGCCTTTAAGAGTGACCAACCATACAAACTGGTCAGGTCTTATCTCCAGGTATCTCACTACACTTCCCAAATGGCTTGGGATGTGGTGGAACTCTGGCTTTCCTTGAAACAGAAAACTTGACTGGTCACCCCCATCACACAAATGATATTCATAGGTTGTGACAGTGGGGAATGGCCTTTAAGAGTGACCAACCATACAAACTGGTCAGGTCTTATCTCCAGGTATCTCACTACACTTCCCAAATGGCTTGGGATGTGGTGGAACTCTGGCTTTCCTTAAAACAGAAAACTTTACTCATATTGTAATGAAATTCATAGGATGTGACATTGGAGAATGTGCCTTTTTGAGTGACCAGTCAGGACAAATGGTGAGGTCTTTTCTCCGGGTATCTTATTACACTTTCCAAATGTCTTGGGATTTGTTGGAACTTTGGTTTAGTGCCTGATAACAAGGCATTGATTGGAATTGGCTTGTTAACTAGACATTAGTTTTAGATATGTCATGCGTTGTGTATTATTTTACTGATAGATGAAGTATTCTAATGTAAGAAATTATGCTTCTTAATTCCATGCATCGATCGACTGTCTTGTTGCGTTGCGAATCACGAGACTCAATATCCAGATCACGAGATGGGGGCTTATCGGGGATCTCAACCACGTGCGTATGACTGATTGAGAATAATGAAGGTCGAGATCGATTTTAGTGATGCAGCGAAGATCTGCATGAATTGGAGAATGTTACTCGGAGATTTAGTGAGTGTAAAGACGTGTCTGTGAGGTTCAGTGACTTGGAAACAGCGGATGTTGGAAGTGCATCAGTTTGTTTCAGTTACCTAGTGACTGATCCTGGCTCTAGTCCACTAGTCGGGTGTGCGGAGCCGCTGCAAAATGCTCTGTCAGGTAATCCTATGTCCAGTTTTGAAAATATTTTTGTTTGAAAGGTGATTTTATTTTATATGTATACCACTTATTTTTAGATGTGGATAATGGGACCTATGATTCTTATGTTTTTAAGAACAGAAAAATGACTGCGAGTAGAAAATGGCTGAGCTATGTTGAAGGTGAGTTTTTTTATTATTTACCAAGATTCTGTTTATTGTTAAGCAATTATCACCATTATAGTTGGTTCCAAATTAAATTTTGGCATTTAACATGTTTCTGCATTGATTGACGTAATTGTAATTTTGATCCTATTGCGTATTTGTTTGGTTTCATTTGCAAAACTGAAGACTGAGTGAACATCATTTTTGCTACTGAGAATGGTCTACTAGGGATCAATCGCCTATCAAGGGGTTTGAAGTTTGATAGGTCACAATATAATTAATACTTCTGTTTTGTTTAGAAATTATTATGCTTCGTATAGGCTTTAGAATGTGCTTTCTAACCCAACCCTCACAATGGTTACGTAATTGCATAATCTATTAATTTAGTAGTACTGAGCTATCAATATGGCTGGTAACAGAAGCCATACAAAGCTATTTCATTTCATTCTGGTGTGCATGGCACAAGTAGACTCCCTGATTTAGTTACATTGATGCAGTATGCAGCTATGTATTCAGTTTTCTTTTTTATACTTTATTAACTCGACTGCAAACTATGGTTTGTATTAAAACAGAAACCGTTCTAGTGCAATGATTTGTTATTGCCACAAAAACTGGGTTCTCTCTCCAATGCTAAAAAGAGATACAAAACACTTTACATGGCATGTTCTTCGATCATCTGCAGATAAAAGTATCCTTTATTCCAAACAATCCCTTCATTCATCTTGGACTGCCCTATCATTTATGACGTCGACTTGGTGACACACAAATTTCACATGTTTATTGGGCATATTATGGGACAGAACTAGGCTAAATCAATGCAGTGTACAAGTTTGTACAATTTTGTTGTTATGCTACATACCTCGCTCAAAACCAGCAGTTTTTGCGCCAATATGAGCATGAATTTGTGGGTTTTGTATTCACATTGATAAATTTGCAACTAAATGCCTATAAGGATGGTTCAATCGATTCTGAGTTGGTGTGAGTTGGCTGGTACAAATAGCTACATAATTGAACGTGGAGCCATTGGTCATTGATTTTGTGCTTTGATATATGCCAAACTAAAAAAACCAAACTCTATAAGACCATATCCACGAACAATGAATATATTTGTGGTTTTCATCTTACCTGGCATTTTGTTGTAAGTTTATCAGATGTTAATACAAAACCCTCAATTTCGAACTCATAATGACGTGAAAAATGGCTGGCTTAGAGCAAGGTAGTTTCCAGCTAGGCTACGTACAAAAATTCAACTTATGCACCACATTTAGTTAGCCTACTTTTGTCCCTCAAAATGTTCGCTTCACCAGAATTACCCTATAAACATTTCAAAGAGGTGTCTCCATCTCGTCATAAACAATTGTGCAGTCGAAGAACAAATAATGAAATTGTATTATATTTTCTGTAGATGATGGAAAAGCTTGCCTTGTACGTGTTTTATATCTGTATTTAGCATACAGAGAAATCCTATGTTTTATGGCAGTGTTGAAAACATTGTGTGTGTATACAGTTTTTGACTATAATAGTCTTTAATACAAATTCAAGTTAATATGGTACTTTCATGAGTATCTAATAAATTACTGTAGTACACAGTATTAATAATTTTTGTGTCCTACAATAAGTTATTACTAATTGAAGAAGTGCCAGGAACACTAATGCAATAAAATGTTAACGATGAAAGACAGTAGCCACAAAATAATATGCCACCAAACAACAAATTAATTTTTTGCCAGCCTGCATGAGTTGAAATATCAATTGCAATATTTTTTATTGATAGAGTATTGTGGACAAAAGGCACTGCTGGAAGAAGGTAAATGAAAATCAATGCTCATGTGAAATCACACAGCATTTCTGCACTTTATTTCAGAGTTAAGAAAAGACTTGGATAATTCAGATTCAAGTGAATTTGAATCCGACAGTAGCTTGAAAGTGGTAAAGAAGCAGCGTTGTAAGTCTCTGAAATTATTATTGAATGGAATAACTCAATATGCCTGTATATCTTAAGATTTGTATGCCATAGAAACTGCATTTGCATAAATTAAATTTATTAAGCTACGGTTTGTGTCACACATTCATTTCTACAACAGTACTACATATTATGTGTCAGGAAATGTTCTACACAAACACAACATGCAATGTTGAGAAATATTATTGTCTTAATTTATCTCCTATACTGAACATGCCATGCACTCATTGCTATGGGAGTTAGCTTATCCTAGATGTTTTGCACATATAAACTACACACGAGTAATTTTTTTAATGGTTGCATGCATGTTGTAAGCGTAATATTACTTATTGCGATTATGTTGCATTGTTTTCTGAGAGGTGCGCAATATTTCTTAGCTCTGTAATATGATTAGTACGTACCCTACACTCATGTACATGCCAAGCACTGCATGAATACAAGCAGGATCACATAACATGTACACAACAAGTACGAATGCAATGCAAACATGTATTTGATGGTTGAAAATTGGCATGCAGAGAACACTAACAGCACTGTCCTAACATTCATAAAACTTGAGCTGAAGAAAAAGAAAATGAGTATTTACAACAAGAAATATGTTATCAAATATATGAGCGGCTTGTGTTGTGCATGCATGCTTAAGCACACAAGTTCTATTCCTTACATTTTAATAATTACTTCATAACTCTTCTATGACAGGCTCTTCACTGGTCTGGGACGTCTTTGATGTCTTAAGAGCAAATGGGTGCTCACCTCAATGCTCAAATAAAGTGCACCATCTTTCAGCACTGGATATATTGAGCTACCACCACTATTTTATTCAGCTTTCAAAATCAGCAAAACTTCAATGGATAGTCGACTACCTCAACACACACTCCTCCAGTTTCAATCCCTGTGAAACAATGCATGTCATAGCTGGAAAGAATGTCTGTCAAGCACTTTGGATTGCAACCTTAGGAATAAGCACCTCTTTGTACTACAAAGCTAGAAAGATGGTTTCTGGTGGATCTATTCATGTGTACAGAGACATACGGCGCACACCCTTACAGAAATCGAGTCGAGCAGTTGCATGGATGCATAACTATTTCAGTTTAATCGGAGATCAAATGCCGCACAGAATGATAGTGCACCTTCCTAGCAACCTATCCAAGTTGTCAGTTTATAATAGAATGGCTTGTGATATGAGGAGTAGGGGACTGGAACACATTGTATGTCAAAGCCAATTTTTCAGACTGTGGGATGAGCATTTTGCTCATGTGAGTATACCAAAGGTATGTCAGATCAGACAATTATACAAAGTATTAAGATTTAATGCATTTTATTCTAGGAAAATCGATTCACTAAGTGTGATATTTGTAGCATAGTTAAAAGTGAAAAGGAAAGAACTATGGATCCCAACAAGATAGCACAATTAAATGAATTGATGGAGGATCACTTAAAACTACAAATGTGAGTTCGTACTTCACGATAATATGTAATAAACTACTATTATTCACATGCAGGGATCAGAGGAAAAGATATCATTGTATTCGTGAACGTGCAGAGACTGACAGAAGCATTATGTCAGTAATAATTGATGGCATGGACCAAAATAGCACACAGCTTCCACATACCAAGCGATTGCAGAAGTCAGATGCAAATCTATGGCACTTTCGGACTCACCTTACTGGTGCCATACTACATGGAAACAAAGCAGTGGTATATTTGGACTATCTTCAGTGGCCACACGATCCAAATCTAACTATCAATGTGTTATTGGAGGTAACTTGGATGTTTTGCATTTAAAATTTTGTCATAATCCTATTTTGGTTAGGTTATTTTGTCACACTTCCACAATCTACAACATTTGTCTCAATCAATACCAAAACGGTTATATATTCAACTGACAACACAGCTCGCGAAAATAAAAACCGATGTGTCTTATCATTTTTATCTTTATTGGTGGAGCTTGGAGTGTTCGAAGAGGTACAATGCATTGTTGCAGCTAAATGCTAACTTACAACATGTTGGATTACAGATTGAGCTGGGTTTCTTAATGGTTGGGCACACCCATGAAGATATTGATGCCTTGTTTGGGAACATTGGCAAATGGTTGAAGAAAAACAATGCATTAACAGTCACCGGTAAGTAATTTATTGACATGTTTACTACTTTATGAATGTCTTAATGTCGTATCATTTAGATTTACTAGATGGTTGCAAACAGGCAAACAAAATAGTTCAAGAGGCTGTTCCCTTGTCAGAAATGATGGATGTTAAAACATGGCTTCTACCTCATACAGAAGAACTGCACAACCATTCCAATCCGCATAAATTCAAATTTTACAGGAATGCTGATGGCCATGCTGAAATGAAGTACAAACATTGGACTCAAGATAGTTGGGAGCCAAGTGGAAATCAACCGGGTTTGAAGCTATTAAAGGTGACCAAATGTAGTATCATTAATAGTATTCCAAGGTGTGTACCGGTGACTACTACTCAGGCTCATATTTGTAATTATCTGCCAATTGAGTCAGCGCAAGGACTTGAAATAAAATGTGTTGCTACATGTAGCATTATGCAAATATAAATTTTACAATTTGTCTTATTCTTTTAAACCAAGACATGAAAAAAGTAATGATTGAAGGTTATTTTAGCCCTGACATTTATTGAATTTCTCAGACTACTGTAAATGGTGTGCCTGGTATTGTGAAACCCAGTCCTGCCAAACAAGACATGGATGCTCTTTCCGGTTCAATGTCAAAGTTTGTTTGCCTTCATGACACTCAGAAGAAGTGGTGGACGTCATTTCTATCAGGATTAAATGACGAATTTGAAAAAGAGTCTTACAATGTAGACACATGGGTGTTACTGGATATCATTGCCATTGTCCAAGCATGCGATAAACAAGACATTCCAAAGTCTTCACTTCTACCTTCTCAGTTAGTAAAACGTCACACAAACATTACAACTGACATTCCTGAAGTAAGTCGTATGTATGTGTATGTGTATTGCTATGCTTGACTAAACTTTGTTAGGTCTATATTGGACACCGAAGAAGCAAAAAGAAAGAAGGAAATGAAAAAACAGAATTTGAAGATATTAGTGAACCGGTTCGTAACTTTCTTAATCCTTAATTTATAATGGGTCAACAGAGTCACTGTTAAATCAAGGAATTGTGATCTGCCAAACTAATGCTACTTTAGTGACCAACATGCCTGACATTTCAAAAGGAGAATGCTAAGGTGACAAATCATTATTCCTTTTTGATATTTCAAAGCCAATCATTCGGATTGACAATGCTTTTGTTTCTAGTTTTGAAATTTCAAGCAGGCCATGGAATCATTTCTGTCGTATATAGATACAAATCGCATGACATAATTATTCCTTTTTGAAATTTCAAAATCAATCATTCTAAATGCTTCAATGCTTTTTTTTCAAGTTTTGAAATTTCAAACAGCTCATGGCATCATTAATGTAGTTGTAGGATAGATAGATCATTACTCTATTTTGACATTTCAAAACCAATCATTCTGATGTTCTAAATGCTTCAATGCTTTCATATCTTAGACTAGTTTTGAAAATTCAAACAGGTCATGGCATCATTTATGTTATATAAAGATACAAATTGTATGAAAGATTTTTATTCCTTTTTGAAATTTCAAAGCTGATCATTTTGGATTTTCTAAATGCTTCAATGCTTGTTTTTCTAGTTTTGAAATTTCAAGCAGGTAATGGCATCTTTTCCAATTAGAAATTTCAAAGCCAATCATTCTGATGTTCTAAATGCTTCAATGTTTTTTTTTCTAGTTTTGAAATTTCAAGCAGATCATGGCATAATTTATGTCCTATACAGATACAATTTGTATCACAGATCATTATTCCAATTTGAAATTTCAAAGCCAATCATTCTGATGTTCTAAATGCTTCAATGTTTTTTTTCTAGTTTTGAAATTTAAGCAGATCATGGCATCATTTATGCCCTATACAGATACAATTTGTATCATTATATTATCAAAATGCTTCCAAGGTTTTTTTTGTTAGTTTTGAAATTTCAAACAGCTCATGGCATCATTTTCATTTTACTCGTATAAAGATACAAATTGTTTGACATATCATTATTACTTTGAAACTTCAAAACCAATCATTCTGATGTCCTAAGTACTTCAATGCTTTGGTTTCTAGTTTTGAAATTTCAAGCAGGTCATGGCATCATTTATGTTGTATAAATGTACACATTGTATGACATTATTATTCCTTTTTGAAATTTCAAAGCCATGATTAAAATGCTTCCAAGCTTTTTAAATTAGTTTTGAAATTTCAAACAGCTCATGGCATCATTTTACTCGTATAAAGATACAAATTGTATGACATATCATTATTCGTTTTGAAATTTCAAAACCAATCATTCCGATGTTCAAAATTATATTAATGCTTTTGTTTCTAGTTTTGAAATTTCAAGCAGGTCATGGCATCATTTATGTCGTATAAAGGTACACATTGTATGACATCATTATTCCTTTTTGAAATTTCAAAGCCATGATTAAAATGCTTCCAAGCTTTTTAAATTAGTTTCGAATTTTCAAACAGCTCAAAGACATGGCATCATTTTACTCGTATAAAGATACAAATTGTTTGACATATCATTATTACTTTGAAACTTCAAAACCAATCATTCTGATGTCCTAAATACTTCAATGCTTTGGTTTCTAGTTTTGAAATTTCAAGCAGGTCATGGCATCATTTATGTCGTATAAATGTACACATTGTATGACATTATTATTCCTTTTTGAAATTTCAAAGCCATGATTAAAATGCTTCCAAGCTTTTTAAATTAGTTTTGAAATTTCAAACAGCTCATGGCATCATTTTACTCAAGATACAAATTGTATGACATATCATTATTCGTTTTGAAATTTCAAAACCAATCATTCCGATGTTCTAAATTATATCAATGCTTTTGTTTCTAGTTTTGAAATTTCAAGCAGGTCATGGCATCATTTATGTCGTATAAAGGTACACATTGTATGACATCATTATTCCTTTTTGAAATTTCAAAGCCATGATTCGGATTTTAAAAATGCTTTTTAAATTAGTTTAGAAAATTCAAACAGCTCATGCCATCATTTTACTTGACTGTATAAAGATACAAATTGTATGACATATCATTATTCTATTTGAAATTTCAAAACCAATCATTCTGATGTTCTAAATGCTTCACTGCTTTCATATCTATTTTTGAAATTTCAAACAGGTCATGGCATCATTTAGATACAAATTATATGACATATCTGTATTCCTTTTAAAGCTGATCATTTGGATTTTTAATGCTTGTTTTTCTAGTTTTGAAATTTCAAGCAGGTCATGGCATAAATTGTCCTATTTGATATTTCAAAGCCAATCATTGGAATATTTCTAAATGCTTCAATGCTTTTTATCTATTTTTTTTAATTTCAAACAGGTTATGGCATCACATATGTCATATAAATTGTATGGCAGATCGTTATTCCTTTTTAAAATTTCAAAGCCAATCATTCTGATTTTCAAAATGCTTTAATGCTTTTTTATCGAGTTTTGAAATTACAAACAGGTCATGGCATCACATATGATACAAATTGTATGACAGATCGTTATTCCTTTTTGAAATTTCAAAGCCAATCATTCGTGTTTCAATGCTTTTTGAAAAGAGCAGCACCATTTTCATGGTCTCCGCCTCCCAGGAGAAACCCATGTCGGCAAGATCTGTACGACCATTGTGATGTCTCGATTTGGGAGTCTCCGTTCTGTTTGTTTTTGCGGGCAAAGCCTGGAGGGAGAGAACATTTGGGGCAGGTTTAGCATCATCAGAATGTAACACTGGTGTGCCCCTATTGTTGACTATCATTAGTCTGTACAGTTTGTGTTGTTTTATCATTGGTTTGTGTTGTGGTAAGCTCAGTTAGCGTGATGTTTCTGTTTCTGATGCGTTTGTGCGGTGTAATGAAATATTTAGTAGGCTCCATGTGTATTTCAGGCCAATATGAATTATATGCTCTGTGTGTTTGGCAGGCATTGTTTCAGGTCGTGTATTTGCTAATGAGGGCCATTGGATGTTCGTGGATCAGTTTGAGGATGGAAGGGAATAGAGAAGTTGAGAATAGGTATCGTCTGGGTTTTGGAATAGGAAATCCGTCTGTTAGCTCACATGTTTTGTGCCCTTCTTCTCGTTCTCTCTGCACGTGTACGATTTTGTTCGCCACAGGCTTTGTATCCATAGGATGTTCAGTGTCATCTTTTCATTCTGAATTGTAAGTTTAGGCTGATTAGTTTGTACATGAAGATGTAGCGAGTAGCTGGTTTTTGTACGCTGAGGAAAGGAGGGCTGTTGTGTTGGTGTATGCAGTTAGTTTGTTGAAGTGGTTGAGGTTAGGAACAACAATAGATCAAGAGACATACATAAATACAAATACGCCATGAATAAACAACGTCTCTGTACATACAGTATTCAAAGCCAATCATTCAGATTTTCTAAATGCTTCAATGCTTTTTTTTTTCTTATTATTATTTAACAGGTACTTCTTATTATAATCCACATGTATACAATAATACAATTATAATAAGATAAATGAATGCACCCTACTATTGCTAATAGTCAGGTACAAAACATTTGCCTTTTTTTTAAATCTGCTCGTAATGCTTAAAAGATTCAAGCATTTCTTGAAAATTATTATCTTTATTGCTTACATTCACCAGAATCTAGTGAATGTAAGCAATAAAGATATTAATAATTTTCAAGAAATGCTTGAATCTTTTAAGCATTTAAATGAGAAATTCCACGGTGAAATGAGAAGTGGTTTTAATGGGGAGAGTATGGCTGTGGCGTTGGTTCTAACTAAGTTGAGGTTCAGCCTTGCATTTGGCATCATTTTCATCATAATATAACAGGTATAAAATTAATACACATTCAACCGTACATGAACAATACATTTAAAAACATACTACCACTAAACAACATCATTGAAAGGAGAGGACAGTCAGGGTTGGAGGCAAAGTTCCATGCAGCATTCCCCTCTGAATGCAACTGAAAACCTTAGTTTGCATGAGGTATACTAGAGTGCTTTTAAAATTTAAAATGGGTCATAGCATCATTTATGTCGTATATATTATGACAGATCATTATTACTTTTTGAAATTTCAAAATCTCTATGCTTTTTTTTAACGTTTTGAAATTTCAAACAGGTCGTGGCATCATTTATGTAGTATGCAAGATACAAATTGTATGACAGATCATTATTCCTTTTTGAAATTTCAAAACCAATCATTCTGTGTTTGAATACTTTTTTCTAATGTATGTGATTGGTTTAAGTGTTTAGATCTTTTTATATTAAAATCATAAATTCTACAAGGAGGAATAAGAGGAAAAATGATATAAATGATATTTTAGTCACCATTAATGACAAATTGAGGAACAACTAATGGCCAAATCCTATGACAATCAGTCATAACATATTTGAAATTTCAAAATAGCTGTGTATTGAACATTAATATGTCACTTGTTTTTTGCAACATTAGGCCACTGAAGTAGGAAATAATCCTGCAGATTCCAAAATTCAACCTGAAGAGATTGTTGCCCTTGGCCTTCAACAATACAGTGATGAACTTCCTCAGGTTGCCCGAGTGTTGGCTCTGGATGGTGATAATGTCACTGCTGAGTGGTGGACCGGAACATATAGTGGCACCTGGATCCCATGGATGGTGAAAGGACAATCTCAGTTAATTGAAGTGCACAAGAACTGCATAGTGTCAAAAATTGCACTAACTAAATCAAACAGGCTTCACAGCAGCGCTGTTAAATTACTTAAAGAAGCATACAAAAGTTTTGAATTCATGTAACGTGTTTTGATCAATTCACTATTAATGTTCCTCAAACACAGTCGCAGTTTGAATGATATAACTTTTTTTGTCTTCTTTATTCAGTAGGGTTTGTGTTTGTCTTGCTGGTTATATATATTTTTTGAAGGATGCACATGTTATTTGAAGGATGTATTCGCACATCTGGTGAATGTAAGCTATAAAGATAATAATTTTCAAGAAATGCTTGAATCTTTTAAGCATTACGAGCAGATTTATTAAAAAAAAGGCGAATGAAAAATTCCACGGTGAAATGAGAAGTGGTTGTTTGCGACAAGTTTACGCATCGTGTTCAGACGTAGTAAACCCAACTTTTTGTCCAGTGTACCTGATATCGATATCACTTGGATTGTAATTTTGCTCATTTGTGCATCGATATCATGGTTTCCTTAATTTTTATTACAAAATAGCATTGAATGCTGAATGCACCGGTTCCCGTCCGATCACCGAAGTTAAGCAGCGTCGGGCCGGATCAGTACTTGTGAGGTACCCTGTACAGGTTGAAGGTACATATACGTAAGTTATAGAATTTGCTGTAACTGTAAACCGATTATTTATCAATATCTCACCTGCCCAGAGAGATCGTTGGCATTCAGATTTCAGATTTTTTGCACCAATGATAACTTTGCTAGATGGTACTGCAATATTTGTGTGGGATTGTGTCTCCTTTCACCACTCCAAACTTGGTGCCCTGAAAGGAACTGTAGTGAAGTACCATCATCAGGTATTTTTACAGACTAGTATGTTGCAATTGGTGATGCATATTGTGCTGCAATAGTGATCAACATCAGCAATATTTGCTGTTATTGATATACCGGGTGTCCACGAAAGAACGCAATCTATCAAATGTTATTCCCGTTCAAAAGCATTGCGTTCTTTCGTGGACACCCGGTATTTCTCAACCTTCAACTGTTCAAACACACGGTTCCTCAAACTACTGTGACTCATCTTCCCTCAGACACACTCCTTATTTATAACGAACTCATTCCAATATCAACCTCTTAATGTCATTCTTTGGATTGCTCAAGAGGAACGCTTTGACCTTTCATGCTGGTAATTATGAAAATCATATTTTCGGTCACTACAATTGGTTTGCGTGGGCAAAGTTATGTTATAAGAGCCCCGTAGGGCATGGATGTATGTGATAGACTTCATGTGTCAGGCTGTGTAAAATAATACTCTCTTCCAGTTATTCTACGTCTACATTGGAAGTGAGAAGTAAAGCACCTGTAATATCACACTGATATACAAAAATTTGACTGCTAAAGAACAAGCTGACGATGTCACTACCTCATTTGATTCCCAACCAGGTATAGGTATTTCAGTAATAGTCATTACTTATCATTCCTTCTCTCACAAAGTTGATTTTGAAGAGGAGTCTTAAAATGTTACTGAAAGCAAATCACATAGTGAGTTATCAGAGTCTGAGAGGGGTGTAGAAAGGGAAGGCTTACAAAAGCCACCAGGTATGCCACAGAATTTTGAATGTGAATCAGAAATGGAATCTGGCATTGATATTGATTGAGTCCGACAACCAGACTGACAGTGATTCAAATTAGGTTAAGGAAAACACGGAAGCTTCATTTGAGTGCCCAATGCAGCGATCATATTATTTTGAACCACTGTATCCTGATGCAAGCAAAATTAGACCTGGAGCATATTACTGTATCATGTTGTTTGCATATAAATTTTTACTTTCAAACAAAGCTATTCATGGTTTGACTATGTTATTGCACGTATTTTGTCCTTCTAAGCAATTCAGTGTTCCTTACAAACATGATACTGTTTGCACCCTCCCATGTCAAATGCAATGCAATATGTGTATAGTGCCTGAAATTGATAGGCACTAAATTCACATATCTTTTATCAAGCACCTACAATTTACAAGTCAGTTAATCAATTGAGTGCACGGAACAACACCATTTTATTTATTTAGTTGGTAACAAGAGTTACTTCTATTTCAGATAATACGGAGGCATTGGATGAACATTATTCTGACAGGAAAAAAAATTCTCTGTCTGATGTTTGGGCTGGCAGTGTAATTCAAAACAGATGAGTGAGTACAAATAATAACCTTGCTCTTAGCATATTTACTGATGGTGTACCGTAATCATATAAGCCTCTTTGGGCCAGTACTTTTACAAGTGCTTAAACTCCCCCCCCCCCCCCCCCCCCCCCACCCCCCCCCACCCCCCTCAATTTGGTTCAAAGCTGAATATATGATCAGAATGTGGTATGGGATACGAAAACCTGATATAAAGCTACCGGTGGTATAAACTCTTGACTATCTTTACAAAGATGGTTTTCAAATACAAACTTCATCCTGAAAGATGCATTTAAAAGTAAAATTGATGTTTGGTGTATTTGATTGTATTGCCAAGCCCTCAGTTATCATTTGTAAGAACATCACCTCCTAATGGATTGTTGTATGAAATGGAACTAATATCATTATTGAAGAATGCTGGTCCACCCTGTCGTGGTTGCCTTGAGATATATTTAAAAAGTTGATATACTGACAGAAAAGAGATTCATGTTGAAAGTCCAGAGAGAATCATAGCTGTACCGATCGATAATATAATCTCCAAAGCAATGAAAATTGCTATTGACAGAGCACACTCATACATTATTAGACAGCCTAATAGGTTTGAACATACCGTAAAGTACCACGAATAAGCCCCCCCCCCCCTCCGCCCCCAACAATAAAAAATGGCTCGTGTGTAAACGTCCGTATCTTCGTAATCGCGAACGCTTTTTACATAATCATGTACGGGTACCATTTTTGTTTCTGAAATGCTGAATACAATTGAGGAGACTTTCGAGGTTACGGAGATGCGCACGTTTAAACACGAGCCATTTTTTATTGTTGGGGGCGGAGGGGGGGGGCTTATTCGTGGTACTTTACGGTAATTAGTTTTCTTCTGTCCTAAAATCCCACTGCCCTTTAAAAATCAATGTAGACATTGGTATAGATTGTGTGTTTGTCATTTGTGATTATTTTGTTACTGTTGTACTATCATTTGAATCACACAAAGTTATTTGTACTATTCAATCACCGAATGTGCATGGTGGATCAGCTCATATATTAGTTATGTAAAATAGCAATATATACCAAGTATACAAATTAAAAGACGTTTCTGGTGCAATTGTGGCTTTATTTTTGTGTTTCCCTGTCAACAAGGAACCATGACTGCCAAACCTTGGTATGTCATGGAATAACATGTTTATGCGGATCATGCTAAGAAATGTCATGATAGAATCATGGCAAGTCTAGCAAGCAAGGCATTACATAACTTGTCAAGACATGCTAAAACTTGCATTAAATTTTGCAAGTGAATTACATGACTGGCCATGTCGTGCTGAAAAACACCAAGACATGCCATAATTTTCATAGCGTAAGTATAGTCGCTGAACGTGGATAGACAGGAAAATTGATAATAGAGCACTTCTCTACTATCCATGATTTTACGTAGTGAAGTGAACAAGTGGTAACAGAACAGCACTTGAATAAAAGCGGCCGGTAATACTACTGATGGCCGGTAGCTGCATGCGGAACGATCGTGAATTACGAGCCAAAGAAGCAATCTCTGGCAGAGATAGCATATTGCCATTATTATATCTGCCTCTGGATCGTGCGGGTACAATAGAAGTCGCGGCTTTGTCACGGTATACATTTCTCGACTTCAATTAATTCTATGATCTATGAATATGTACAGAAAGTACATCAATAAATGTGCTCTAATTAGAAACTGTGTTATCAATTATTTTTTATTGTTGTCTTACTGGCATGGGGCAGAAGCATGGCCATCTCAACAAGAGCTCTCTGCAGACTCTCAAGGACCTGGCAAACATTCAGTTGGGAGACATACACATGAGGCTCGAAGAACTCTGGTCGGAACCTGGAAGTTCGAAAGGGCGTCTGAGGGACAAAGACGCCTTTATTCGCAGCTTTGAATTCTCGACGACCGTGGGAGAGAGACTATTCGCCGCCCTAGACTACGACCACGTAAGATTTCATATGATATTATGCTCTTAAAATTAGTACCGTTTTTTTAATTGTATGCAGACTGGTAGTGTCAGTTGCGAGCAGTTCGCTTGTGGCCTAGCCGCGCTTTTGAACGACTCGGTCGAGGAGAGATGCGCGCTCGTGTTCCACGCTCTCGACATGCGAGGCAACGTCACCCGGGACGAGGTCATCGCCATGGCTACCATCATCCAGCGCACGTTGATCGCCCTTGTCTCTGCCGACGGAGTCCCCGCTCCGGCAGGGTTGGAATCCCTGAACCAGTCCCTGCGTAAGGCGGTCGAGGACGCGTTCCAGCAGTACGACGCGCCCGGCTCTGGCAGTCTCACACACGTCCAGCTTCAGAGCTGGCTGGAAGCTACTCCGGATGTGTTCGACATACTCTTCCCGTTTTCTCTTGGTGTAGAGGAGGATAAGAAGGAAGAGGAAGCAAAGATGGTACCAGATTTTATTCCTCTGTCGTTAGCTTCAAGCCAGACCACAGACAGCAACGCCACCATGGACAAGCCACCCTCCTCCGATCCCTCCCTCCTCCCACCAACTCTTGAAACCCTAGTCCCCCATGCACCAGCTACCATCAAGAGCCCGGAGTCGCCGAGTTTCCCAGGTGCCCACCAGCACCTCGTCATACCCCCGGACCTGGACAATGTGGAGCTGAACAGTGTCACTCCCAGGGGCTCTGTGGCCTCCGTTGTGCCCTCAGAACAAGAGGCGTTCTACAGCCTGACTGGAGGAGAAGTGATCAGGGAGGAGGTGGTACTGGATATGGAAGGATTGGGGGGAAGGGAACAGGCTACAATCGAAACCGAAAGTCCAACGCCAGGTACGACGGAAGAACCACCCTTTCTCTCGCTAGCCCCTCCCCCCTCTGGGGGCGGGGCCAACGCAAACCCAGGGGATGAGATTGCCAGTGTTGTTCGAATCAACATGGAGTCTCCAGCTGCTGTTACCGTGGCTCACGAAAATGTGAGGACAGCACCTCAAGACATTGTCATGGCAACCGAGGACAGTCACGTTCCCCATGTTCCCATCGACCCATCAAGTGGGTTAGCTTCCGTCCCAATGGATGCACAGGCGAATTGTGTTACGCATCCATCATCCGAGGATGACCCAACCGGTAACAGTGTTAGTGGTATGGTGGACTCTCGTCTCCCCGATGCATGTGCTCTGGAGGGGGACGATACTTGTCCTCTGGGTGGGAGCGACCACGTACATGCGGGAGTCCCCATGGGGGAAGTGGGTCTCACAGGGCCACTCCCCTTCCCCGGGGTTGTCCCCGCAGGTACATTTGGAGAGGAGGGGGCAACCATGGCAGGCTTTTCTGTCGTGGGACATCACACTGTGGAGGGAATGCCCAGCCCTGAAGGCTATGTGGTACCCAGTTCTCAACGAGGGGTGCCCAGTTCCATTGAAGATGGGGTGCCCAGCCCCACTCAAGGAAGGGTGCCCAGTCCCACTCAAGGAGGGGTGCCCAGTCCTACTCAAGGAGGGGTGCCCAGTCCTACTCAAGGAGGGGTGTCCAGCCCCATTGATGACGTGCCCAGTCCCATTCAAGGAGGTGTGCCCAGTCCTGAAGATGCTGTGTTCGGCCATACCATAAGCCTTCCACTCAATTCCGAGGGAAGCGATCCACGCCCCTCTATCGTCACCATACCGGCCACCCCCACCATCACGTCCTCCACCTCGGACCCTGTTATCCCCACAGAGGGTTCCACTAATGGGGGCAGGTCCCAGCAGGGGGGGCAGGAGGGAGGAGGGGACAGGGTGGAGAGAAGGTACTCGTTTCACTTCCAGAACGACAGCCAGGGAACCGACGTGAACAAGACCCACAAGCGGGTCCGCAGCATGTCCCAGCCTTCCATGATGCACCCGGATTATGTGGCCGATCGCACGAAGGAGGCCATAGTGACAGCGTGGCTGCCTAATCCAGTGGTCCAGGGTGTCCTTGCCAATCGCTCCAGCCTCTCCAATAATCCGATCACCTGTCCTGGCCTGGTGGCCAGAACCGTTGAGGTACAGCGATTTGGGGTGCACTGTGGGTATTTGTGCCTGCACATCTGTGTGAGACATGCGGAATATTTGTGCTGTTCTGCAAACCTACCTGTACGTGTGCAGTGTACATGTACACATGTACATATCTATGTGTACATATGTGTGATGCAGGGTAGTGCTATATACATGTACATGTATAGTGTATCATTTGTTGCACACACATATACATGTGTAACACTACACAAGTACATGTAAAGTATATTACGAGTCCTTTTGTTATCCCTGTAGTGTATTTATTCCATGTACATGGTTATTTTATCATTCTACACCCCTCTACACACACCTCTACACCTTTCTACACACCACACCTCCCTCTACAACCACTACACCTCCCTACACACACCACCACACCCCTCTACACATTGCTACACATACCCTACACCCTACACACCCTCCTACACATCCCTCTACACCCTACACACCCTCCTACACCCCTCTACACCCTGCACACCCCTCCACACTCCAGGGGGATGCCCTCACTGAGATCACAAAGGTGGCATTCCCTCACGTGGGCAGGAAACCCCAGCTCTCCGTGGAGCATGTGTCCATGGATGGAGCAGGCTTGCGACGCCTGGTGGTGAGTTCCGTGGTGGCAGATGAGTGACCACCTCACCCTCTCCCTCCCTCCTGCCACACACCCATGTCCTGGCGGCCATTTAGAGTGCTGGATGTCTCAGTGCTGCGTTGGAGCTGACAGCTCGCGTGCTGTCGGCCCACGGGCAGGGCTTTGGATCTGCGGGCCAGCCCTCTGTACACACCCACAAGACAATGCAGGTGTTGTGCCATGTTTGAGCGTGCGCGTAATCTCTCATGAGTATCGTACACTTCATCAGTACCGTGCATTCTGTGTTTTATGATAGTGTAGACGTATTCTACGCGTGTATGTGTGTGTATGTGTACATTACGTGCATGTAGGGCAGTCTTCATCCACACTGTGTGTCATTTGCATCTCTACGCGCGTACATCCCTGTGTTGCACAGATGTGGTCCGCACGCATCTCTCTGCTGGTCCACATGCGCAGGTACAAGGAAGCAGAGGAGGAGCTGGAGCCTTTCAAGGAGATGGATAACCCAGACCTCTACTACCAGTATCACTTCCACAACTACCCAGATAAGTGCGGTAAGCACTGCCTACTGTGTACAGTCACGGGTGCCTGTGCACCAAGAGTTTTCGTGCACTGTGTTTACTGCATCACGTTTGAGATGCATCTGGATTGCAAATTCAATATGACAACTTGTGAAATTGAGTTTGTACTTAGTTGTGGGCTTGTGCAGAGAGCCCAGTCAGCTTATGTGTCACTTGTTTGTGTGCCAGGTTGCGTCTGGGCTCATTATGTACAGTGTACATGTACATGCTTGTCTGCGTGCGGTTACCACTGTTTGAATGTTGTTCACTGTCTTGCCACTTTAGCCTTCTCATTCACATTGTGCATTGTTCACTGTATTTTCTCTGTAGTATATACATCACCATTTCTAAATGTATCATGCATTGTATGTACCACCCTATGCCTCACTCACTGCATGTATCCTCATGTGCCACTCGTTTTATCTGTTCGTCCTCCATTACTGCTGTGCCTATCCCCACATCCCTCCCCCTCCCTCCCCCCGGCAGGAAGTATGGTCCCCTTCACCCTCAGGTTGCTCCACGCTCAGGTGCCATCCTACGTCAACAACCACCAGCTCACCGTGACCAGGCTGTGCAGGCTGCAGTTTATATGTGGACAGGTAGGTACAGGGCACACCTGCTGTTGGACCTCAACTCACTCACCCTAATTTGCATTGCACACTGGTTTGGTTGCTACTGTAGCTGCTCTCCATGGTAGAGGCGGGCAACGTGCCGTGGCTTTCTGACAAGCTTACTCCCGAGTACCAAGATGGTGGGCATCCCTAGAGCCAATCTGTGTGGGTTTGAGCGTTGTTTGGCTGCTTTCATTTACAGTGGCAAGGACGATATGGAGTGATCGGTTAATGAAGGTCAGGTTTGCGCTAGCCAATTGCTTTGTTGCGATGCAGGTGAGTTGTGATGCAGTGTGTATTTCGCTGAGGAATACACGTACAAATATGTGTGTATTTATATGCATAATCTGCAGGAATGAATGGTACTGTGCATGTACATAGTACAGTATGTGTACAGTACTATGCATGTAGGGGTTGTATGAGGAGGGTGTGCATGTACACTATGTAATGAAATACTGTATTTTTGCTAAACTGAAGTTTAATTTTGATTGCATTCAGAGGATTTTCTGCACTGTTTATGTACATTTATTTGCTAATATCTGAATGGTTTATTTTGCGGGACATTGTACACTGAACATGTAGATATAATGTATCCATGGTGACCTGCTTAATGACCATGAGTGAATTGGGATACTGTGCATGTATGTGTGTGCTATCATCTGGTGTCCTACTGCAGGATTATGAATTGGCTGCCGAGGTGTTTAAGTCTCTAGCTGTGCAGCTTCCATCTCTTAAGGCAGATATCTACGCTGGAATAGGCAGGATCTACCTTCAGGTTGGTTTTGAGTGGTGATGGTGCTGGTGGTGCTGGTGGTGATGCTGGTGGTGGTGGTCGGTGGTGGTGTCTGTGATGCACACACTTGGTTTGTAATTTACATGTAGTGTGTGGTGTTCTATACACTGTAAAGGTTCGGTTGCGAGGTCCTACATGTATATAATGTCTTGATATCAGTGTGCCTGTCATTTTGCCCTGTCCATTGCAAGAATTAAATCCTTTCAACAATGTGAAAGTGGTAGTATAAATAAATGCATTGCTGCAGCAAGGCTTTTGAAGTTACATGTATAAAATTTTTCAGGTAATTTATAATCAAAGCTTTGTTTACAATGCGCCAGTTGCACATGGCTACTTAAAGAACGAGTTGCAGTATAAAAGGCATCTGCCTGGCAGATGTCTGGCCAATTTCAACGGCCGAAGATGGCGACTTCGAGAACAAGTGTTAACTTGAGTAGCTTTAAGACCCTTGTTTCCATTATTTGTATAGTACAACATGTACATACCTTTACCCCATAAAACGCATTGTCTTCTGAAAGATCGATTGCTCTTTTTTTGTGTCCAAAACGCTTTATTAATTTATATCCCGCCCCCTTTTTTATCGCGCACACAACGTGCTAATGTACACAGGGAGTGACATTGGGTGTGTAGGCTTACCCTCCAAGGCAAAGGCCTTTTAGGAGTGCGAGATAACGCACACACGGGTTTGTTTGTTTTTTTCTTTTTTTTTACCTGCATGTCTGTGATACACATCAGCATGGTCATGTGCTATGCATGTACATGTACATGTATGAGCACACCATGAAAAGATTTTATCATGTACAGGTGTAGGATACAGTTCTGTTCAAGAATAGAACATACACAGCATTCACTCACAATAAATAATATACTTCGTGTAAAAAGATAAGGCGATTCATCATAAGGTCTTACGGACCCACCCATGTGTAGCAGCCTTAAGGAAAGCTGTGGAAGAGATACATGTACAGCTACCAAATGAAGACCTCCCTTATTACAAGTAATGAATACTATAATACTGCTATACATGTACAGTGTACATGTTGATGTAACATCCCAGATTCCAAGCTACTGCAAAATGTCGCCAAGCTACTGTACATGTTTTTTAAAGAGCCCACATTCCCAGGAGAGGATTAAGATGTCAGCTTGTCCACGCCTATATTTTCCTATGTTTTATCTCTTTTGCGGTCAATGCGTCGCAGCTGCTATTCAAAGGCCACTTTGTTTATCTAAACCATTAACCTTTTTGTAGTCAACAACACATTGTTCACCGCCTTTTTGCTCATCAAATTCTTTACAAAGAATGTTGTCTTTCTACATTTGAAACGCTTATTCTGTGCCACATGGCTGATTGGCATCATATGTGTAAGAGTTACTTGCTTTTTTTATTGTACGTATGTGTGTACATCTTCATGTGTTGTGCACATGTAGTTAAAATGTTTACATTGTGTGTGTGTCTGTGTATGTGTGTGTCTGTGTGTGTGTGTGGGTGTGGGTGTTTTGGTGTGGGTGTGTGTGGATGTGTACTCTTCAGGGCAGTAGCCTTGCAAAGGCCCAGGAGTATTTCACTCTGGTACAGAAAATGGCAACTGAAGACCAAACCAAACAAGCCCTGGTCAAGTCCAATGAGTATGTCTGTATCTATGTCACTAGTATTAATGGCACTGCATTGTACTATGTATTCCCCTTTTCGGCTTTGCTGTACTTGTGTATGTATATCTTCTTTCACTTTGTAGAGCCCTGGCATATGTGTTTCAGGGCAAATGGAGGGAAGCGGCTGAGAGTTTCCAGGATGTACTAGATCTTCAACCAGACAATATGGCAGTGAGTCATCCATTAGTGCACATAGTTCATGGCCATATTGATACAGTACATTTTGTTGGGATTATGTAAATATCTCGTGTAGTAAAATGAACAGTCGAGTCTTGAGGTTTATAAATGTACTTTGCCACTGGTGTGTTGACATTGATCGCCAATTCCTTCTGGGGACACGTATACATGTACACTGTACAAGTACACATTGATATGCACTTTATAAATGGTGGAATCATGCAACAGCTGCCTTCGTGCACCTTATTATTAAACTGTTAATGCATGTAGATTAAACAGGTACGTGTATAAGGTTTGTGTAGAAATTATGTAAAGACATTAACATGTGTACAGTTAATTACGTACTTGTACATGTAAGCTTGTCGAATACATGTACATGTAGCTCTGAAAGAATCAAAGTGTTATGATTAATAAACTGAATCCAGTACTTTTGTATTCAATTAGCTTTTGATGCCAAATATTAAACATTCATGCCAGTTAATCATCTTTCAACGATTAATTTGATAATCTGGAAATTCATTTGAACATTTATAAAAAAATTTGAATGAGGTCTTGCAATATGTTTTAAAACATTTTAAATATCATCCCAGGTGAAAAAAACGGCGTAATCGCGCGTAATTGTGCGTGAAAATCGGCCATAAACGCGCCAAATTACGCGATCTTCAAAACGCTGTATCTTCTTGATTGTGCAATATAGTGGAGCTGCATTTTGCATATTTACAAAGCGGTCCTGTGTCTATAGAAGTCCAAAGATGGTTTAGTTTGCGATCCATCGTTCCGAAGATATTCACATTCAAGTAAAGGGCTTGATTTCGCGGGGTTTTGTACTTGAAGCCCGCGAAATCTTGCTGTAAGTTGATTGTGAATATCTTCGGAACGATGCATCGCAAACTAAACCATCTTTGGACTTCTATAGACACAGGACCGCTTTGTAAATATGCAAAAATGCAGCTCCACTATATTGCACAATCAAGAAGATACAGCGTTTTGAAGACCGCGTAATTTGGCGCGTTTATGGCCGTTTTTCACGCACAATTACGCGCGATTACGCCGTTTTTTTCACCTGGGATACTTGTGATCCAAACTTCATGGCTTATATCACGAATGTGTCGTGGCTTCATGGTAGATCGTAATTGGTTAGTTGGCAACATGCATCCATTAAATCCACTTGTCAACTAGTTAGACATTACATATATGGTACTGTACCTGTTTATATAATCCTGATTGAGATGTACATGTACATATAAATATAATTCCATGTAGTATGCTCGCTTGTGGGTTTGTAATGTCTTTACAATTGATTTATCAGTCATCTTTGAATCACAGTAATAATAATGTACCGTACTATTTCACAAATAATTGGACCAAGGTGAATTATTAACTGCTTGAAAACACATTGCGATCATGACTACTGTATTTGGGAACCTTTCGGTAAATTTTTGTGTGACTTTAGGAAGACTTGTACATTTGGTGTGTCATTCCGTATACCTCTTGATCCATACATCAGCAAGAAGTGTACAGTGTATACAGTGTGCTCAGTAATAGCTGGCACTCTTTTCATGCAGGCGAAAAATAATCGTGCACTGTGTCATGTTTATCAAGACAACGTAAAAGAGGTAATGTTTACATGCACACTTGCTTCAATTTGCTTGCATGCCACTGATTGTGTTCTCTCAGGCAATCTCTGTGATGGAGCAGCTGATTCGCTCATCTCCAGCTGCCTTGCTGCAGCCAACATTGCTTAGTAATCTCAGCGAATTGTATGATGTTAGAGTGAACAGTCAGGCCAAGAGATTGTCCCTAATGCCTCTGCTCGCGGAGCATGCTGGAGATGCCTTTAACATCTCTGCTCTTAGCACGAGGTGAAACATTATTTGTTGTAATCTTTATATGCTTTGGTTATGTGCAGTGAAGAAGTTGGTGTGTTCTTTTGTTCCGTGCATACTGTACACTATGCTATACTTCTGGGATGTGTTTGTCTACTCTATATGTAGAGTATGTTGCTTTTTTTTTTAAAGTAATTTTTCTTCACACATATATTTATGTATGCATGTTATCTACAGTAGGATTAACATTTCCCACACAACTCTGGCTGTGTGTGTGTGTAAAAAGTATTTAGCTTAACCTCAGAAACGTTGCCAGACTTGGGCCACATTAGTGCATAGTTGGGTCCAAAACAGTTACTCTTGCAATGCACATCTTACTGCACCAATTAAAAACTGAATTTCAATTTGTCATACTTTTCAAATTCCACTTTCATTTCTGTGCAGATGCAATTGTTCTTGTCAGTGTCAACGCATAATTGGGTACATAAGAATCTTCATGGTTGGGTTCAACAAAATTTTGTAAATTATGTGCGTTACTTTTACACAGTGTAACCTTAGTGAACGTACATGGAGATGGGTACAGTGTAACATGTGTCTGTATAACATGCCAAGTGAAATCAGGACAAGCAGTCTTTATTTCTTTGTGCCACAACATCTGCCTTTCTCTCTTGTCTGGCTTGCTGGTGGCTGCTGCAACTGCACTCCTGGCTGATATACAGTGGTAGCTTCTCGATTATTATTTCTACTTGCAATGCCTTGGCTCATTATTTGATGGATTTCTGCGGATTTAAAGCATGCAACCTCATTATAGCATATGAAAATTAAACCCATTTGCTCTTGTACACATGTTGTGTCTGAGGGATCAATTATTTCTAATCATTGTAGCACGTTCAGTATAATGGGCTCTTATCTATTGTGTGAGGTACTTCAAAATTGCTTTGTATACAATTGTGTATAGTCAGAACCAAAATATATTTTCAGAAAGAAATGGATTGTCCTCCATTGAGACCTCTGCATTGGATTCCATCAATGTAGATGCAGCATTTGAATATGTTTTAGCAGGTGCGCCACATACAGGAACAGTTGGGACATGTACTGTTTACATACTGTGTGCCACACAAGGATTTAATCATAACATCTTATACACAACAAATTCATGATGGATTAGAGTTACAAGTATATGCAGCACCATACGATAGAGCACTAAATGCCGCATAGCAGGCACAACTGTTCAGGGGAATTTTGTACAATGTATCTGTCTGTATAATAGCTAGTGGTATTTATCTTTATGGTGCAAACTTGAGAAAATCTAAATCGTGTACTGATGCTCAGTGTCGGTGGATGAAAGGGGAAAATACAGGAACCAAAAAGTTACAGGATGTAAGCAATAAACGGCCTTGGCACAGGACTGTGTACCAAGACTGTTCCTTACATGCATCCTGTAACAATTTTGTATTTGTTGTGTGCAGGGTGTTTCACAATGAGGTAAAATTTGATATAAATTCACCACAAGTAGTTATATTAGTAATTAATTACCAGTTCAAATAGGAACACATTCTGATATATAAATTAATAGCTAATTAAAAACAAATGTAAATAGCACATCATCGAATGCCTGAGAATCAAATGTTTGATAATTAATAACTCTACAGTGAATTAGCTATTTAACTTTAAGTTGCAGTTTTATCCAAGTAACTGAATTATTATTAGTGGTGATTAATAAATGTAACTTGAATATGGTGGTCACTTAATCTTAAATGATTAGTTGAATAACGAATTATGACTAAAATTAAATAAGCATCATATTCAATAATTAAGTTGTTATGTCATTGTTGATTAAGTTGATTGTTAACTTTTGATTTTGGTTCTTTAATAACGTCTTTGAATGCAATAGATGCCAGATCTGCACCCCTCACTTCGTTGTGCCGCTGAGTAACTAATCCACCTTTCCTACATTCCAAACCACGCTGAAGTGTAAATTTGTCACCGCAGCATCATGCTCATTAAAAGTGACGGTGATATCGCAATCCCAGTGCATCTCTGTATAAATAAAGTTAAATACGAATTCGAATTATTAAAATTAGCGTGGCAATTATTTTTACGAATTATAATTACGAATTCATATATCAATAATCGTTAATAAATACGAGTACAGCTCGTATTCATTGTTATTACTTGAATTTGAATTGCGAATGGCTGAGAAGTGGGATTTTACAAAGGAGGACGCTAGAATTTGTGCACAACCGTTGAAAATTTGATGGAGAGGCATCTCAGCTTCCTGACGACCTCGCTAGCTGCTTTAACGTGACAATATAAACGACGCGCTATGATCGTACTACGGCGATACAAACTAGTACTAGTAACTTTGCCAATATATACACCAGCATTTGGCCATTGTACTATTGAAACTTGCTATATGAAAAATTACGTACCTATTTATCGTCAACCATTAAAAAATACGAACTACATTTGTATTTGTATGTTATTAAAAAATACGAATACGTTATACGAATTATTAAATATTTAAAGTTATTATTTCGTATTTAACTTTATTTATACAGTAACAGGCCGTACCCAAGGAGGGTAACTGTCTGTAGTGTTGAGGAGCCCTGATTTTAAATTTAGGCTCTGTAGTATTGCGCGCGAAGCGCGCCTAAGGCACCCTGGGACCTCTACCTGACATTGAGAAAAGCGTCGGGTAAGAGACGGGTGGTATTTGACTGACGGATTCGGAAAGAGCGCGAAAAGTTGGCGCGCGACCCTAAAACCTAAGGGGCCAACGGTACCACCCGAATTACTATCATACTCCTCGTTCTAGCTCGTATAGAGCTCTAGAGGCTAGTATATTGTGCGCGAAGGCGCCAACGGCGTCCCCTAACTGTAAGCCCACTCCGATAAAATGTTTAGTTTCTGGTTGAATACCTTCTTTGAAAGTGATGCGGACGGGCGGGTTATTATTATTCAGTTTTAATTATAATTACATAAACATGGCGAATGAAAGCTGTTGTGTTCTCGATCGCGGAGCAATGTGGATGTCAACGGATTCGAACAAACAAGTCACAACGCGAACGAATAATAGAATGCACACAAGAATGATAGGACACGTGATCGTCCGGAAACGTCATGAGTAAAACTCAATGTTCGAAATTACCTGCGCACATAACACCTCCCTGCCAGCCTTGAAGTTCTCCACATGTTCAATGCTATAGAGCTCTACCGATTTTGTATGGACCAAGCCACAATCCATTTTCCCTCCAGCACGTTTTTTTTCGCTTACAATTTTTCACTGCTACTAGTGATCCAGACTGAAGGCTGTGGATTTGAGCGTTTCGAGTCATATTGCTTTTTTTTGTCTATCTGAGCATCAATAATATAACATTTCCCTTTACAAATTTAAACATCTCTACCTTGCACTTCAATACTTTGTCAAATTCTTTATCATCAGTCATGCAAGAACTTATCACACCGCTGCATGATGCTTTGAGGTCTACAAGGTAGTACAGCTTGACGAACATACACTGTACATAACTTGGAAGGGTGTGAACTTTGAGGATTCATGCTTGAAACTATTATAAGAGAAAATGCAGCAATCTAAATAGTCTTCCTTTTCATCTAGCTTCCACAAACTTTACCAGCATTATTTGCAAAATCTGGCTAAATCACTTGGTTAACCAGTTTGCCTGCACAATGTACATGTTCATATGCATATACAATGCCACATTTAAAAAACTGACAAAAGAAACCAAAAATAGTTACCTGAGAGTGATAAGAAGTTAAACTTGTTATCAATACCAATTAAGCCTCTTCATCAGCCATATGGAGAGAAATGAGCGGTCACCAAAGTTGTAACAGTTACTTTTTTTTTTTTGTTTCTAAGATTCATTGCATGATTGTTGTGCATATTTAGAAAGACAAAATGTGATTTGTTTTGTGAATTATCCATTGTTCTAAAATATTCAAGTATAGGTTTTTGCTGTACATTATTAATAGCCCTTATTCCTAACTAGTCCAAGACGGTACTTCACTTGCGGCAACGGAATCTTGTTGCTCAGTATCCTCTGTCGTTAGATTCTAAATAAAAATACACCTATTATAGTTTTGGTTTCTGGAGGCAAAATAGTGTTTTCCGTAGACAAGTAAACAAAATGCATTTTTCCTAACCTATTCCACCAGCTATAAATCTTGATTCGTGTTGGATGTTTCACTTGTGGCAACAGTTTCTAGTCCACTATACACCATTGTGTTTTACTGTGGTGAAAACGTATCTTTTCCTCAAACCTGTCGGTTCCTGGAGGATTTATATTATAATGGTCATTGGTGCACAAGATTCAATGGGCAATGCCATATATGGCGTAACACCCTCGCAAGTTCCCCAGCCCCATTGTGGAACATTAATAAGGATAAGGTTAACGTTAATTGCATAATTTGACAATAACAGCTCAATTTATAATCTCCACAAGATACATGTATAACTAAGACAAAACACCTCAAATATGTTTTTTGTTTCATATACAAGGTCAGTTACTATACGTATGACACTCTGTGTGTACTGACAACGCTTGCATTTAAACATGTATGCCTATAAGAAGGCTTGTACATGCATACTACTCAACTTTAAATCCACCATTATTGTATGTGCGTGCATATGACACACACATACACTTACACACGCATATCCATGCACTCACATGTAGACAAACACAAGTTTTCAATCCGCCCTTTTGACACTCACATACACAAGCATACACTTACATGCACACGCACATACATACACACACGCACCCACACATGGACAAGGCTTTTGGAATCTGCGTTTGGATATGGGAAGGCATTGTATGATGTATTAGGCCAAGCCTAGCAATGGGCATACATCGGGGCACACTGGCAGACGTACATTGGGGTTCCGATTAGAAGCGTGCTAGGGGGCTCCAGGGAGACAAAGTTGTAGGCATGCAGCTACATGTATACATACATAGAGCCATGCGCATATGTGTGGTAGAGATGTGCAGGTCTGTAGACTTTTTTAAGAGTGACTGCATGCCATGATAACCTTTGCTGAGCTGGTTACATGTACACATACCATCAGTTGCTGTCCAACCACACTGGGGTTTTAAGATTAATGCAATTATGAAATGTGGTACATACAGCACTGTGGTCATTATGCAGGCTGTCTGGTGTTTGATTGGCAGTGTGAAAAAAAAAATCATTGTGAGCTTGAGTACAAAGTATAGATGGTAAAATAATCTCCTCCCCATTGTCCTGTAAAACAGGTGTCACTACAATCATCTGTGTAACGTGTTTGTTGAGTTCTGCCATTGTTCCCACCTTGGAGTGATTGTAGAGTTGGGTAGTGGTCTTAAACCTGATCTAAGCCATACCTGGCCAGCGGATGTACTTGTCCTCAATTGGGAGAGATGGAAACATGCTGCCTTTGACATCATGGTGACCTCTCCTTTAATCCCTTCAATTCAAATAGCAGCAAGCCTGTCTGAAGGGGCTGCAGCAGTGGAGGCTGAGACCAGAAAGCATAAAATCAATGTTCCTAAGTGTTTGGAGCTGGGATGGGTGCATACAGCATAACCAAACTTTCTTTATATGTACACTGATTTGTACATTTGCAAATGTATATGCATACACAGAGCACCATGCCCCAATTAGCCAAGCTTGAAATTGAGGCAGCAATATCTCCACACACACACACACACACACACACACACACACACACACACACACACACACACACACACACAGCAAAAACAGATTGATGCATGTCACTAGAAATCAATAATAGGGCACTCAGTTTTCAAAAAACGAGTGCCCTATTATCGATTTCTAGTGACATGCATCAATCTGTTTTGCTGTGCACACACACACACATACACACACATACATACACACACATACACACACATACATACACACACACACACACACACACACACACACACACACACACACACACATGCAACACACATACCGTGGCTAGATTGAAGCTTCGGATTGAAGCTGGGTAGCATACATGTGTGTAAACTTGGGTATGCTTTTTGTGCTGGTCATGTTTTATAAGTGTGCTACATGTAGTGTTGTGTGTGAGATATGGCGGTGTTGTCATGTACCATGGTATAAGAGAGGAGAGGCTATCGAGAAGGATGGAGGGGGGTGCTGTTTGAGAGCAGACCATGGTATGTGAATTGGCTGTGTTGGAACAATTTGTGAGTATTCTGCATCCAGTTGAGAGCCTGAAAACTGTAAAACGGTTGGTTGTGGATAATTTGTGCAAATGGTGCTGTGCTGTTAATTCTGCCAATTGAGCATTCAATCCATGCACAAAGTCAAACTGATGATGTTATACAAGTGCCCAACAATGAAGGGAAAAGACGCGAGAATTTACATGAATGTGATAAGCAACCCATAAAAGACAATATTTATGTGTTTCAGTATTAATGGTTACTTTAAAATAAAATAATAAAATAATAATAATAAATGATCTGCTAATTAATCCAGTGTCAAAATCTGGTCACTAATAAATCAGTAACTAATATAATTCACAGTTTTTGAAAGTCCAGCAAAAAAAAATACTTAACTCATTAGGATGTGTTTGTCGATTTAAAATTTTTGTAATTTGTTAATTATCGTACCCAGAAATTCCAATACATCGAGAGGACATCTATGCATTTTAAGCCGAAAATATTTCTCGATTGTATCTACTTGCGGTCGCAGTCATTACGCGCATTGCAGTAGTCAGGCTTTACGTCATGAACTAGTTAAATAATGTAAGCACGCGCGTGTGCACGACATCTCAGATCGGTCATCAACACATAACCGTTTGCGGAAATGCTTCTAAGTCGGAGGTGGCAGCTGAGCTTTTTATCCGCGCCTCAGCCTGTCTTTGATCAGCCAACACACGTTCAATCCTGGCCCGCTTCTACTAGTACCGGTACCCTGAACGGGACAATGAACTGTACTCTTATAAAAATGTGTACTTGAAAGTAATCTGGCGTAGCATACCCTCCGCAAATAAACGTGACTGTCAGTATGCTACGCCCAGACTAGCATGTAAGTGTGCCTCATGTTGGCTGCACTATGGCCACGCATCAAACGTTGAAACTGGTTAATATTTCTGTTGACTGTAAGAATTCGGCTGGCTGGCATCTGCAGATATCTATTACGGTCACACGACTCAGTCTTGGACAAACTTTTGGCTTCCTCAGCAGTTTAAGCTTCAACTGTACTTGCCATGGCCAGATGCACGGAGGACCTTACACAATATGCACGTGATCGGTCTTTAAATAGACTCATTCCTGCGTGCACCACTCCGACACCATGTACTATATAGGCCTATACTTCATACATGGAAGTAGTTTGCAATCCTTTGCTGCTTGTGAATCGGTGAATTGCACCGTAGATAGTAAAGTAGACTTTACAATCTACGATTACACGCGGTACGTAACGGATCAGATCAGATCAGATTCGGTATTATAATCTAAATCGTGAATCTTAATCTGATCTGATTTAGCAGACGGATCCAGGGTACATGATCTGAATCTGAAGGTAACGGCCATTGGATATCTGAATATCTGGACCCACGCTAGTGGGTCCTATGTAGGATTGGCTTCATGGGCGTGGTTTTCGGTTAAGCGCATGCCGTTCTGCTAAATTGTAGGACAGTTTTCGTTGCATGTGGTCTTACCAAATCCAGAGTTTTGTTTTTACACCACCCAGACCAATCCTACATCGTACTCTATTTCTCAAAGAGAATTTTTTTTAAATTTACTTGTAACTTTACTATCCTTGCACAATATTATAAAATTATAAAATTACATTATGAAACATTCTGACGACCCCTAAATGTGACAAACTTGGTTGGATTAATGTTTCTAGCTAACCTGTCTCGAACCTACATGAGAAATGAAACCAATGCGTGTAAAAGAAAAAAAAAACGCACACCAGACTGACGCACACTCCATACATAAAGCGAAAGGAAGAGGGCGGTGGCAAAAATTGAAATAGAAAAAGCATTAAGTACAAAAAAAAGGGAAGAAATAAAACCCTACGTTATTTCACACACCGTCAACAGCCTTTTGCCAAAAATACAAAACGCTCACGCGGACTGTTGAATCTGGTAAAAATGGCTGCTTTCTCTCGGTCCCAGACCACCGGATATTCTGTTAGCATCCGATGGGATTGGGCGCGGGCTATAATCCGAATCTGTTCCGACTTTGGAACATCAATCTGAATGATTAATGTAACGGAACTGAATCCGATCCGTTGGCCTTTCGGATAGGATATCCGAATTCGGATCCGATTCGTTAAAGCCTTAGTACGCAGGAGCGCGCTAGACTTTTACTCTTTCAGCGACGAATGGTTACGCTTTCGCAGGCAATAGCGCGATATTGCCCCGCAGCTGCTACGTCGTGCATACTTTCTTGCTCCTCATTTTCAACTACCTTAAATTGTGATGTACAACTGCTCTCCTCGTCATCCTCGATTTCATGAACGTCACCAATCATGAATCTCAATTTCCTTCGAGTGCAACCAATTCTTCATTGCCTTCATTGCCACCTTCAATATTTGCCTTCTTCAAAAACCACCAAATGACTTTACTTGACTTGCATGCTTCCTTCTCTAATTCCAAATTTCTCTTCCTGCGTTTCGCGCCGCTTAATTTTTTTCCCGACACGCTTCAAATTGAGCTCCAATAACAGTTGGCATTGTGTAGCTTAGCTATCATATATAATCAATAAACGTAAGAACATTGATATATGGGACAGTTTCCGAGAAAACTTCCTATGTTTTATAGCAATATAAAATAATTGTGTTATAACGTTTGAATCGCTATATAGTCCGAACGGTAAAGGTTATAGGCTTCCTATTTTCAACACTTCATACTACACCATTGCTCTATGGTGAAGTACATTTTGGTGTCTTGCACTTGCTCCATACCAGCATTGCAACGTTTGATACCCCACCTGGTTCAAACCCAACATAACTTTCTGTAGGAGTAATCAAATTGCTTCAAATTCGGTTTGTAGATAGTGAGGTCCTATACCTATCTATTTGTTCTGTTCGTTAATTTTTATACTATCCGTTACGGAGATACAGTTGATCAAACTATGTGCACTTTTTCCCGCTCGATACGCGCCAGTGATATAATCACCGCCTCCCATACATTGAGCGGGACGCGATTTGCCCAAATCATTGGCGCGAATCGAGCGGGAAAAAGTGCACGTAGTTTGTTCAACTGTATCTCCGTAACGGATGGCATAAAAATTAACGAACAGAATAGGTAGATAGGTATAGGACCTCTCTATCTACAAACCGAATTTGAAGCGATTTGATTACTCCTACAGAAAGTTATGTTGGGTTTGAACCAGGTGGGGTATAGAACGTTGCAATGCTGGCACGGAGCAAGTGCAAGATACCAAAATGTATTTCACCATAGAGAAATGGTGTAGTATGAAGTCATGAAAATAGGAAGTCGATAGCCTTTACCGTTCGGACTTTATAGCGATTCAAACGTTATAACTCGATTATTTTATAATGTTATAAAACATAGGAAGTTTTCTCGGAAACTGTCCCATATAAGCCTTTCCTATTGTCCAGTTCGCATCGCAATGCTATTATACCAAACATCTAAGCATTTTGGCGCACCCTAGGTCTGCCCCCGGGGGCAACTGCCCTCCCCCCCCTCCCCCCCCCCCCCCCCCCCCCCATATATACTGGGTGTCTTCTTAATAGCCTCTCTCCTCTCCGAACCACGGTACTTCCATCAGTCAAACACAAATGCTTGTGAACACCCCATGTCTAGCACACTCTTAAAACCATTAAAGCCTCAGACAGTATACTCTCCGTCAGACCTTCAAACAATGATCCCCTTCCCTCATGCGCTCCCCGGGTCCAGCCTCGTCAGATTTGGATGGTTTTTTTTTTTAACACTTCGTTTTCTGAGCAGTGTCGGATTAAGGGTCACTGGAGCCCCTGAACTACTTATTTTGAAAGGGCCCCCTTTTCGTGTTTCAATCGTTGCGCGCGGAAATATACTGAAGTGATTAGTACTACTGTACTAGTTGTGCAAAGAGAAGGATTTACAATTTTACATACATACTTTTCGACACTTTGTGCAGCCACAAAATTGTCAATACTGTTTTAAATTATATCTGCTGTAGCACCTCAGACTCAATTGCCATGAGTGATAGCCAGTTAAGCCTCTCTTGATGTATGCATGTTCTCATTTTTGATAAGCTTTCGCTCGGAGAACGATCTCTCTCCTCATGCAATGGTTGCCCTCAAACCCAAGTACATTTGATAAGCAATTTCAACGTTTGGAAAGGTTGATTGGAGACAATGGTTAAATATAATACTGTACAAATTAACAGCTGTACATGTGAATGTAAGTTTAGACGGCATTTTTGTTGTCTGAGTTCAAACGTTCGATAAAACAGGAAAATTGTTTGAACTCTTGTGCAAAGCTGAACTCCAAGTCATTACGATAGCATTGCTGTAAGTTTTGAGCCACCTTTTCAATTTCGTCTGCTCCCATGCTTCGAAATTATGTAATAAATCCGAAGCGCTTGTGCACCACGTCTCGTGCGTAACGTCAATTAAGGCCTGTGGCGGTTTGTCCAATATTGGAAGGAACACTTCGATGCGAAACGTTTATCATGCTGATAAAGAACCAATCCGTTGGATTCATCACCGAATTGCGTTTTTGGTTTCTTTATTTGTTCTTTTTTCGGCATCCTTATATATTTAGCATTTGGATCCTTTATTCTTTTGCACGCATTTCAATAGCATCAAAGTTCCCTCGAAGTTCTGACACGAAGTCCTAGAGTGGCAGTTTGATACCTGTTCCTAGCTCAATTTCAGCACTTTGAATAGCCATGCTACCTCTGTTGAACCTTTCCAAAATGATGTTCAAAATACAGCATGAAAACAGTGTCCAGGTAATATGAAGGCCATTAGCTTCTTGTTGGGTATCTGCTCGCTATGTACAGTGTATTGCAATCTACTGAATGCATGTTTAATTCCAATCATTGAATCCAGTACTGCATGGAATATTGTGTTGTAATGTGCATGTCACCAAACAAAACACATACAAAACACAGAAAATACTTCCTGTGGAACGGAAGTAAACAATCCATTCTCGTGCAATTTCTTCACCAGAAAGATGCTTTCGAAAGAGGAGAATTTTCTGCTTTGGCCCTTAAACTGTCGCTCGGAAACTGCAAAATCGCCGTGGCAGTCATAATTCTGGCACTCTTTAGGTCCTGCAGTATTCACGCCACCTATTTTGAAATGTTTTTCCACAAAGCACTATATTCTGGCAACAAGTAGCTATTCTGCATTTGCATTTTGGAGCTATACTGCGTTTTTCAATTGGATAAGCATGTCCGCTCTCCGCATGAGAGCCAAGCGAGAGAGTTTCAGCCTCCAAAGGGATCAGGGCTGAGCAACAAAAAGGAGTCTAGAACAAGGAAATATGTCCATTTACACTGTCTGCTGGCATGCATGGTCAGGAAGTAGTGCCACACCCACCTAAAATTATATTCTCTGATGTCGTGCATGGAAAATGGGATTGGGTTTAGCCCAGGAATGGGCTGAAGGTACAAAAAGGAGTCTAGAACAAGGAGGTACGTCCAAGCACACTGTCTGGTGGCAGGCATGGTTAGGAAGTGATGTCACACCCACCTTAAAGATGTCGTGCACAGAAAAGGCGATTGGGCTCAACCCAGGAATGAGCTGGAGGTACAAAAGAAGTGTAGAATAAGGAGGTATGTCCAAGCACACTGTCTGGTGGCAGGTATGGTCATGAAGTGGTGCCACACCCACCAGTTAGTACGTTATCTGCTGTGCAGATGAATAGTGATTGGATAATGTAATTGGGCTCAGCCCTGGAATGGGCTGGAGGCACAAAAAGGAAAGGAGGTATGTCCAATCACACTGTCTGGTGGAAGGCTAGGTTAGGAAGTCCACTAACTATTGTATTCTCTAAGGTCGTGCACAGAAAATGCGATTGGGCTCAGCCCAGGAATGGGCTGGAGGTACAAAAAGGAGCCCAGACCGCCTAAAATATACGTATCACGTGTACGGTCAGAACTACGTAACTAAACATTCTAATTGGAGCACCCTGCATCGTACTGTACTATTTCTCACAGAAAAATATTGTATAATTAATAAGGATGTAAAGTATTGATAACGTCGTTTCAGCGAGTTACACTATCGATAAGGTTATTATCGCAGTTATCGGTAATTGAATAAGTCATTAACTCTATCCCGGGCAACAGCGCTTCGCGGCTGCTGTAAAGAATCTAACCATTACAATGTCTTTGGAGTCAACAACGCATTGTTCAGAGGAAAAGCTACCGCAATTAATACCTCGAAAGGATGCTAATTTAAAGTTCTTCATGATCATGGCTTCAGCCAACTGAAGCCGTGATCACGAAGTTAGTGCGTTGGCAATTATTGCGGTACTATGAGGAATAAGCATTTCGGGAAAACGTTCTTTGTAATCAACTTCTGCGAATTTGACGAACTACTAAACTTTTCCTCTAAACAAATAATATGTTCCAAAAATGTTATTTTTAGATAACAAATGGTTTCATTGTAGCAGCTGCGGGGCAATATCGCGCTATTGCCCGCGAAAGCGTTACAAAATTCTCTTTGAGAAAGTTAGTGGTACATAGGATTTGAAGGCAATGGGAGTGTAAAAGGCAAAGAAAAAAGAGGTGCACTAACTGAAAATTATCGATAAGCTCAAAACATTATCAATAGTTGACCATACAGCTAACCTATCTGATACAAGCAAATTGGACTTGAAACAAGATGTATATATTTGGAATGTTCTATACGAAGATGGGTCTTGTGGATTTTATTTTATAACATAAAATTCAAATCGATATATCTTCCGAAATATTAACGCTATCGGGTTCCTATTTTTTTAACACAACATACCACACCATTACTATATGTGAAAATCCATTTTGGTGTCTTGCACTTGCGGGGTACCGACGTTACCGCAAGGTCCGATACCCCGTAGGGTTCAAATAAACAGAAACCGAACATTCTCTGTCAAATTTGTATAGACCATTTGAAAGCAAGGCAATGTGGCCTTTCACATACTGCATGCTACAATTCCGTTTGGATTGACTATATAGAATCGAGCTCGCTTAATTGCATGCAAAAAGAGCTGCCTGCCTTGGCTATTGGGATTTCTTGGTATAAACGATGGAGTTGCCTTGGCGTCAGCATGGGTCTTTGAGCTCACTCAGGTTCTGGCTCTTCTTGGTAGGGAGTTCGCTTGGGTTTGCGTTATTCTTGGTAATGAGCTTATTCAATAACGTACAACCTAGATGGCTTTTCGTATCATCATAGTAATAGCTAGTTTGGTTTCTGGGTCCAGGTCACTGGGTTTCTGCTGGGTGTTGTGGATAAACATGCGTGCACGCTCACTAGCACCTGCCTTCTCCGGCTTTTATTATCTTAATTCTTATTGTTCGCTTCGACAGCATGAACTATAGACCTCAAAATTTTCGTAACATAGCTATGTTTTCACGTGGCTGCATCGCAACAAGTAAAAATATTCATTGAGGATATGATACAACAGCACGTATTATCCGTAAGTACGTATGGAACCGTAACAATAGTTTGTCCATAAGAATCTGCATGCACGTGATTCATCTATTCCTAGGCCCATCCTTGTAACGGTTAGATAATTATTGTACTGTTAACTTTGATCAACAATCAAGAAATGCAACTACAAACTCAATTAACTACAGGGCACAACTTCTCCTGTGCTTATATTTCAAACCTGAATGTGCAGATCACATCATATATAATTATTTGCAGTAGCCGATTTATTTACAAACAAATATTAACTAGAGATGGATTTGACGTTACAGTAGGTCGAAAAGAGTTCAAGGACCTTGCAGGTTACCAGATGTGATGTGAGCAAATGGTCTATAACGTGATGGCAAAGTGCAAAGCAGACTCTTTTATGTGAAGAATGGATTGAGCGGAACTGATATACACTGTATGCACTGCACCTAACTAACACGCATGTCATCATGACTTTTGATATTATTATTTTTTTGCAAAAATGTCACATCACAGCATCAAACGTGCGTGACGTACTGTATTGTCAATTAGCAATGTTCAATATGAGACCTTTCAGGTCAATCTAAGGTCGAGTAAGAACGTCGCATCCAGTAAAGTATGTCTCTTCCCTATTGTTGAACACTGCAGTGCCCAGACGACGGTGGTAACTAGCCCATCCGAGGAACATCATCCCGTCCGGACGGCGCACTCTTGCAACGTACACTAGGCCCAAACTATCACTTCCTCCAGACATGGTATTTGCGGGGGGGGGGGGGGGGGGGGGGTTGTACCTACAAATGGCTGCCAAGATATCATTAGGCGCGATGGGTTGGTCAAAACCCAGTAAGTATCTCGTAAGTACGTTATGCCATTTAAACTCGTAGTTGCACGGTTACGTGACGCAACTAATTTGCCCGGCACTTGTCTTCCACCCTGGACTTCCATCGATGCCACGTATTGCGGTTCGCCATTATATTCCATGCTACCAGACACGCTATTTGCTGGAACAAATCCGTATTTGGCAAACACCCAGTAGGAGAGCGCTTAGTTCAGTACAGCTAGCCTAGATTAAAGAGAACACCGGTTAGCTAACCTGGATTTCGAGTTGTTTACAAAAACAATTTTACCAACACGGAAACACGTATTTCTCAGTACACGGCAATGATTGGCTTTGCCCGAGAAAGAGAAAATTAATTGTAATTTAAAAAATAATAATTGCTTGAATGTGAGGCCAATCTTCGTCAGTGGCGTGAGAACTATATAAATACCGCTCTCCACATTCACAGTTAGCTGAGCTCACATTTGGTCAGCAATGATTCGACTTGCCGTGCTTTTGTTTGTGTGCTTGCCGGCTTTTGCAATTGCTGGTCTGGCGTTGCCGGAGCCGTCCAACGAAGCGGAACAGTTAGCGCTACTCCCAGCTGAAGACGACGATCGGGAACCAGTGCAAGTGTTACTTTCTGCTCAACAGAACGAGATCAGCTGGGTGTTTGCCAAAAACGGATTTGTTCCAGCAAATAGCGTGTCTGGTGGCACGGAAAATGATGGCGAACCGCAATACGTGGCATCGATGGAAGTCCAGGGTGGAAGACAAGTGCCGGGCAGATTAGTTGTGTCACGTAACCGTGCAACTACGAGTTTTAATGGCATAACGTACTTACGAGATACTTACTTGGTTTTGACCAACCCATCGCGCCTAACGATGTCTTGGCAACCATTTGTAGGTACCACCACCCCTCCTGCAAATGCCATTTCTGGAGGAAGTGATGGTTTGCACCTAGTGTACGTTGCAAGAGTGCGCCGTCCGGACGGGATGATGTTCCTCGGATGGGCTAGTTACCACCGTCGTCTGTGCACTGCAGTGTTCAACAATAGGGAAGAGACATACTTTACTGGATGCGACGTTCTTACTCGACCTTAGATTGACCTGAAAGGTCTCATATTGAACATTGCTAATTGACAATACAGTACGTCACGCACGTTTGATGCTGTGATGTGACATTTTTGCAAAAAAAAAATAATATCAAAAGTCATGATGACATGCGTGTTAGTTAGGTGCAGTGCATACAGTGTATGTTCAGTTCCGCTCAATCCATTCTTCACATAAAAGAGTCTGCTTTGCACTTTGCCATCACGTTATAGACCATTTGCTCACATCACATCTGGTAACCTGCAAGGTCCTTGAACTCTTTTTGACCATAATATTTGTTTGTAGACAAATTGGCTACTGCGTATTATTTTATGTATGATGTGATCTGCGCCTTCAGGTTTGAAAAATAAGCAACAGGAGAAGTTGTGCCCTGTAGTTGAGTTTGAAGTTGCATTTCTTGATTGTTTGCCTGCAACGACCAAAGTTAATAATATAATAATTATCCAACCGTTGCTAGGATGGGCCTCGCCGGAATAGAAGAAGCACGTGCATGCAGATTCTTATGGACAAACTATTGTTGTGATTCCATACGTACTTACGGATAATACATGCTATTGTATCACATCCTTAATTACAATCCATAATGAAGGATATGAACACTTTTACTTGTTGCGATGCAGCCACGTGACAACATAGCTATGTTACGAAGATTTTGAGGTCTAGCTCATGCTGTCGAAGCGAACAATAAGAATTTAGATAATAAAAGCCGGAGAAGGCAGATGTTAGTGGCATGTTTATCCACAACACCCAGCAGAAGCCCAGCGACCTGGCTAAAAGGAGCACTCAGAAACCAAACTAGCTATTACTATGATGATACAAAAATCCATCTAGGTTGCACGATATTGAATAATGCAATTACTTTGCACACTTGTATCTCCATAACGGATAAAGCAAAAATTAAAGAACAGAATAAATCAATAGCGATAGGACCCTTCTCTGCATGGGTACCTATTTTGAACCGATTTGGACACTTCTACCTGAAGATGTGGCCGTTTTGAACCCTATTGGCTGGCACCCCAGCTTTTCAGAGGACATTACTGCAGCCCCATCATAAGCTTGGCCTCGGATGTTTGATGGATTGAGAGAGAGAGAGAGAATATTGGTTAGGGATTCCAAAAGCGTACTAGCTATTACTGTTGCTGTGACTCTTTCGAGATGAATGAAGGTCAACAAGGCATTCTTTTATGTGTGGTGTTGATAAGTTCACAAACCTCACACATACAGAGAGTATTTCCTGGTTGAATGCCTGTATGTGCATTCATACACCTATCAGTAATGGTGAAAGGTAAGTTCTGACTCCAAAGCTCTCCGGTTAATTGTTCCTTTATTTTCATTACATATACGTGAATGATTTCATTTGTATGGTTTTACTTGTGTATTTGGAATTTCGTTTTGCACTGCTCGTTTTGGTCGAACAATATTCTCTTTTGCCATTAGCTTGCAGGGTTGATATGAAATTTCCTCGATTCATATCCTCATTTGTAAAATCAACTTTGTCATCCCTATGTCCTCTGAATGCTTATCCTTGCTTTGCAAGAAATTCAACTGCCATTAACAATCTGCCGCAGAATCTCTGTATTTGCCTTTACTTGCTGGTCACTTTGTGCCATTAAACGTACATCAATTCGCGAGTCAGGATTTCTGACACTAAGTAGTGCTTGGCTTGTGGCATGGCAATGCATTAAGCTTTTCTCATGGCAAACAAGAATGCCCATCCTTGCCAAGAGCCTTGTTGTGGGACTCTGATATACTGATAGAACAAAGAACACCTGGTATAGAGAGCACCTTGGCTACCTCCTCTCTTTGGGTGCTCAGGGAAAAGGATGCAATGCTTACAGATTCTTCCTTCAAGGATGGTGCTGTATGAGAGCCACATTATTGGTCCATTCACCTGTGCTGAAATGCTACCTTACATGTCTTTCCACTCTTGGTGACAGGGTATGAATGGAGAGCAGCCAGTGGCTAGCTTAGTGTGACATGAAAGATATTGCATCCTTTGTGCAT